>VWYH01008130.1:825265-844316 GCA_013399365.1 Pampusana beccarii | reverse complement strand
CAGGTCCCTTTCCCCTACAGTGCTCTCTAACAGGTCATTCCCCAACCTATACTGGAACCTGGGGTTGTTCCTGCCCAGATGTAAGCCTCTATACTTGCCCTTGTTATATTTCATTAAATTTTTCCCTGCCCAACTCTCCAGCCTGTCCAAATCTCTCTGGATGGCAGCACAGCCTTCTGGCGTGTCAGCCACTCCTCCCAGTTTGGTGTCATCAGCAAACTTGCTGATAGCGCACTCAATTCCCTTATCCAAATCACTGATTAATATATTGAGTAATAGTGGTCCCAGTACTGACCCTTGAGGCACTCCACTAGATATTGGCCTCCAACTGGACTCTGCCCCATTGACCACGACTCTCTGGCTTCTTTCCTTGAGCCAGTTTGCAGTCCACCTCACTACCCACTCATCCAGACTACACTTCCTCAGTTTAGCAGCAAGGATGCTGTGGGAGACTGTGTCCTCCTTCTTGCCCTTTTTGAGGACTGGAGTGACATTTGCTTTCCTCCAATTCTCAGGCACCTCTCCTGTTTCCCACGACTTAACAAAGATGATGGAGAGTGGTCTAGCAATGACTTCAGCCAGCTCCCTCAGTACCCGTAGGTGCATCCCATCTGGACCCATGGATCTGTGCATGTCCAGATTGCTTAATTGCTCCTTAACCCAGTCCTCATCAACTAAGGCAAACTCATCCACTGTCCTGCCTTCCTCTGGGCCTCAGGGGTATGTGGCTCCTCAGGACAGCCTCTGGCAGAGTAGACAGAGACAAAGAAGGCATTCAGTAATTCTGCCTTCTCTGCATCTGCTGTCACCAGGGCACCCACCCCATTCATCAGTGGGCCTACATTGCCTCTGGTGTTAGTTTTATCTGCCATGTCTTTGAAAAAGCTCATTCTGTTGTCCTTATTTGTAGAAATCCTTATGCTAGCTGTGTATGACAATTTTTCTCCCTTTTCTACTCTTGCTGCTCTCGAGTGTTTAAAGCTGGTAAGCGGGAGAGGTGACTTTTAGCCTATTGGGTGGCTGACCTTTCTGGCAAAGCAAATGGAGGGTTTATAACAGATTTTACGTCTGCTTTTTGAACTGTGGGACCGTAGCTCAAAATAATGCATGATAGATACAGTGTACTGAAAAGGGTAAGGTTATGTTTCAGTCTATACTAGCAACATTGATGATCACATTATTCTCGGTAAATTTGTATTTCTGTTGACATCTTGCCATTTGAAACTTTATTCATTTGTCTACAGTGTTTTATGTTTGTTTTATAAATGGCATATGCACAAAGCTATGTCATGGTCTAGAAGAAGGGGAAAAAATATAATATTAAGCCCTAAAGGCATCCGTTCAGTAACCTGTTTCTGAGAGTAAGGCAACCATGCTGCCATCTGTTATATTTTCTGTATGATGGCTGTTGCCCTCGTTGTAGGTTATTGCAGGTCTCAAAGGGCTATGCTCACTTTGCCTTTGAGCCATTTTCTAGAAAATAAAAAATATCTTGCATTTTCTCCTGTCACTGCACAAGCTGTATTGTAAAGATTGCTTCAATTACCGGATCACTTATGTTATTTTTAAGCAGAATTGATTTTGTTTTTGTGTTGTATAGATGAAAGTGAGCTCTCTAAAAGGTTTTTAAAGTGCAATGTTGTTGTATTTTCATGTACCTGAATGCCTTGCATGACTTTGCATAATGGTATGACATTATTTGCTATTTATTTCAGGTATTTAGTCAGAAAAAAGCTCTTCTGAGGAACCATCTGCCATCTGTGTAGAACAAAAGGAAGACATTCCTTAGAGTTGAATGTTACAAAACAAAAATATTAAAAAACATGTATAGCAGGGCTTTTTTCAGTCTTGTTCCAGCCACTAATCTGTCATGATCTTTGTCAGGGTGAGTCAGATATTTTATGAAGAAAAAAGCGACTCTCTTCAGCCACTGTGTTCATGGATCTACTAAGTGTGAAAGGTGTGATACACTGCTGTGATCCTTCTCAGACAGTAATTTAATTTCTTTGCCAAGACTAGCGAACAGGAAAGAACAAGCCCCCACCTTTTCACCTGCTAATATTTGGATTTAGGCTGTGGCTTTTCTCTGCAGCAGAATATTCCTCACTTTTCTGAGTGCACAAAAAAGTATTTCGTAGCTCTGTGAGGATAAAACACTTATTTTTGAGGGAAGAAAGGGTCGAGAATTTTCAAAGGCCTTTCATGACCCCTACTTCATGAAATCAGAAATCAGTGGCAAAAATGTCCTACTCCAGCCTTCCTTTCCTTGTTTATTTTATTTTTGAGAGAACAAAATGACACTTTCTCCAACATGAACAATTTATTAAAGCTAATATATCTTTTTTGGGGAAAAAAAATTCCTAAATTAAACAGTAACATTGAAAGAGACTGAGTTTGGGATATTATAATCCTTTAAATTTCTTCCAGCAAAATCTAATCTATTAAAATCTGAACGTTTTGGAAGGTGCAATTGTCGATTCAGTGCTTCAACACAGTATTCACAAGTTAGTGCTGTTGACAGAGTAGGAAGGATGAGGAACAACAGACCTTTTCATCCAGACAGACCGCAATGGCAACCTTCTGAGCCAGCCCCTCTGTTGTTTACCACCAAGTGAATTCCTATAACGATAGCAACAATTTGAAGCATACTATCATGAAAGACCTCAGTGCATCGTTTAGCGTCATTTAGCATGTTTTAATGTCATTTAACAGCTGAAAACAAAGACAACAATCAGAATGCTATCAGGCAGTTAGTGTTTGGCAGATTAGCTTTGGGAATAAAACTAGCAAATACTTTTTGAGTTGCAGTTTACTAACAAGTAATGTGGGCCATCTCTTTGCATATTTTACCTTATTATCTCCTGCATGAAGAAATGAGTTGTAAATATGCTAAGATATTTCCTGTTTCTTGAGTATGACTGAACGAAAGCAATTGCAGCAGAATCTGGCATTTCTTTAACCAAGACATACAGTTCCTGTGAGGTGAGAAATAGATTCGATTAACCAGTGTCCTGTTTCAGATAGAACCCCTATCTCTCTCCATTTCATCTGTTGTAAATGCTTTCCTATAATTTAATATGGTGTTTCAGGCTTCAGCTCAGCGATTTATGTATCCTGAAGAGCAAAGGAGAAGATAAACCTGTTTGGAGGCGGAAAAGGAGGTGGAGAGTCCTGCAGCAGGGCTTGGAAAAAGAGAAATGAGGTGAGAGGACCTGTTTGAGGTGGACCAGCCACCCATGTGTTACATGTTTAGTCCCTGTGAGCCTACTGAATGAGAAGTATGAAGTGTATGAGATGCAGCTTTGAGTTAGAGTGGATTTAGAAGCTGATTTCTTCTGGGCCAAAATGAGACAAACCTATGCTAATGTAGACATGTTGAAAAAAAATATAATTGTCTAAACCATTCGAATAAATGAAGTATGGACTCAGTTTCTATTTTCCTGTATTTTCATATGAACAATGGTAGATTTAGATTCCAGTTCCACCTTAGCAAATAGCTCAAATAAATCTTAGTGTATCAAATGTTTCCTTGTAGCATTTGTAGACTTTCACTTTTGGGTGGAAAGATGAAAGGCAATAAACAGAGATAACTTTCTCCCTGTGGTGGTACAATATGTGTATTTTGAACTTTAACCACTTTCAGCTGCAGGAATGGTTATCAGGTAACCGTTCCTTCCTCAGACACACAGTGTGAGGATAGTGACAGTTCAGAAAACAGCAGCCAGTTCCATATCTGATTATATTTTGTTTTTATCCTCTGTGACTATAGTTTCTTAGTGTGAAGTTGATGGATATAAAGAGAACCTGAAGTTTGAATGACTGCAATTGTTCTTTTCATTACTTTGTTAGTGCTAGTATGTAACTCAGATAAAGTTTGTCCAAGACTAAGACGCGTGATTAAATGAAACCGGCGATGTCTTCTAGATGCAATGAAAACCTTGGCTTAGAAGAGATAGAAAACACCTATCAAATAACCCAATCCATCTCCTAAAAGTGGACATTTTGCGGAAAGCTGTAATGAGAAGAGCAAGTAGAAGATACCTAAAGAAGCATATTGTATTGCTCAGAGTAGTTTTTTTCATATTCCAGAAGCAAAAGTTAGGCAGGCTGGCATAAAGAACCTGACACCAATCAATTTATCAATGCACAGGATTACAAATGGGAATTGAATGTGAGAGGTGGTAGTGGGTAGAAGAGCTAATTTTAGACACTGTTATTTAATCTGTTTGGGTTTTGGTTTTTTGTATGTTGTTGTTGGATTATTATTTTTTTTAATTACCAAGTTACTGATTCTGTCTCAGTATCAAGTAACTAATCTAGACTCAGGGGGCAGTTTTTGGAAAGATGAACAAAAATGCAGGGTTGACTAAGTTTCTATTTTATAGAAAGGCTTTCGCAGCCTTTTGCCTATTGGTCACTGAGGCTATGGCTTAAAAAAAAAAAAATTAAAGATGTGATGGAAAGGAAAGAAAGGAAAAGAGAAAATGGAACTGTTCATTTTTAATACAGGTCTGTTAGTTCAGAGAGACTGACATTTAAACATTTAAAACCTCCTAGGGCCTCTGGTACTTTTCTTCACTGCTGTGCAGCTCAGCTCCTATTCTACCAAATTCCTTTCTTGCTCAGCTTCTCTTCTTTCAACTGGACAGGAACAGGAAACCATATCCGTAGTATATTAGGAAAAGTACTTATAAGGCTTGCTTTGGAATTATTGCCTACATTTGTTCATGGATGTGCTGTCTTGACAGCTGGCTCATGCTGTCAAACCATGTGCACAGTGTCTCCCATTTTATACGCAAAAAAAAATAAAATTGCAAAGCAATGAGTCTCAAAAGGTGAAATTGTGCTAAACACTACCATGCAGGATATAGAGCCTTTTATTACTGCTTTTAAAAGACTGAGGAAGAAGCAAAGCTTTTCTAAAAGCAATCCTTTCAAAGCTGACTTTAAGACTTAATCTAGACTGGAGAGATTTCTTCTCTGTGTTAAGACACCTTTTTCCTTCTACTAAGAAAAGTCTGTTTAAAATGGACCTTTTGAAAATGGCTAAGGGCCACTCTAATCTGTTACGTGATGTCTTCCAACTCCATATTTGGTAATTAATTCACTGTAATTGCCCATCTGTTTATCCCCAAACTCATCTTTTGACACATTCAGTCTTCTTTAGCCTTTTATCCTCTACTTCATAAAGTTTTCTTCTGGCTTTTTTTTGCTAAACCTAGGATGCCTGGGAATCACTTATTGCCATTTTCCTCTCTTTATCCACTTCTTGTGACTTCTTCATTCTGCAGACATGTCCAAGAAAGAGGCTCAAGAAATGGCATGGTATGGAGAACAACAAAGGCACTTGCAAAAAATGGGAGAAGAGACCCTGAAGAGTCATCATAATTGTTTTAGTGGAGGGAGAGAGAGCGCTAGGTGCTTGTGCACTATACTCTTCCTCCAAGTTTATAAAAGGAGCCTTTTCAGTAACTCACTGGTGCTTCTGTTCCATGGTGTCACTGAAGAGAAGGAAACTTCCCTCTGATCAGGGAGGGTTCAGAAACCACGGACCTTTGGAATGGGCTGTGGCAAGCTGTTCTCATAACAGCTCGGAAAGAATGAAGAGACGGTGATTACAGATACATAGATGTATAACACTGCATTGACTCACTCAACACTGCTGCGTACAGTGTGCCCTAGAGTACCAGCTGCCAGGACTATGACACCATTAGAGTTGTTGCCACTTTTGTTAACCAAGCCATCTGTCACTGCAGGATAAACCTGAGGATTTGTTTCCTGAGACAACACAGAGCATCCAAAAATCAACAAGACCTGATTACTCAGTGTGATAAAGCCAACAAAAAATGCCCTTGGGACAGCACCTTTATTTGATATCTTTAGGTATCACATAACAGGGTTCAAACACAAAATGAAAGAAGTATTAATTGGTCCTGCTCATAGAAATGTTTGCTAAGTTAAAAGCATTTTAAGATGTTTCAGGTAGGAAAATAAGATCTTTCTCAAAGGATGTTATTGTCTGCCCCATCACTGTCAAAATTTCAGATCAAGTAGGTTCAAGTCTCTGGAGCTGAATATACTGAATGACAGTATCTCATACACCAGCTGATGTGACTAATGCTGGATAGTAGGTGTCTTTGTTGAAGAAAAATTTCTTTCTGTAAAGCTGTTCCAGGGCTCTCAGCAGGCTAATGCCCATTTCCTATGTTTTAGAAAGCAGTCAAAGATATCCGTGGACAGTGGGTAGAGTATTCAGTAACCTCCCCCAATAGTGACAATTCAGTGATAAAAATGAATAATAGTATGGTCCTTCAAAACCATTACATAATACATTGTGGATTCCCTACTTTACATATCTCCAACTTTTTGATGCTAAGAAAATATCTAAAAATCAGTATCAGGTTCATTTTGGAGCATATGCTTAATTTAAAGCTGCTGAATGTCTAGAGTGTTCAGAATGACTTTGTGACTGCACAAGTTCTTGAGATGATCTTACTGCAAAAAGGTGCTTGTGGTGATTGAAAGAGCTAGATCAAGAGCAGAAGTGGGAGGTTTCCTGATGAGCCAGTAGTCTGTCCTTGTTGACATCTTCAATAATTCAATAACGTAACATATTTGAACTGCTTTGCTGACACGTTTGGCAGCTAAATGAACTGTACTGTTCCCTTTGTGACTGAAATATGCATGACAGGGTAGAAGATTTGAGGAATAGCCTTCTTCAGACCAAAGGGAGCCTGAAGTTAGTACTTGCTTCTGACTACCAGCAGAACAGTTAAACTCTTCAGGAAGTTGCAAGTAGCTAATGAAAAAGCAGTCTTCTGATATGTAGGATTATTTCCATTGTAAGCCGTGGAAACCAAAACCAGACAGAACATCTCTGATCAGCAAGAGATCTGTGCTTGTGAGTGCTTAATTTTAATGAACAAATTTAATTCCTGGTATGGCTTTGAGAGCAAAAAATGTCATTTTTTCTTAGTTTGTTCTTTTTTTGTTTGATTTTCTTTTGTAATATATGTTTTTGCTGTTAAAAGTTTAAGAGAGAAAGGTAAAAGGAGAGTTTTCTTACATAGGAAAAGTACCTCCTAGTTTTGACAACCAGCAGAACTAAACCTCAGGCGTAAACTTTTCTTTGCGTAACAAGATGTTACCAGAATTATTTCTCCTCTGTGGTTCATATTTGAACATTTTTTGTTTGTTGTTTGTTTGTTTTTTTTTTTTGTTTTTGTTTTGGTTGTTTGTTTTTTATTTATTTTACTTTGGTTTTGTTTTGTGTTGTGTGTTTGGTTTTGGGGTTTTTTTTTCATGTTTTTCTTTTTTTCAAAATAGCTCTTCACCAGATTCATATGTATGTTGGCAGTCTGTTGCTGACATATATTTTTAGATGTTTTTCTTGCTCTGATCCCTGTCATCACTCTTGGTTGCTCTGCTTTTCATCTCTTGCCTTTCCATCTTGAGAAAGCAAGCAAGTAGCCGCTCTTCACTCCCTCTTCTCTTCTGGGTTGACGCATTGGGCTGTTACGTTCCCATCTTACAGTAGAAGGCTCTTCTTGGACATAAACAGGCACTGTGCAGACACAATTCCTGGCATTCAATTCATCCCATAAAATCCATCAGCTATCCAGCAGTTGAGTAAGATGACAATAATTCGCAGGTCAGAAAACACAGCATCACCTTCAGCTTGTTCTCCTGTGCTTGGAGCATAACATAGCAATTGATAGTGTAGTTTTTATTAACCCTTTGTCCTGGTTTTGTTAAAAACAAGACCAGCTATCTTTCAGTAATTCTTCCTTTCAGCTAAGTTCTTCTAAGTATCTTCTAAGTAGCTGTATATTTTTTGAGACACTGTTTGCTCTGGGACTGATAAGATGACCAATGGGATGCAGAAGCAGCTCTTGTTTAGATTTATTACTATGGTAATCAAGGTTAACTGATAATGGGACATATTTGCAAGGATGGGCAGACAGAATAGGTGACTAAAACTGGCCAACTGACTATTCCATCCCATACCATACGCGTCATACACCCTATAAAAGAGGGAGATCACCAGGGTCTCGCTCTGTTCGACCATGACCAGCATCTGAAGAGGACCCTGCCTGTCGTCGATGTGATCTGAGGCCTGGTTCCATACCCTGCATCCCTGAATCCAGTTCCAGTTTGCTGTGGAGTCCAGCCCAGGACTTCCAGGTGCCTGCCCTGCAGCTGCTGGAGACAAGCCAGCTCCCAGCTCACCATTGGAGGCATACCAACTCCACATGAGAGGGGTTAAACATTGCTCTACCCCAGGACATTCAAGATTGGTTTTGTATATTTTGTATCATTTTCTCTATTTATTAGTAGCATTAGTAAAGCCTTTAAAACCTTTCTAACTTGAAGTGTCCCTTCCTCCTTATCACTTTTTCCTATCCAAGGGGAGGGTGAGTGAGGGGGAAACAGAGAGCATCTGCCACTGTTTATCATCGCCTTGCAATTAAACCTTGACACCCTTATACACATATATATACACACACACGTGTGTGTGTGAGAGCTTATGAGGCAAGAAAAAGAAAGGAAAGGCTTATGAAATTAAATCTTTAATTGTTATAATGTGAGACAGTGAGATATTGCCTGAACCAGAGGTATAACCAAAGGTAAAGATAAAGCAAAAATTTCCAGTGAATCATATATAAATGTAAAAATTAAGATTTCACATTGGTGAATGTCTTCTTTAAAAAGTTAAGGAAAAGGTCTTCACCATGCTGATTTGAGTTAGGAAATACCAGAGGTAATCTTTAGAAGCAATCTATAAAATGTCATGTTGTTCGAACCGTCCTTTTTCTCACTTCACACAAACTATATAGATGTTTCATTCAGAACTTCTCTGCAGGTTTTCCTTTGAGCATCTCAGCAGATAAGAGAAAAGGCAAGTCTATACAAGAAAAGTGACTTTTATTAGATTTTATGCCAGACACGTAATTATGTGTATCTGTACACACTCTGTATTTCCTTTATGTCCTCAGTACTTCTACCCTACGACTTTAAATATTTAGACTTTTTGCCCAACCGATTTATTAGGTTTCAGGTGCAGAGCTCATTCATTTTTGCATGTGAACATTTTTCAATTTTAAATTATTCTCTGCAGCATGGTTTTGTCACCACTTGGAAGCTCTGGAGCTCTGAAATAATGGATTCATCAGCTGAAATGACATTGGCCTCTACTGAAGTTTCTGTGCTTTCTCTTGCATGATAAAGAGCTTTACAAATAAATGTCAGGAAAACCTTTTGCTGGGAGGAGAGATTTAAAAGGAAGTTATAGCTGAGTGAGAGCAAAAGATTCCTCATGTTCTAATGTGAGGACAAAAGTCAGCAAGTGCTAACGAGAAGACCTTGAATTTGGGACATTGCGGCCAGGTGCTCTGCAGAGCTCTGAGAAATTAATTTGCTTCGTTTATTGCTGAGGATTCACCTTTCTTCACTCAAATGTTATTTTGAACAGATATTGGTGCTGTTTTGTTTTGTTTTTTGTTTTTTTTTCAAAAAAAACCCTGCAGGTTTACATGCAGCTGTTGTTTCAAGAATGGAGCATGACTTTACATGTGCAAGATGACAAATGCTAAATACGAAATATTACATATATATACATATCGAATATATACCTTGCTAAAACAAGAACAACAGTATTACTGCTAAGATTTTGCTATTATTTTCTCTACTACAGAGATTTTTCTAAGTACTTCCCTAGCTCTTTTCCATATATCACCCTTTTGCCACATTTAAGTAACACATGCCTTCAAAATAGTGATGGAGCAAATCTCACTGAAAGGAGAACTGATTCTCAAATACAAATACTTTGAAGTATGGAGATTGTTTGGAGGGTAGAAAGGTGCTTGCTATGTCTCTTTACAGTTTCTCTGTGCTATATCTGTACAGAGCATTTAATAAAAGGTCTTTATTAATGAGGAGCAGTTTAATACTAATAAGCAAATTTTCTGGTTATAACTAGTGATAGTATTGTGTAGAACATCTTTAGATAATACATCCTTGCACACAGTCTAGATATGTAAGTCAGTATAAATATTGCAATGACAATTATTTCACTAATTAGAGTGGAAAGATGTCCTTGATATTTTCCTGCTTCTTTTTCACAAATCCTTCAGTTCTTGTGTGATGTTCAGTGACTGTATTCTGAGGTGGTACATTCAGCAAGTATTTGATTCTTCAGCAGAAACTTTCAAACTTAAGAAGCATTAAGTGCCCCTAAAGGTTTTACAGAAAACTCTTTCCAGGAGAAATGAAGAAATAATTGTTTTGGCAACTGCATCTTGGCTGTAAGATCCTGAAAACAACTTCAAATCCAACCTGAAATAGACAGAAATACTTTTGTTGACTTCAGTGAATTTAGAATCAAGCCAATTAAAAGCTGATAGCCTCAAATTCTCTCCCTAATAGTAATAATGCTTAACACCAATGACACTGGTAACTACCTCTGTTTCTCTGTTCTCCCTGTTTCTCTCCTGATGTGATGAACGCATGTTGTGTTTCTTTCCTCCGGCCCTGAAATGTTAACAATTTCTACATGATATGTCCTTTGACTCTAAGACACTATAGGCAGTGCAGGAAAGCAAGAGAGCTTTGTTTTTGTGAATATGTTAAGGTTAATTCTCATTAATTTAAACTAAATTAATTTGTTAATTTTTTTCTCAGTCCCACTAACAATTTTATATATAATAGTACTAGTGTAAGCCGCTTTTTCCTGTTTTGTTACTAGATTCTTTACCTAATCACCTTTTGTTGCCTCTGCTACATGAGGAAAAGATTACCTCCTGATGGGGCTCCATTGTTGGGAAGGAGAGATTATATTTCACCATTAATAACATAAGCAGGGAAACACCAGGGATTTTTTTTTCATAATGATAAATTATTCCATTGTGTATGTTCACAGCCACTTTGATTATAATATGCTTAGACACATAAGTTGGCTGAACTAATTTTTAAAATAATTAATAAATTAAAAGTATTTTGATCCTCAGTTTTCTGCTGAGACACACATTATCCTTTGTAAATGGCAGCAAGAAGAGCAGAGTGACGGACAGAAAATTCTAGTCTCTTTTCCAGTTTACGTTTAGCCCTGCCTCAAAATCAAACCAACCAACCAACCAAAAAAACCAAACATAAAACACTACATGCTTGGCACACCAAAATAAAAATTAAAAAAAAAAAAAAGAGATTGAAAGAAATTAAATGTTTTTATTTAAAATACTTGAAAGTCAAATAAATGTCAAATCCAAGCACAGCTTGAAATGGGAAGAAGAAGTTCTGATTTATTTTCCACAACGGATTATTTTACTAAATCAACCAGGTAAGCCAAAAGTATGTAGATTCAGAAAACTCTTCACTGTTTCCTAAAGGGTATTTTTTATGATAAAGATTTAATAGTATTTTTCACTCTGTTATATTAAAGCAAGAGATGATGCTGTAATATATCTTCAAGGGCCTGCACCAGGTTTCTGAATAGACCGCAACGTGTGTACAAGCCACGTTACTGAAGACTACCATATACCACAAAGCTCTTGGTGTTATTGGTGCTATTGGTCCCAAAGCTATTGGTACTATCCAGTGGACAGACAAGTTCCTTCATTCTGAAGTATTCCGTATTTTTGGGGCTTCCTGTTTTCTTGGAGAATATAGTGGAAAATCAGCTTTAATCCAACTGCAATTCTGTGCCTGTTTACATTTTCTGTGGTTCTTCCCTTCGCTTCCCTGCCCCAACTCTTTCTCTCCCTTTTCCTCTCCCTCTCAGTGGTGAGCAGTAATCAGGGCAGCCTTCATGCCTTTTTTTACTTTTTTTTTTAGGTTTTTTCTTTTACTTTTTGTTTGTTTGTTTGTTTTCATGGTTATATTGTGGCAGCTGCCTAGTGTGTAGCTCAATTCCAAAGGTTAAATTTTCTCACTTTAAGTACAAATTCTTCCTCATCATGGAAATGCCGCTGGATCCACAGTGATTGTGCCCTGCCCTATACTGCCATCACCCATCCTGATTATTCTAAGGAGGAGAGTTGTAAAGCGATTGCTAGTGAGTTTGTGGCAGAGATTCAAGGCTATTTTGGGATTTTGTAAAATCCCAGCTTAAGTAAAGGGATTCTGTGGTCCAAACTGCAGACAGATGTCGTCCTTTGGGCTGGACTGCACTGTGGGAACCTAAAAAGGTAGGACTGATGGACAGCGAGGCATCTGTGACCCTTCTCTAGCAGGGCACACTACCAGTGCGGGCTTGTTTGTCACTGTGTACAACTTCTTGGATAAGGGGTAAAATACAGAGTGTTTTAAACATTAATTCTGAAAAAAAATTCATTTGAAACTTTGTATAGTTCTATTAAATCCTCAGTGTAACAAGAAATAAAGTGTTAGCATTTGCACTTATTATTTCAGCTCTATACAGAATCATTAATCTTCATTCAAGCATGTACTTACTGAATGATTAAAACTGTCAAACTTGAGCTTTTCTTACCAGACAGTTGAGTACAGATTTTGTTTGCATACTTTTGAGGTCCCAGAATAGATGACATTTGCTTCACTACTGGCACGTATACCAAGCCCAGAAGAGGCTTGGAGATAGAGAGCTCCTGAAATACAAACCGATTAAGTAGGACATCTCAAAGGGAAGGCAGGTGGAGGTTTTTTGCAGAATCGTTTCTCAGAATGGTTCAAAAGAAAAATTTGAAAAACCTGAAAAAATTCCTTCTGGTCTTAATCATTCAATAGATTTTTTTTCTTTATTAGACAGTTGCTGTCTTAGTAAATTCAAAGCTGTATCAAACAACATGGGTGATAGCACTGCACTACAAGAACTCTTAAAGCAGGTTGCGCAGTAAGAATGTGCCTGTAATGTAGTTGAGACAGAGGAAAAGCAGTAGCTTTCTTCACTTGATTTCTTGGGTGAAAGAGGTACATGGGGAAAAAAAATGAAGGTTTGTTATTTTCAGATTTTCTATTATTTTTCTACAACTTTTCTTTTACATTCAGACAAGATCCTGGCAAGTGGAGGCCGTGAATATCTCCAAAATGAGCAACTTTCAGCTTCTTGTTCTACTAATAGATAGGACCTGCACTTTAGCAATAATTTCAAATCCTCATGGCATCAAATTGTTTCAAGATGAGTTTTCTCTGATCCATTTAATTTTGCCTTTAGGAAATGTCAGGTCTGCTTGCTAAAATGAGGCAGGCTTTATCCCACAAGATGAAGGAAAAAGTATCCCTAAGTTCTGTATTATTTCATGTTGTTTTGGAGGTTTGACAGAGAGGCAAAATATTAATAACCTCAGTATTGGTTAAGCTGCTATGATTATCAAAATTATCTTTGGGTTCTTAACTTTGCTAACCTATATTGAACATTTCTTATTGCTAATACTGGGAAAATTTTAAGGCTACTTTGAAGGAGAATGAGAATCAATCGTGGATCTTCAGTGTAGTGACAAAAGAAAACCCTTTCTGAAAACCATAACTAGCATGTTAATATTGATTTGTAATTCCATTGCTGCAATACTTTCTTTGCTCTTCCTTTCACAAATCCGTTTTAAATCCCACTAAAAATCTAAACACTCAGGATTCCTCATGTACTGAGTAAACATAAGGAAAACAGTTGAAAGTGGCCACATCTGAGTGCGAGGCACCAGGCTGTGAATGCATAAACTCTGCTGGCTAAAGAAAGAGTCTCTCAGTAATCAGAGGATTGTTTCTGATGGTGTCCTCTTTTGCAATCATACCTGTGTACTCATAGACTCTGGGCAGCATCCCAAACATGGCTGACCCACCTCTACAGTTGTGACAGTAAGGAGTCAGATTTGCAATGGCAGTTGCAAATGATGCAGAATTTTCTAAAGGGCAAAGTGTCAATCCTGCTCTTACTAGAGCCAGTGAGACTTCATCAGAGAAGTATTTTTGGAAACCACACCTGTACCTTGCTGTCAATGTGAAATACACATTTTGGAGTCAATTTTTCATGCCATAATAGACCTCTTGACAGTGCAGGAAGAAAATAGTACCCATGAGAAAAAACAGCCTACAAAAAAGCAGTCTTGAAATAATGGCAGGCTAAAACCCAGCCTGGAAAACCCACTGCATAATGAGGAAAGAGGTAATGCAGAGGTGATTTAAAATGAAAGTTGATTATGTTACAATGACCTTCACTGTATAGTTCTTTGGGTCATGTCACCATGGCCATTGGTTAGGTTTTGGCATCAGCACAATCACTTTGATCTGAGTTAATCAAGACAGAGAAGCACTTTCTTCTTGCTAATTGAACAGTTTCCTCCCATGGGCACCACATAAGACAGTAGATTTGCAGTCATATTATTAGGATAACTTTGCTTAATAAAAGCTAACAAATGCTTTCAGTGAAGCACCAGGCAGTTCAGTACCCGATTCTCCCTACTGCAGAGGTTACAAGTTTCTGAGACCAGGTGAAGCTATTTTGACTTAATAGGTGAGCACACCAGAAAGTGAGGAAAAGGTAAATGCCGTCAAATGTGCAGCTACTAGAAATGGATCAGTGCTTAGCACAAATTTCTACGTGACTCCACTAATCATATCAAGGGACACTTCCATCCTTAATGGCATTATAATGAGGAAAAGCTTAGTATTTAACTAACTCCAGCAATTGATAATACTTGTGGAGAATTTTTAATGCATTACTAATGCAATACTAACTGCTGGAAATACATGTGTGCAGAAATCAAGTGAGGTTTAATTATTTGTCTCTATTTTGGTAGCAACAAAGTTTTCAGCTGTGATAGTAACAAAGCCAGACATCAATATGTTCTTCAAGATACATTAAAACAAATATTTCACTAATGGCCCTTAACTTGCTGCTGCAAGATTTACTGAGAGATGGAAAAATGATGAATTAACATTATGCTGGTTTTGCTGCTTCCGTAAACTGGATGAAACCTGGTGCTCTAAGCAGTGATCTCCAGCTTTTCTGCGCTAATAGGATGCTGTGACCATCACATGTCAGCCTAAGAGATGACATAGTTAAGGAAAGCAGAAGGTATGAGCAACCTGAGAGGGTCTTGTGGGTAAGGTACTTACTGCCTGTGAGCCATAGCTTGGTGATCTCAGACCTATACCCTGCTAATCGTATTGTGGTTTTGATCTGCTGATCTGAATTAATCTCTGTCTTTGATATCAGAGTGAGTCTCCCTCACTATTGGAGGGGTGAAAAAGGAGGAAAGAGGAAGTCTAAAAAGGCTCTGACACATCCTTTTCATTTACAAAGCTAGTTAAAATACTTGCATCTTTTTAATTAAAAGTGATTTTTCTGGAAATTTTGGAAAATAAAACGATCAGCTAATCTAGAAAATAGGTTGGTTTGATTTTTACAGTTTGACTTTTTCTGTCAAGAATTAGTCGCTGGAAAGACAATACATTGTAGAAACACCATTCAAAGCCTGTGTACAGGGAGGAGTAGTATAGTTTTCTCTGTCAGAGAGTATCATTGCAGTTCAATAGAAACATCTATAACTACACCAAAGGAAGCTTCTCAGTCACCACGTGCCAGGTGACAGGTTTTGTGTTTGTTTTTTTTTTCTTTTGGCAAGTAGTACAATAATATTGCAGTTTTTCCATCCTGATATATGTCAAAAGCAGTGAATATTTAATGCAAATAGACATGTTTATTCCGCATCAGAGTTGAATGTGTTTGTAAAACTAGTCCCATTATGCTCATGTGCCTCTTCTTCCCAGTCCTTACATTCTACTGCCCACTAGCATGCAGCAAAAAAGCCTGTCATCCTTTTCTTTAAACCAGTGCATAGTCAAGTAATGATTTCACATATAATGGTGCTGACCATCAAATTAGACTGATATTAGATAGGGTGTAATATCTTCGCTCAATTCAGCCATGAGCTATTACTGAATACCTAAGGCTGACAAACAAAAAGCATGAGGGAAATGTCATCATTGCCCATTAGGATCAAAGAAGCAAACTTTTGGTAGCTATCTGCTTTTTCTTGAATACTCACAACCTTGTTGATATGGAAAAAAAAGATAACCAACAGATGTAAAAGGTGACATCTTGGGGAAAAAAAAACTGTTTAAAAATCTTCCTTAGAAGTCCTCTGTATAAACAAAAGCATCTAATTAATGAATATTTCCCAGTACAATATGTTTTATGTCCCCAAATAAATATCCATTACACTTACACTTGCAACGTTGTTATGATCCTAGTTATCTTACAAGTATTTTACAAAATTGTTCAGTGTGACAAACCACTTAAATTGCAATTCTCAAATAATATCAAAATATCCTCATGACCCTTAAAGTATTTCTAGTCCAAGAAATGAGTATGTTATACCACATTAACAAACCGAATATCTTCCTGTGTTTTAAAGTAAAATTGTTCAGATGTGGGGTTTTTGTTTGTTTGTTTGGGGTGAGGGGTTCTTTGTTGTTATTTTCTTTTTCATTTTGCCTGCCCGCCAAGTTTCCCAAGGCCTCTGTGGGTATGTCTTTAGATACTCTATTTTAAAGTATTTAGAACGAAGATAAAATTATCATGGCAAGGCTACATAATACAGTTATATGTGACAATAGAGAACTGAATAATGGAGATCCTTGAGTTAGCTTGCATTTTGATGTTCTCTTGCTTGCTACGGCTTAACTAATATAGGAATCCTGCACATGAATTCTGCATATGAAGGATGCCTATGAAGCACTGGTTAGAGCACATCTTTCATCAGGGATACATGACTGGACTTTTCTGCATGAGAAAAAGTATGCAGGAAGGAAGGTTGTATGGCTGGTTCCCACTCTAATGCTGAGCATAGAAACAGCTAGGATATACACAATGGATATGGAAATGATATGTAATGTAGGCAACAAGAACTAAACATAGGCTAGATATAGCTTTTTATGCTCCTCTCTCAATTTGTCATAAAATTGATACATATGGAATGAGAGCTATTTGGACAACTCTGAAGGCATGGAAGTTGGGAAAAAAAAGATAAAAACTTCATGCAAATTAACTTTGAAAGAACTTTGATGTAGGGAACTCAGAAAATGTGAAGGCTGAGAGAGATCCTTAAGAAAACAATGCTCTCATAGATCCCAACAACCTCACAGGGAAAATGCCAGACGTAAACTGTCATTAATGATATAAATTTAAAAAGATTAGTTGCTTGAATGAAAAATCACTTGTTTATGTCTATTTTATTTAATAATGTAAATAATTTGCTTTAAAGGTGATAGTATTTTTTTAAATTTTCTTTTGCTGGGGGCAATTATGAAACTGATTTTTTTTAAGTGAATATAGTTTTTAAAACATATTGAGGACTCAGAAGCAGTGGGTACTTTAAAGTTTCTGAAAATCAGAATCCTTAGAGCTCTCAAACTGAGTATACCATTGATCATGTTATAAAGTTGCTTCCACCTGAAATCTGACCAATATCTTCTTCAGCTAAATGGTCCTTTGTTATGAGTGGAAAGATTTCCTTCAATCCACAACCCTTTGTGAATGGTTGCTTTCAAAATGAAAATAGTGCTTGTTTTTGTTTTGTTTTGTTTTTTTCATTTTCTGTCATTTTTAGCATTAGAGTTTGGAAGTGGGGTTATCTTCTACCACATCACAGAGGGTTGTTCTACAGCTGAGATTTACATCATTGAAGGTGGCATAAGGCATACATGAAAGAAGACAGAACGGAAAGGTTTGTGCTTGCCTCCCCATGATGAACATAAAAGTATGCTTCTTGTGTCTTTAGTGTTGAGACAGAACATTTCTCAGCTGCCAAAATCACACAAAAATAAAATGGATTCACAACTGGCACAACACTATGTATGACATACAAACTAACATTTTCACAGCATGCCATCAATTTTAAAGTCTATCTTTCCCAGTCAGCCTCACACAGGGGAGGCTTTCTTGAATGAGAAATCACCAGCAATGTGGCATTATTTATGGGATTGGACACACACTACATGTGCTATGGGCAGAAAAATATTATTGTTAGTTTTATTGTATACAGTATTATTTTTAACAGTATGCATAATTTTAAACTCCCAGAGTAGAGTCCAGGAACATACATCCTCCATCAGTTCCGAAAACTAAAGTTTTATAGGCTTCATATTTACTTGTTAAATGTAAACTTCCCCTTAGCTTTAAGAAAGAATGAAGTGTGCTTACTATTCAACTTGTTCTTAAAAAAATATATGACATTTATTCCAGCAGTTTGTATACCTGGCTTGTTTGAATAGCTCTTCATAAAGAAGACTGTATGGCAAGTCTGTAAGTAGAAAAGTCATTCAAGAATAAATATTATCTTCAGTCTGTTAAGCAATTTTATAATGGAAACATGAAACTTTGTCATATTTTTAAAAGCTTGTATTGTTAAAAACCCTTGAAATGCTACAATAGAAATGGCACAATACTTTTTCATAGGTTTACAAACTTTTTACTTGAAGGGGAGACAAACTGTACGTTAATAGAGACTGTCATAAGAAACGAGGAATATTGCTGTGTGCAGTTTATCACAGGATACACTTTTCAAAGATTCACATAATGTTAGGGATTGGAAGGAACCTCATAAGATCATCCAGTCCAATCCCCCTGCCGGAGCAGGAACACCTAGATAAGGCTACACAGGAAGGCATCCAGGCAGGTTTGGAATGTCTCCAGAGAAGGAGACTCCACAACCTCCCTGGGCAGCCTGTTCCAGTGTTTTGTTACATTCACTGAGAAGTTTCTTCTCAAATTTAAGTGGAACCTCTTGTGTTCCAGCTTAAACCCATTACCCCTTGTCTCACTGTTGGTTGTCACTGAGAAGAGCCTGGCTCCATCCTCGTGACATTCACCCTTTATATATTTATAAACATGAATGAGGTCACCCCTCGGTCTCCTCTTCTCCAAACTAAAGAGACCCAGCTCCCTCAGCCTTTCCTCATAAGGGAGATGTTCCACTCCCTTATGCATCTTAGTTGCCCTGTGCTGGACTCTCTCCAGCAGTTCCCCGTCCTTCTTGAACTGAGGGGCCCAGAACTGGACACAATATTCCAGATGCGGTCTCACCAGGGCAGAGTAGAGGGG
>VWYH01008130.1:722010-824611 GCA_013399365.1 Pampusana beccarii | reverse complement strand
CCTGTTTCCCAATACTTGGCAAAGAAGATGGAGAGTGGTCCAGCAATGACTTCAGCCAGCTCCCTCAGTACCCGTGGGTGCATCCCATCTGGGCCCATGGATCTGTGCATGTCCAGATTGCTTAATTGCTCCCTAACCCAGTCCTTATCAACTAAGGCAAACTCCTCCATTGTCCTGCCTTCCTCTGGGGCCTCAGGGATTTGGGTCTCCTCAGGACAGCCTCCGGCAGAGTAGACAGAGACAAAGAAGGCATTCAGTAACTCTGCCTTCTCTGTATCTGCTGTCACCAGGGCACCCTGATGACACTTTTCCAATAGAAGATGTCACAGGAGACCTTCTAAGAGGTTCTTTGACATCAAATCCTGAAGCTTGAAATTCCTCTATGTTGCAGAACCCAGAAAGAATGAATTTTATGGCAAGATAACAAACTCAGAAATGTGTGCCTATTTTGTGTATGCTCCAGGTAAGCTATTAATTTCCACAAGTAAACATCAATATTAATCAGCAGATTCAAGTCTTCTTTATTTTCATGCGACAAAATATATGCTTGTCTATAAAGGGCTAAAATTATCATTGTTTGTTTTCCCGAAAGATAGTCCCATCTGACAAATTTAACCCACAGTATATAAAAAAAAAAAAAAAATTGTGCACCTTTTAATTGCTAATTAAATATAACATGAAGATTGTTTATTTTGAAAGGAATGCAGAACAGCATCCCCAGGCACACCATGTTATGAGTCAGTGTGTCAGGGCAGGTTTTTAAATGGTCTGGTGTTCAGCAGTTTGTAACCAAGCAGTGCTGAGTTGCAGGTGATTCGAGTCCCCAGCTCTGCTTTTGCCATATGTTTGCATTTCTCTCTAAGGGTATGTCCATCAAAGATGCTGACAAGCAGCACTAATCAATGTATATCAGAAAGGACTTGATTATGGTCCTGGTATGAAGCTTAGAGTAGATGTGCCATGGGAGGCATGGGAGGTGCTTGTAGTTGGCATTTAGAGCTGAATGGGTACATCCAGGGAGGAAGAACACGAGACCTGCGCTAGCTGTCTTTTGAGGCATTGAGATTTATTTTTTATTTGATTGTCTGTGCCAGTAAATGGGAACCAGTTCCAGGTGTCTTCATTACTGCGATTTCTAGACTGCGGAAAAACACATCAAAGTATTTGAATAGCAAATGATGTAGTGCTAGGAAGCACCTGATCACTATTCCTCAACACAACAGGAAGCTATAGCAAGGGGATGTTCAGACTTAATGACTTGTGCAGACTCCATAGCATTGTAGAGTGCTAGTTATTTCAACTTCAGTTTTTACAGATAGAATCTTCAATAACCAGAGAGAGATATAAATATTATTTAAAATATATTTTGTGCATCTTCCCACAAACCTACAGAATTCTTTAAAGACAATAATAATAATAATAATAATAATAATAATAATAATAATCCCACTGATCTACTTGTGCTTCTGTTGACTTCTATGCTTAGAATTAACAGCCACTAAGTTAACTGAAAGCAGGCTTCTGTACTAAGAATTTATTATAGATCTGCCTGTTAGGTCTTTTTAACAACAAAAATCTGAACTTTGAACACACTTCTTTGTATAAGACTAGTGTTTTTACTAGGTTTGCAACCCTTAAAGGGGGCTGTAGCTGTTTATTCCTGTTATTTGTGTTGCATGTACTGTTGTATGTCTGTGACTGTTTTGATTTATACATTTTAAATAGTACTTTGTGAAAGATGGACTGGGATAGAACTTGTTTTTAAAAGCAGATATACAAATAGTTTTTATTTACAGGCATGACAACTTTTCAGCTTCATTTACGTGATTGTTGTACGTAGAAACATATAATTACATTGGGTTTGTCATGTTTGGGACCGGTCTGTCTTTGATGTCCCACTTCAAGATAACAGAGCAATTATGAGCATGAATAATAAAAGATGTGCTTTACCTTGCATGATTTTTGTTTGCGTTAGTTTAATATGTATTTATTTCATTTCTATTCTCCATTAATTGTACTTGTGAAATCTCATGCTTATATCATAACATGTATGTATAAAACCTCCATATAAGAGGTGATAAAACCTCCATATAAGAGAAGATTTGAGCTTATTCTCTATGAAGTTCTTTCAGAAGCTGAAGAAAGGTGTTGCTCACAGTGTCACTTGTAGGACCCTTCCATAAGAAAGCTGAAGAGGGACTTTTTACAAGGACATGTAGTGATAGGACAAGGGGTAATGGCTTTAAACTGGAAGAGGGTAGATTTAGATTAGGTATAAGGAAGAAACTCTTCACCATGAGGGTGGTGAGGCACTGGAACAGGCTGCCCAGAGAAGTTGTGGATGCCCCATCCCTGTATGTGTCCAAGGCCACGTTGGACTTACCGTAATGTTTAATTAGAGAAAAATTAAAAGAGCTTTAAAAAAAACTTTGGACCTAAAACCTGGAAAACTTGTAGGTGTCAAGACAGAATGCTGTAACTCATTTGTATTGACACAGGGACTGGAGGAAAGATATGATTATGGGTTCATTACAGTCAATAAACAAGTTTGCACCTGTGATTTGCACCTGAACTCTGGTTTCTTATGTGTAACAACTGCAGACAAAGAGTCTTCCTTTGATTTCACAGTGTAGACACAGTGATTACGCAAAAGTAACAGTAATGTGTTTTAAAGTATTTATTAATAATTTATATTTTGGCATATTTTCTTCTTTGTTGTTAAACAGGTGTTCTAAAAGAAATATGGATTTGGAATGAGAAAACAGGACTTTTTTTCAGTTTGAAAATATTTAGCTGGATAATCAAGTGTGTAGGAGTTCTAGAAACATCTTTCTCAAAACAACTGCACTTAAGCTGGCCTTTTCTGCAAAGATTTTCAGTACTGATAAATCAGAATATTCTAACAGAAAATTCCTTATTTTAAATGCAATACAACAGTTATTCTTATAAAATATTCCCATAGGAAAACAACTAATACTATTATCACTGAGGTAAAGTAAATTTGCACCTACTATGTAGCTGTGACTACAGCGGCATCAGTTTGTCAGCTGGTTATTTTGTGTATTCATGCCACACTTTACACATGTACATATACACACATATTTACACACATATATATACGGCACTCAGATTTGGTATGAAGTGTGAAACGGATAGGCAATTCTGAGTAAAAATGGCAAGAGTTTCTAAAATTTGATTTCTGGATTGAATGTTGAGACTTGTCTCTGGCTCAGGCTTGTGATTTGGTTCTGCTTTGGGCAGTTACATGATCTCTCTTCTACACAGATGCTATTTTTGTAAAATTTGTGATAATATCTGACAGGGCAACAGGCAAACAGAAAGTGACATATCCACTCTGTCTGGTTGCATAAATCTATCTAACAAAAGAAATGGAGATAACAAGCAGATTTGGATCCTGAAACTGCTAGTTCTAGCATTTTTGTTATGTGGCTGATGGTATGTTGCTTCAATTTGCAGTCTACCTGCTACCTCAAATTGATAGGTTATGTTACATCTGACAGAGTAACACATATGTAACAGATGTTAAAAATTATGCTTCAGTGTGATGAATACTGTCAGATTTGAGTTTTTTTTAATTCTGACATCTATATGGAGAGATAGGTTCAATTTCTGTCTCACTGAATTTCCTGACTACTTCTAACTTAAGTGGTAAACCTTTAGAGTAATGCAAACAGATTTCGTAATACAGATTCCACTTAACACTAATAGGACTTTTACAGCTAATTTCCTGTGCATCAACTGGAAAATATGCCACTTAATATAATCTAAACATGTATTTATAGCTTAATTATTCTCTACAGTTAGACAAAATGCAACATTACACGGTTTTATTACTTATTTTATATGATATCCTGTAATAATATATAGTATGTCCTTGTTGGAGAAAACATTTTCAAAATATTTTGAATCTCTACAAGTAAGATAAATTTGACCATCTTATATGTACATAGTTTGTAAAAAAGCCCCCAAACCCCAAAGTGCAATGAAAACATATCAGTCAAGCTGGAGAATTTTATTTTGGAAACTGTGATGACAAAATGAGACACACTTCTGAAACGCATACTAAATTTGAACCTACTGGAATCATATAGGACATAAACAACTGTTATTTTCTTGATGTAGAGTATTAGAACAGAACAGACATTGTATCTGAAACAGCAGAGCATCCCTGCTGTTTAGAAAAATCTACCCAACTGATGAAAATAAACTGTCCCTACTTTTAACAATGTTCAAAGTGTCTGTCCTAAGTGACTGTTGCACAGTGTTTGAATTTTTAAAAGTACAAAGTTTGACAGTTGCAGTAAAAATAGGACAGTTGATTTTTTTTACTTTTTCTTTTTTAGCGCTGTCTTCCCCAGGGTGCATTTGATCAACCGAAGTCGATTTGAGAGTACACTACAACCTTCCATAATGAAAAGGTAAGATGTTAACCTGCTGACAGTATGTAAGATTGTAAAGTCCTGTAAATGACTTTGTGGAAAACCACTATGCAAGATTTCCCTGTTACAGTACAGTGCTCACACATTATATGATAATGGCTTTCAGAATTTGTTCACATCAGAGAAAAAAATGTGATAATTATGAACTTGAGCTGTCCCTGACATCTTGTAGGCCTCTTATACCACACACTACTGATGATCAGAAATAACAATTACTATGAGCTCATGGAGGTTACTGAAGCTGAGATTGATTAAAGCAGGCTGAAATTTCTGCTGCTTAAGGAAATCTGAAGATTTCTGTAAGAGTCAGGAGAAAAATGACCTTCTAAATGGCATGCAGCATGACTTCTAGTGTTAAGAATACCAGGTGAATTTGGTATTTATCTAGTACACACACTAGAAGAACACGTATCTCAAAACAACCGTGACAAAGACAATAAAAAGCCTCAAATGGTAAGACTGATGGATCCAGTACCATTCAGGGCATACAGTTCATGTAGCTGATTAAATGACTTTTTCTGTGCTTAAACATATTGCACTGTAGCTCCTTGTGTTAGCAAGAAAGATGATTAATAAGATGAATTATTGTTCTTGATGCTTGTAATAAGCATAATGCTGCGACAATAACTTCAATGATCTACACTGCTTAAAATAATTACATTGTAGTAAAGAAAAAATATCGAAAACAGCCTTCAAAAAGGAGAAAATATCAAGCATTTATAACTTGTGTATGTTTTCACACTTTCATTTGTGCTTGCTGAGAATCTGGCCTTTAAATATAATGATTTCATTTCAAATTTGATCAAATACCATTTAAATTGGGGATTAGTTACTTTTTCAGACAAAGCAACTCAGACTTACCTGAGACAGAATTATGAATTGTATGTACTTCAGTCCAGAGTGTGAGTTACATTGTGTAAACAATACTCAATATTAGATGCAGAAGTATACTCTTTTTTTTGCTAAAAAATAGATCCGTGCTTCAGAGGCTACAAGGAGGTTAATTAGCCTGTTCTCTGTTTTCTGGAGTGTAAATGTGCATAAGAGCTTTCTATGTAACAAATCAGAAAGGGTTATAGATGTTCTTTGTAGTTTAGCACATAAGTGGCAAAAGTTAGCAAAAGGAAGATCAATGTGGCATACACATCTTTCTTTTCTATGTTATTAGGTGATGGGAATTAATGACATTTACTGGGACCAGTAGCTGTGGGCTAATGTTAAGAATTATTACACATAGTCAGTTTCATGGATTTTTTTTACCAAAATTTGCACACTGACAAACCTGTTTTCATGAGCACAGTTTTACTCTGTGAACAGATTATCACAGAGGTTCAGAGCAATTTAGAGACGTCCTTACCTCCTCTTTAGGCTGTCCCTTGGTGAAATGCCTCAAACTGATGCATTAGGTAGGGTAATTTGCTTCTCAGTCACAGACATTATTGAACGCATTTTTTAGACTTTACTTTTAATGTATTAGTTTAAACATTCCAAAAGAAAACTTTTATGAATATTCCCTATGCCTAAAGAAAAGGGTATCTCCTGCCCCTTGTAAATCACTTTCAACTGGAACAAGAAGATTCTGTATGAGAATGACCTATACCTACATGTTGTTCCAGTAGTATGGCACAGACTCCTTGGTCCTTTATATCTCATAGCACCTTTCATCAGTAAAGACCACAGGGTTTTCACATTTCTAATGCAAAAGTCTTTACTCATTATAACTTTTAAGCTCTAGCAGAAAATGCTACTGGGACCAGACACTATCTGCCTTGGTTCAGCTGCCCTGTTTCAACCCAGATCCTACATTTCAGTTTTCTGCATCATTTACTTTAGCAGTGAAAGATTTACACATTCCATCACATCTCAGAAACTAATTTTGCAAGGCTAAATATATAACCATGAGAGGGTTCAAGAACTGAATTGGGATGTCCATAAGAAACCAACATGTAGAATATCACAGGATGTACACAAAAACCTTGCCCTCAGAAGTGAATCACACTTCCCTTTCTTAAGATTATTTGCAGATGCAAATTATCTTTAAATTCAGATTTGAATTCAGTGCTTCTGGATCTAAAATATTTCCTTGTACTGTTCCCTAAGAAATGTAAGCACTTAGGATGCTAAAGAAATAAGTTTAAAACAACTTTCGAGGCCGAACTCTGGATATTTTCTAAGACACTTACCCCAATTAAGAAAGACATTATGAACGACAATATCTTCCTTCCTTTCGGTTTAAATATAATTATATCTGAGGTAGACTGTGATTCCTGCAGCTGGATGTATCTGTCTCAATCTTAATGGAAACACAGCTGGTGATGCAATGAGGAAATAATATGCCATAAAAACTGACCTAAGGAGTTTCTTGGAGTTTCCACATGGATGTAGGTAGCGGGGCTAAGAAGTCCTCCGCAGTTAGCTCACCAGTTGAAGGCAATTTTAAACTATAGCTTTGGTGCTTAAAATTTATCTCACAGTAGCTTTCTCTTAAGGACGAGAAAAGTCTACTACAAATATGAATAATTAGAGTGCCATCTGCTTGAGGGACATAAACTTACAATATAGCACAGACAGTTAATATGGATTAAAATACTGTCAAAGCTGTATGCCAACAAAAGAGGTTGAGACTGTTTTTCTGGCAGAACGCTGACTCTTAGTCATTTATCTTAATATTCTATTTGTATAGGAGCTGTAAGCTTAAGCACACAAGATTAATGGAGGTTGATTTGACTGTCCTCCTAACTTCCTGTGCCTTCCACAGCATTATAAAGGTGCCAGATTGCTAATCAAGAATCCTTGACACTTTGTCCAAACTCGGAGTTGAGTTTCTCAGAAATTATAATTACCTGTAATTCCAGCCATGATCTCTTTGACTATGAGTCACAGTTAAACTATTTATCTTTTCTACATATCATCTTAGAAAATGAGACCAAACTAACAAATAGCAGTGGTCTGTTTCCGTTTTTATAGTTTTAGCTCTGACACTGCATCAGTAGATTTAATGGAACTACAGATGGCAATAGTTCACAGTGACACTGCATTGTATTAAATAGGACACTACTCTTTATGTGTGGGGTTTTTTTTTAAGTCACCTTCTTTTTTTTTTTAAATAATATTTTCATAAACTGTATTGAAGTGGTATATTGCACTTGCAGCTCAATCTTATAGGTTCAGATCATACCCACTGAATGCATTTTCTTCTGGGTCTTTACAGGGGTCTTATATTATTAGAAGATCATGGCTATTAAACAGCTGCCAACTATTCTGAACCAGCATAATGCTGCTGGTTTTTAGACTCTGGTACTTAAGCAACCCACTAACTGGATAAGAAGTTACAACATCTGCTATGTCTGAATAAATGCAAAAGTGAATACATAAATGACTCGCATTTCTTTCATTGACTCTGATGACTTCATGGAAGAAGGTGCTGGTTATTTGTCAGGCACAAGAATACTGGCATCTGGCCTCTACCTCATCTGTGGGTGTTCTGGGTCTCCTGGGATGGAGTTAATTTCCCTTACAGCAGCCCTAATGAATCCATGCTTTGGATTTGTGACTAAAACAGTGTTGATAACACATCCATGTTTTAGCTACTGCTGAACAGTGTCTGTGTAGTGTCAAGGTTGTTTTTTGCTCTTTTTTTTTCTCTTTTTCCCGCTGAAGTGATATTTCATAGTACATGGTATTGTGCTCAGCAGTAATAGCTGAGGGAAAGAAGGAGGAAGGGGGGATGTTCATGGTTACGAGGTTTGTTTCCCAGGTAACCATGATGTATACTGAGGTCATGGAGGTGGCTGGATATCTACCTGCCAATGGGAAACAGTGATTGAGTTTTCTCATGCTTTGCTTGTATGTGCAGCTTTGCTTCTCCTACTAACGTCTTTATCTCAATCCACCAGTTTTGAGATTTGCTCTTCTGATTCTCCTCATGTGGGGGGAACAAGTCAGACTTGGTGACAGCATAGCTGCTGTCTAAGGTCAAACCACCACTGTGGACATTATAGTATTTGTTGTTGCCTTTTGACTTTTCAATATGTTAAGCTAGTAAATAGCCTAAATCTTGTATAGGCTGGGATATTTTGGGACAGGGTCCTGAAATTTGTATTTGGACTTAGAGAAACATTTCTTCTTCTGACATCAATGAATTGGGTGGATTTGCTTCCTCAGAATGGCATTACCATTTAGTTTTTCTCCTTTTCTGTGTTCTTTGGTTTCGTTAGAGTCATTCTCTCTTGTTTTTCACTGTTTCCTGCATTTCTCTGTGTTATGAGTCAATTATTGCTCTCTTCATTCCTGCATTGCTCTCTGTCACAGTATAAACAGATGTGGATCAAATATCCCTTAAACTTAAGTTTCACTCCATTATTTTGGACAATTCTATATTGAGCAAAAAGAGTTTGTTCATCAGTGCAGGACAACAGAGGAATTGTAAGAAATCTTAATGTCTGAGAATGGTGCATGAAGAATGCTTCTGTCTACACTTGTTCAACAGGACTGTACCTTTGGGCAGTCTCATATCTAATTTTCTATTTTTCCATCTGTTCCGTAGTTATGAAAACTCTGTTTCTTAACAGTTCAAGTGCTACAATGGCTTCACAGAATGCAGTGTAATAATTTTACTTCTGCATTGTATTTTTCTTTTTTTTTTTCACTGAAAAACAGAGCTATGCCTGAGCAGAAGACAGAAAACACACAACTCAGTTATGTTAAGCCAAGCAAAACTTTATTCACACATGCTATTAATTATTGATGCACTAGATTTTCAGAAATAAAGGCTGTAAAATATAAACTGATCTAGAAACTGATAAAAATGGCTACATTATCAGTAAAGCAATAAGTATTGTTACTTGGGATTTCATTTATATTGGTTATATGCAATTGTAAAAAAATAAGTTTTTCTAATTTTGCAGAAAACCAAGCTGTCATCTTCAAAGCTGTATAACAGTTAGAGTCCTCCAAGACTCACATCAGGCCATGGCTTAATGTATTTACTAAAAATCTTGAAGCACTGGGTGAAAAGTGAAATTATAAAAATTTTTCAGATGTCACCCAATTATTTAAATTAGTTTAAACGTGGGAGGATTTTTAGGGAACTTTGAAAGTACTTAACAAACCCAGTCCACTTGATAGAGGTAAATAAAATTCATGGAGATTAGATACACATTGGAAGTAAAAGCTTCTAGCTGTAACTAACCAGGAAAGGACACAGTCATTAGCATGAGTAGTTCCATGGAAACACATGCTTTAAGCATGACAAATATATTGTCCTCCTACTTCTTTATTTTCAGTCTTGACTTCATGAGAATTTCTGCCATGAAAACAGGAGCATCTTCATCTTACAGTTCCTGCAAAAGCAGAGTGAAAAACAGGAAATTATTTAGTTTCAACAGTAATTGTTATTCCTTTATCATTATCTGCAATGTCCCAGACACTTGCCAAAAATTCAGTAAAAGATCTGGACTACTAGAAGACATTCAGAATCTAAGGATAAATAGGCAGAGGTTACAGGAAACAGATAGTGGTAAAAAGAGATTAATGCACAGTGAGAAGATTTGTCTCCATACAATATAGATGTTAAATTCAGTATAGATGGGGCTGGCATACAAGAAAAAATTTACATTGCAGTTTCTTTGTTTCAAATGTCAATATTCCTGTAGTGGCTGCAATGGTATTACAGGATATTCTTCACAAATGACATTTTGCTATGACCTTTGTTTCTCCTTGTTATTCTTTCCTCACTAGTCTGCCAGCTTGCCTGGCACCTAGCACACTCATTACATACATGCTATGAAAAGAATCACTGTTTCTATTTAGACTATAGAAACCATTTTAACAAGAGGAATTAAAATAATTAACAATATTGATAGGTAAATAATAATCACATAATCTTTATTATATGAAAAACTCTTAACAGTAGGATGAAATAATTTGGCACTCTTCTAGCTGCCCTTCTGTCCTAACGTGTAAGGACTTCGTAAGGTCTTCAGGTTGGTTACTTTAATGCCATGCATTTACTTCTCTCTGATGACTTCTGCTTGCATAGATTATTGTGACTCTTATTTCACAGCAGAAGAAACTTTCTTCTTATTATTCATGAAGTATATCCTAATAAACACTCTTGATTCTTGTTTGCTGCTATCACAAAGCAAACAATAATGATAATAAATGGGATCAGACAAGTGTTCCAAAAAAGTTGTTTAATATAAAATGATCATATGGGTCAGTCTTTGGGATGTTTCTAAGGACACTGAATTAGCCAGTTCACCCAATTTCCTCTGTGGGCTTCTTTGTGCCTGACGGTTCTCTGTCTTTTTCCAAGGCTTTTTCATTTGCAGCAGACTTCAGTGTTCAGCCCTTTAGTCTGTGTGCTGGGGCTAGAAGATGCACATGCTTTTGGAGGCAGCAGCTTGACTTTCTTCTCCCTGGGCAACACTAGTAGCAACAGCTGTTTTTTTTTTGTCTAACAACTGACTTTAGAGGGCAATAAGGAACTGCAAAGCTAAACCTCAGGTTTAGATTATGTATACCTTAGTTAATTTATATAATTAATTTTAAAAGTGCAAATATATGTCTGTGCACCCTTATATGTGCACTCACAAAAAAATTTGCTGCAGACTTCTGTACATACAGACACAGACACACTTTGCATTTAATAAAAATGGTACATATATGATTAATTAAAAAAAAAAAGAGACCTGTTCAACCTATATAATCAATGTTCTGTGCTAATATAAGGGTAAAGAAGAAATATCCCAATTCTTTTGATTAATGTATTGTTATAGGTTGAGGGGGATGTGGGTGAGACCCAAGTGTTTTAGGCAGACTAGGAAGTACTTTTTTTTTTCTGAGCCTCCCTCATGCACTATGAATTTCCCTGTAAGATGTCCTTTTCCATAAAGGTTTCAGTATATCTCATTCTCTGAGGAATAACTAGCTTTCACACCACTTTGCTGAATATGCACGTGCAAAATGTCTGTGAGACAGTGGAATAATGGCTACGAGCTGCATGCAGTAGGGTGAAAACTCCTTCCCACAGAATGTTAAATACATGTTTGGTGACATATCACATATTCTGACAACAACCAAATAATACCCGTCTGGAATTCATAACCGGTAATAGTCTTTTTCTTCTAAGTGCTTGTATAACTGTTCTGGAGTAAGTTTGTGGCTACAGCTGTTGCTGTTGTCTTTGGTGGTCCAGTTGACATATTAATTATCATCTGTACAAAGACGTTTCTTAAATGCCTTTCATGCCTGGACTCTTCTCAACTTCCCCTCATGCCTTCCTGCTGTAGATCCTGCATTATCTCCCTGAATAACCCATTGGCACCAACCTTTCTCAGGACTGCCTTTTCAGTGCTTTTCAGAGCCACATGAACTGAGTCTTTTTCTGTTAATCTCAAATTTATCAGGTGGAAAACTTAATTTTCCTAATCTATGCCCTTGATATTTTCTCTTATTTTTACAGTATCTTCCACATTGTAAAACATATTATGCATCATGAAAGTCTAAGCATGTGTGATAGGCCTGGTGAAAAAGTTAACAACAGTGGCTTCAATATATTTTGTTTCATTTCCTAATCTACTGGTTAACGTTCTTGACTGAGTTTGATGAACCCCAACGTTAAGAACCTTGCTGCTTAAGTACTGTAAGAGCACAGGTACCAATTTTGGACCACCTTAGAGCACTATCTTATTAGTTTAGTTTAGTTTAGTTTAAATCAGGTTAGTTTACAGAGTTTTTTGCACGAAAAATGAAGATTCTGATGTTAAATTTTAACTGAAGTTATGGTCGAATCTCTTCTTAACGTGAAGCATAAATTACCATTTTCCTTGTAAACACATAAATTTTACAAAATTAAGCACTCAATCTCTTTCCAGTTTTTACCTTCCTTTTGCTCTTCTTTATTTCTCTTTACAGCACATTTCATTATCTCCTCCTATTACTTATTGCATTTTGCTCTTCATACTGTTTACTCTTTACCTTTTTACTTTGCTTTTCATAATTTTTCCTGCTCCTATACTTTTATTCGCTCAACTACAAAAGGAAAACAAAACACCAGACACACCCTCCCCCTCCAAAAACTCCACAAAAAACAGTGTTCCATTTCTGTCTGACCTGAGAAAAAGTTGTTTCCTGACTGCATATTTGTTGATCATTTTATCACTGAATGTTAGTGACTGCAGAGCTCTTGTATGATAATTCACAGTTCAAAATTCGTGTAGCTAGAATCCAAAGCAAATAAGGGTATAAGCTAATTTCTCATTTCTTTGGTTAAGTAAACATGTGCTTTAAAAAAAAATACAGTATAGTATTCACCCTTGTTTATGTAACTCAATTACTTCTCAGTTAGTGCTTTAAAAAAAAATACAGTATAGTATTCACCCTTGTTTATGTAACTCAATTACTTCTCAGTTAGTGCTTTAAAAAAAAATACAGTATAGTATTCACCCTTGTTTATGTAACTCAATTACTTCTCAGTTATAATACTACTGAAAACACCAGCCAAAGGCAATTTTTTAGCTTATTCTTGAACTGTGGATTTCAACTGCAACTAGGTAACTTGGTTTCAGCGCTTGCACTGTAGAAGACTTCCTTTTTTATTAAGAAAATAATACTTTGTTTATAACTTTTTAAATGTAAGACACCAACAAATATGTGGCAAGTGGCACCAAAAGTCCTTGAGGAACATATATTAAATTGGTCTTATTCTACTGGAGTGGCTTTATTCTTGTTTAGCTTTGTACAAGCTGTAGCTACTAAGTGTTCCTTTGCAATGGACTTCAAGTATCTCGAAAGGTCAAGAATACTCTTGCTTTTAAGCGGAAGGAAAGAGAATGACAGTTCATTGGTTCTAACTTCAAAATTTATTTATTTAGTTTTACTTTTTAGAAAATGTGTTGAGATAGTATTTGTGTACTGAGCGCTTCGAGCTTGAAATCACCACTTAGATTTCCTGTTCTTGACTTGTTTATAGCAGTTGTGTGTGGTATTCCTTGTAATTTCTTTTTTCCACATAAAATGACAGCTGTGCTATGCTATATCAGGATGAAGGTACAAAAGTGGGAAAGTTTTAATTTTTTCTGCTTATTTTTCTTGCAGAGACAAGCACAAATTCTGATGAACAGGGGAAAGATCTGACAGTCACCTGTAGTCTTCATTGAGAGCATCTAATGGTCCATGCTTCATACATCAGGCTCTTGTTTCTCAGAAGGCATTTATCTTTATTATAATACATCGCGCCTCCACCCCCATTTTACCTGTTTGTTTTCACTTGCAGCTGTGCTTCAGAGGACCTAAAAAAACCCTAAGACACTTTATTAATTTTCTACCTCTGGTCTGGGTTGGTTTATTTCACTAATACTTTGAAAGGATGAGAACCAGTGTCCTTTTGTTCAATCAGAAATAATTATTTCATACTGTGTGATGTGCCTGGCTGATCTGTAGGACTGTTTCACTCAAAGTAATTGGGTGCAAAGTAGGTAGAGATTAATGCATTTTTCTAGATGGTGTAAGCAGACAGAATAGCTGTCTTTGCCTGGACTCCTAGATGTCTGGACCCAGCCCTGCTCTACTCTGGAAGTAAGTGCGCCACTTCATACACCTCACTTTTCCGCAGGGCTCATTAGCACAGGCGCAGGTCACCCAAATGCTTTCTCACAGCCTCAGGACCAGTGCTGATGTGCAGCTGACCAGCTGCACTGGTACACAGAGCATCTGTATGTCTGTATGTGAGCAGTGACATCACCACTTTCCCTCAACACGCAGATACGTGGAATGCTGAAGCACAGGCAACATGCTGCTCTCACAGAAAAGGTAAGGATGCCTTTCTTCCAGAGGCAAGATTGAGATCTCTGTAACCAAATCTTTATTGATCTTTTCTCAAGAGCAAATAATTCATTACAATAGATTACGCTGGATACAGTTTAGATGATAGCAGCGATCGGACACACCTATCCACATATTGTATCAGTGCCACCTTTATTAGTATGGATTCCAGTATTATTTGGAGAACTACAGGGACCTATGAGAATGTCAATCTAGCCCAAGCATGCAGAAATAGAAAGTAAAATCATGTATCATTCCTCTGCCTTGTGAGACTGCCCTCTCCTCAAGCTGTTAGCTGAAGAGTCAGCAGGTGGGGAGAGGAGACAGACTGCCTGCTTTTCGTTATGTGGATTTATGTCTGTTCACTGCAAACAAGACAGTATATACAAAGGATGTGCTCTTTAATTAGACTGTTGTAAAATATGCAATTACAGCTACTAAATACACTTTCATGTCTGAATACATACATGATTTCAAGTTTGTTTGTGAAACTTCATAAGGGAGCATGCCGTTTCCAAAAATCTACATTTATGAGTTTGTTTTTCTCACAATCGAGAATGCCTTCAAAGTTACGTAATTTATATAAATTTGATTATTACAAAGAACTGGACAATACAGGTTACAAAATACTTTATATTAGCTGATGATTTTGCTTTATTTTTAGTGTTAATAATTCCAAAGAAGCAATAAAGACAAAGCAACATTTTCTCAGTGTTTCATAAATAAAACGATTTAGGCATTTTCTTTCACTTATTTGGGTCTTTGGGTTTGATTTGCTAAGGTTCTACGCAATACAGAAGTGATTAACCTTTTTCTGTACATGAGGTGGCCTGGAAACAGTGGAGCGCATTTATTGCACCACACCTGCCCTAAGAAGTCGAACTGACCTGAACTGGCTCTGCACTGAGCCAGTGCTGAGTCTTCCAATCCAGGGCATGATTAATCCACCTGGATTTGATTATAAATGGTTAATCCCCATGGATAAACCACAGATGATGAGGACTGACTAAGCCCTTACTGCATAAGAAATATCGTTATTCATTGACTCTAATAGCAGCTCATGTGATCTAAAATAGAATAGCCTGTTTTACCAGAAAAATAAACAACTAAAAAAATAAAACGGAATTGGGTTTTTATCTCAACCAAGGATTACATTTGGAAGGATTTTAAAAAGTGGATTTTAAGAGATTACTTTAAAATAATCTCTACAGTTCGATGGGATTTAAAATTGTATTAATTTATTTTAAAATGTATTTGAAGTCCTTTTAAAAAGTAATTTTCTTTCTTCCCTATTGCATAAAAACTTACTTTCCAATCTGTATCATACCATTGGCCTAATATTAGTTGTTAGGTACTTTTTCACTTTAATTAATCTTGATTTGTAATGTTTCAAGTGCAATTGACTTCAGTCCTATACCTAAATATCCATATCCATGAATTATGAGAACACCCCCAAAACACCAGATTCTGACCTAAGCTTTGGTGGTTTTTGTCTGATGGAATTAGAAATCCATCCTTTAAATACTGGTTTTATATCATGTTTTACTCAGACAGAACTCAACACGAAATTTTTTAAAATAAGTAAAACACTAGTGGACAGGAAATTTATATTGTTTTAATATTCTTGTTGTTACTTGAGGAAAACTAGTGAAAAATGTTTTGAACTAAGGTGTTCTTCTAGTGTTATTTGGTGATTACCCTCCTTGTGAGGTTAGAAGTGTTCACAAAAGATGTTGGAAGTTGGAATAAAATGTAGGAAAGAATGTGCTGTTGGTCCTCTAAAGTCAGATTTCTTTAAGTGTTTCTTCCAAATGTGTTAAATGAGTGCTCCTTGCACTCAGGAAGGTATTCTTTCTGATTCTTACTATACATTTCACTTTTTTCCCTCTGATTTCACAATGAAATAAGAAATATAAAGCTTGTAGGCATGGGATGGATAATGGTGTAGGGAGAGGTGACAGTTGTGTGGATAGGACAAAGGTATTTACATCACATTCATTCTGTGTCTTCTGTATGCTAAGGAGGTCACCTGAAATCCAAGTTGTTTGTTTAGATTTCTTTCTCTCTCTCTCCTTCTTTCTTTCTCTCTTTCTTTCTCTCTCTCTTTCTCTCTTTCTCTCTTTCTCTCTTTCTCTCTCTCTTTCTCTCCTTCCTTCCTTCCTTCCTTCCTTCCTTCCTTCCTTCCTTCCTTCCTTCCTTCCTTCCTTCCTTCCTTCCTTCCTTCCTTCCTATTAGGAAGAAAGAAAATCCCTTTCTGGGTAGGTTCAGAAATACGACTGGGAAGCAAGCTATCAGATAGGAAATTAAATGTAATTTTTCTGGACGAACTCATCCATGATTAGAAGAATCAGAAAATGGCTTTCTTCATACAGGTTTTTGTTTGGAAAACAAAGGAGTATGTGGATAATTCTTTATGAAAACACGTCTGGATGATCCAGAGTGTCAGACCTGGCAGAATGATGAGATATCATATTTTATTCCCCTCATGTACTTTCCAGCTGAGAAGAATAACAGTACTCTACAAAAGTAAGTCTGTTTGTTTGTTCTTGTTTTGTTTTTAACTGAAGTGCAAGAGAATTCTTCTGTCTTGATGTTTACAACAACTTAAAGGCCAATGAGATTGCTAGCTAGTTTAGATTCCACTCATGTAGGCAGAAAACAGTCTATCCAGTTTCAAGGAATTTCAAATATGCTCTCCAATGCCATGTATTTATTATATGAATATATGATTTTTCTAATGCCACCTCTATGAGCAGACATCTCCATGTCATTAATATGATTTTCTGCTCACAGCAGTTATACTCTAATACAGACCCATTGGTTTTAGTGAGCTATTTCAATATTTATGTAAAATGAGAAGGGTTCCTAAGGTTTTTTTCCCCTATTATAAAAGTACACCAGAAATCCAATGAACCCCAAAACCATTTACCGCAAAGCAATCCCTCATTTTCTTTCCATCACACAGCCACTTCCTTATTTTCCAGCCATGGAAAGAGGATTGTGGAGGGAGCAAGCTACAGCTGACCATGCTCAAAACCCTTCCATGCCCCATTGACTGTGTGTAATGGTGGGAGCCCTCTGTCTGGGCATGGGCTTGCACCTCTTGTGTTGCAGGGAAGGTCCATCTCACTGCTGGGCTGAGCCACGTGGCCCATACGGGCAGAAGCGAGGTGCAGGGCTGCTGGTGGCTCTGGCTTCCCTTGGGCTGCTGCTCACTCGCAAAGCTCACCCCAAACTCTCTGCTGTCCTCGGGCTCAGAAAAAAGGAGGTGTGGCACTCCTGGTCATGGGTGAGTATTTCACAGTAGAAAATGTGTATTATTGGGAAGGCTGATATAGTTTTCAGATATCATCCCATAACTTTGACTTCAAGCACTTGGTACTGGTTGTCATGCCCTCTGTCATTATTAGGATCTTACTGTCTCCTGCTAAAAATCCTAAGCCACCACTGGAGTTTCTTTAGTTCTCAGTACTTTTATAAAGGTTCCTTTCATCACTTTTTTCCATGTCTTCTCAATTTTTCTATGCTTTAGAACATTTAAGTGCTTTTAATTTTAATATTTTTCTTCTTTTCAATTCATAATGTATGCCTACTGTATTTCTAACTGCTGCTGTTGATTACTTTGTTACTGAACCATAAGAGCTTCAGCTACACTTATCCCTTCTTGGTTGTGGCACTACAGCTGATGAGATCAGCCACCTAAATACCCCCATGTACATAGCTTGTATTCAGCTTCACCCACGTTTTTCTATTTATGTTTTCCCTTCCACTTGATTTTGCTCCCAGCCTTCCCTAGTCTTGAGGAAGCAAATTTTTTTTACTTAGCTATGTGAAAGTGTTGTCTGTTTCTCCACAATGATTACAATCAATTAATGATTGCTCATCTCTTGGCAGGTGTTTATCCTTGGATCAACCAACGGTTATCTTTAGCTTGTAGAAGGGGAGTGATATAGAAATATCCTGTGCTGCATACAGTATGTCTTCATTGGACATTATCTATAACCCATAGAAGCTCTAAGAATATTTTACTTCAGTCTATATGAGATGCCCACCAGCATCTCATAAGTCTCCTCACATTTGCAATTTACCATGTATTTTGACTACCTTTGAGATTAACTTTTTCTCTCCAGGTTGAATTTGGTTAATTCAAAGAGACTCAGCCATTGCCACCTCTCCTCCTACTTATTACTAGTTAGCGCACTGAACATACATGTTAGAGATTGTGATTAAGCCATTCAGATTTCTCAGAACCTGCAGATAATGGATGTCCTTCTCTCTCCTCTCTTCCTCTTGCACCATGTATGTGTTCATTGCTTTTGCCCGCTCCCCATCCAAACAGCGATTTTAGCCATCACATAGCTTAGCCTATAGACTTTCCTGTGGTGTCATTATGCCAAGGGGAATTTTGAGTTCTGCTCTATGCAGTCATCACATAGTCATATAAGCAACTTTCTATCTGAAATTACTACATTTTTGTATGAAAAGGGATGAGTTGATGCTTCTCTGTTGTGCTCAGATATAGAGCACACTCCTATGCTCTATGTACAACAAACTTCAGCTAGACATATTAGGATTTTAGTTGGTTATGACATAATTGCACTTCTGGACTAAAGCTTCAGTTTATTGCTGCCATTTATTCAGAGGTGGGTTCACTGGAAGGGGGAAGAGTATTTAGTAAGTTAGTATTTGTTTTGTGTGTTCTTGAAGCCTACATTATCGCATGTTTCAGTGTGGGTCAGCAGAGGTTTTTAAGACTTTATACGAATGTCTGTGGTATAAGATGTGGTAATATTGATACAATATGTTCCAAACCAACAGGTAATACTGTGCATGCCAATTGCTTTGTGGTTACAATTGAGATTTTTTACAACCTTATTTCTACTTTCTCTCAATTCCTCAATTATAAACAGTTTAGTTATGCATTTTCTTATGAAAGCACTAATTAAATTGTCAAACATTTATATTTGAATTGAAATATTGCTATGAGTGCTTTATGGCAGGAGAAAATGCTGAGTTTTATTAATCAGTGTTAGTGATTTATGACACTGTGCACTGAGTTTCTTGTGGTTTTTGTTTCAGATTAAAACAAATACACACAAGAAAGCTACTGCATGAGAAAACTAAACATTGCTACAACCATGTTTAATGCCTTCCTGAATTGAAATAAGAAATGGTAAATATAATACATGCATTAAAACATGGTAGGAGTAGTTGCTTGAGATATTTTGCCAAATAAGTTAATTTTAGGTTTACTTGATGGATACATACAAATCTTATTGTAATTTAAAGAAAATTTAATGGCTAGACAATTTCCCCTGAAACTTCATTTCAACTACAGATGAGGTTCTGAATGCATGAAATAAATGATGAGAAAAAATTGAGTTCTGCCTCTGAAATTTCACTTAGAATATAAAAAGCGATCTGTTCATGAGAGTGGGTAGGTGTTTTGATATTGCCTTAACAGACCAGATTTGCTTTTCAGTTCAGGAAAACACTCAGCAATTCCATTCAGTATAGGTATGAAGAGATCAATCATTTAGTTTTCCTTCATGTAGTGATGACATTGACATAATGTATGTTGGATACTGATGAGGCTTTTGCAATGGTTAACAAATGGTGACCCCATTTACGGGTGCTACAGTGCTGAATGAATAAACATATGGAAAAGTTTACGTATTCTCTATAAGAAGAGTTGCAAAACAAAAAAGAGAAAAGAATAGTTGGTTCTGATATCTTCATGTAGCTCTCTAGTCAGGGGAAAATCTAAAGTAGCTTTGAGATAGTAGATTTGGAACATGCAGATGCTACAAATAGAAGAATAACAGAATAATAATGGAAAAACGCGACTTTGTGGGTTGTGAGAACTTATAGGAGGGAAAGATGACAAGGACCATCTGAAGGACCTTATTGCAGAAAGAGGGTGAAATAAATGTTTAAAATTAATCCACATTTTACATTATTTATCTTCTACTGTATTTACTTTTTAGAAAGGTTTAGAAAAACTAAGTAGTATATGATCAAACAGTAATTTTTAAAAGGAGTGGATGAAGAATCCATTAAACCCTCATGATGTGCATGTTGTTTTGATTAAAGGAAGTTCCTCTGATCAGCTGTGTGACAACAGTGCAACTGAACATCTTTGAAAAGTTCATGTTACCACAAAGGTAGGCTTGGTTAAATGGTTGTTGCTAAAATTGGAAGTCTTCGATTCAGTTTTCTTTAGTACTCTAAACTTTTACATCTAGTGGAGTGTTTTTCTTGACAATAACATAGTCCAAATCTGTAAATCACACATAATGCTGAGATCCATACCTGTACTAGACTACATAATCTGGCCCATGATACCTGTGGCCTTACATAAAGACAAAGTGATATCTAGTTGCCTTGAATGAAGAGCCATTGATTTACGTCAGTGATTAAGAAATCCCATTCACCAATGGGTGTAAACACAAATATATACTTATAAAATAATTGTGTTATGAATCCCACCAAAGACCAGTTCTTCAATACCAAAAATTGAAGGTACATAGCCCTTTTTACAGTCTTGTTTTAATAATATCCTGATTGCAAAGCAGACAATTGAAGTCACTAACTTTCTTATTAAACTTGGTTTGATGGGTTCAAACTGCAGCAAATCATAAACCAGTCTTCATTTGTTTTAAATTATTCAAAAGGAAATGAGACCCCGTGGAGTGCTCCTGTCTTCTGAGTCTGGCATAAAGGCAATGAAAAAGCACTGCTTAGTTCAAAATGGTATTGAAACTGATTTACGCTATCAAATAAAGTGTGCTTCTCATCTATTGTTGCTTAGATATTAACGTATATCATGGACACTGCTCAGTTTGTATCTGCATGGGTACACTCCAACAAAACAGGCATTTCTGTAAAGATGTCAGGAAAACAAACCTGTTACTATGTAAAAATACACGCAATACTCTGCATGCTTTATTTTAATGAATTTATTGTGCTGTGCTTATCCCAGACTGTGAGGTAGATGACAGTGATTTATAATTTGCAGGGCAGTAGCCTTGATAGATTGATGAAGGACCGTTTCTCCTCATTATGCCAGCAAAGCTTCGTTTCATCTCTTCTCTTATTCTGTGTTCATTGTGTGCCCTTGGCGTCATCAGTCACCAGGCAGTACAGTTTACAAACACTGTTTTGGCTGGCAGAGAATAAATTTTTCAGCCAGTGATGTGAAATCTATCAAATTTCTACTAAGCTGCATCTTGGAAGTCCTATTCACGCTTTTGTCTGAGGCTGATCCATAGTTTAGATAACATTTTACTTTGGAAAGAGAGATTCTTTCCCTTTTCACTCGTTACTCAGAGCAATATACATTTCCTTTAATCTTTCTGCACACAAAGGCTGACCAGCTTCCAAAGAGCTGTAGGGACTAAATCATTTGTCTCTGGACCTTTTTTGTTTTTATTACAAAACACCCATAGACAGCCTTATGGAGTAATGGTAGAACAGTATTTGTCACTCTGGATAACCAAATATGAATAACACCCAACATCGCAAATAAATAGATGAACTTCATTGTTGAAAAGAAAACAGCAGAAAGGTGACAGGGACAGGTCTAAACACAGAAACAGTGTGTCATGTTTATCTGCTTGGCAGTATCTACATAAAGTCATTTAAACTATAAAGCCATGTTTGTCTGTATGGCTTGGTATAATCCACAAGCAAATCAGCTTGCTGCAAAAGACTGAAGCTGCTGAATAGGGAATTCATACTTCTATATTTAAACCAAAAAAAAGAAAAAAAAAAATCTGGATTACAAATCTGATAAAAAGAAAAAGTACATGCTCTGGTATGACTTACCTTAAACGGTTCAGCTATGTGACAGAGTTGGTGTGACCATAATGTGACTAGAGACAGACTAGAATGGAAGAATAAAGAAGAGGATTTGCAGACTATGGAGACTGAAGGGTAAGTGGAGTCCTTCAGTGCCATCCATATATGCATTTTAAACTGTTGGGACGAAGTCTCGATAGTTACCCACTAACGATCATTATTGAGAACTATGAGGTGGTAGGCCGAGAGTAACAGAAAAATAATTTACTGTGTCAATCCACTACATCTGTATCTTAATATGGGTTTGAATTATTTGAATTATGATGAATATAAGTTTGGTCTTTTTTTTCCTTGGTAGACCTCATAAGGTGATGAACCTGAAGTTACTGCTAGGTCTGAGTTTGGAGGTAAGTATGAAAACATTTTTTCAGTGTTCTGACCTGCTCTATGTTCCTGTTAACTAGATTTACTGTTTACAGGCCATGTGGTCATGATAGCAATGATTAAAATCTTTTCCACAATGAAGATAAGGGATCAAACAAGTCACAGGAGCCAAATGCCTAAGAACATATGAACATCTCAGGGTCAGTGAAGGGTTTAACTGTCCCACTAGTCTGGGCTGCCTAGGTGTTTCAGACCTGCTGTTGATGCTGAAGATATGGGGTATAGCCACCCCCACCCTGACTCCTGCATCTGATTAGCTTTTCAGAAATGCACCAGCAACCAACAAATCTAGTCTGATCTTTCTGTTACAACAACCGTTTGCAGAAGGAAAGGCTTGACAGAGAACCTGTCCCTCAGAATGGTAAAATTCAGAATGAGAAACATGTGTGCCGTAAAAAAATTTGGAGGGGTCTGTAGTCTTTTTGAAGTAGCAAAGTAGGGAAGTATGTTTTACTCTTGCTAAGTTTGATTAAGTGCCATATAATTTCTCTCTCATTCGTTTTTGTTTTGGTCATTGAACTATCACAGCTGTAACAGGTCTAGCTATCAAACTGTCTAAAGTATTTGTTTTAACAAATGAATTTGTGCTTGGGCAGCTTCCTCAGGCAGTGTAGTTTGTGGATTTTTAAACTGGATACTTGCAAGTCTGGTGCTGATGTCCATTCAATTTACTTTTTTCCTTTCTGTGAGGACAGTAATTTTTATTAGATTTTTTTTCTCTCTTTTTTTAAAAGAAATTATACAGCTTTTTTGTTTGTTTTCATGCATACTTCCAACCCTTTCCAAGACCAGCAATTCTGAAGATGTCTTCCCTTCTGGAACTGTTTGAAATTTGTCCTGTGAATACAGGGCTGGAAGAGAGAACTCATGTCACTGAGTCCAGCATTCAGCCATACCAATGTTGTTGACACTGAGTTCAGTGCATTCATTCTATTACATATCAGTGAAAGCTCCTAAAAACAATATTACACTGCAACTACTAAAATTAGACCTTGTAAATCTGCAAGTTTGTGTAATTTGTTGTATACAGTTTGTAAAAACAAATGACCAAAGATTATGAAGAACCATTTTTAATTTTTAACAAGAAAAATTCCACCAGGCAGACATCATTCTAGCATTTGCTACCAGTGAATGCTTCATATTGCACTTTGCAAAATGTCAATAATTCTATGCACAATTAAGTTGGTATAAATCCTTCTTTATTTTAAAATGTATTCTTTTTAAACAACATTTTAAAAGTTTGTTGTTTTTTTTTTTTTTCCTCAAGAACATGTTCCTCTTTACTGCTCACTTCCAAGAATGTTCTATTTGCCTATAGGGTTGCAAAGAGTACAGGCATTTACCTCTATGAACTTCTAATATGTGGAGGAGACATATGTAGATGCTGTTGTTGGAATGCTGGAGAATTTATTTCGTCTTAGATTTTACAGCAATGTTTTTCATAAATAGATCTAGTTCCAAGGAAATAACTGATTTTTACAGAGCTTCACCTGTTTCCTTTTTGACATTAGGCAGAGGTGGCAGTTCTGGAGAACACACAGTTGTGTGCAACCATCAGATAGATGTCACCGAACAATCTTTAGGCTGTTTTTCACAGGAACCCTTGTTATGGCCAGCATTCACTGTGAGTTTTTGTGATGCAGCTGTTCTGTTGCTGTGTTCCCATGAACTGAAGGGAGACTCAGTGTTAACATCTTCCCTTTGCAGGAAGATTTGTTGTAGGATTCCTTTGATTATTTTTTTCCCACCAAATTTCTTTATCAAATGACTGAGTTCCTGTGCTCAGTAACCTTCTAAATGTAATTCGTATTTCATTGGAACACATATTGAAGTCTCAATACAATTATTAATATCGAAGTCTTGACCCAACTGGCACTTAATCCATATTTAGTTCTTGTGGAGGTAAGAAAGTGGGTAATTTTACTCTTTATGTAAGTAAAGGTTGAGTGGAAAAAAAAAATAGCTTCAGGTTCTGAATTACTGGCTGCTAATTCTCAGAAGCATAGTGAGTCCTTTACAAATAAGCAACTGTAGTCTCACTTCTTCAAAGGTTTTATTCTGCTTGAGATATAGCAAAGATATTTAGATCCAAAGAGCTCGCATCATCCACTATGTTGCATTGCCAGGGGTTAGTAGTGTATTTCCTAATGGATGTAAAACGTCACCCTTAATTTTAATATGGAACTGTAATTGGGCAGCAGTCTACATGGTGCTAGTGGTTGTAGAGGTTGCAAAGTCATGGAGTATTAGTATCTATACACTTTTATGTGAATACGTTTTAGTCTACTGTTCATATGGAAACAGCTGAAACTGCTTTTGAGTTCCTGTATTATAGGATTTACTGCTCTACTGTTCAGCATCTGTTATTCATGCAACATGTCTTTGTGTCTGCAGTGAAAAATCGATATTAAAATTTCAGATATAACTTTCTGGCTAAAGTTACATAAAATGTTCTTCCTTACTCCTAACACTTGTTAAAAACATGTTTTATTAATATTGGAAATATTACTTGCAACAGGATGTAACTGGTATTACTGAGCATACTGAGCTTCAGGAATGAATCCTAGACCACTAGGAAGGCCTACAGACTCCTGACTCAGCTCAGTGGTTTCATCCACAGCATGAGAGTAGGTAAAAAACTGTTATTATTTTCAGACACCAGGCAGAACTGCTCTAGGAAATAATAATTGCTTACATAGAATCATATGTATAACTCTTTTCCTCTGATGACAGTATTTCTAAAGTAATGTGACTAATAATCTAGAACCAGATATACACTTTTTCTCCCATCTTATGCCAGAAAGCCTCCTTCAAACTTGGATTTAGGGTTTCCTTAATACATTTACATGTACGGCATCAGCCTCCGAAACTTTTTTTACTTAATATTGAATCTTCTAACAGGCTTTTAATTTTATTTACTAATCAGGATTAAAATTTAGATTTTTATTTAGTTTCTAATCCTCACTAGAATCACCATTAAAATTAAGGATTCTTTGCAAGCATTGAACCCTCCAGCATGACATTTGAAACAGTAGTTTCAAATCCACACAAGCTTTGGAAGTTTCTCTCTTTGTCATTCCTTCCCCATATGAAACAGATACCTTTCAAAGATTCATGCTTTCCAGGAGAGTAGTATTCTTCATATCTTCCTATTGATACCTAAAAAATATGTAGTTCTTCCTCTTAGGAAGCCACTGTAGACTATTTAATCTAGTAGATATATAGTAAAACTGAGTATTTTTTTAAAAAAAAAAGTGAATGCCATCATTGTGCTTTTTTTTATGATCTTCTGCTTCTCTTCATGAGTGTCTCCTCGTGGTTTGTTGCATTTTTGGCAAGTCCAACCTGTGCTGAAATGCCTTCCATATGTTTCGTTTGCCCCTTTTATTCTACAGTGCTCTTATTGTACTTTCAGTCTTCTATCACCAGTCTGGTCTCATGTCATGTTCTTATGGCATGACGAAGGACAGCAATAAACTTGAACTCATAGCCATAATAATTCTATAAAGTAACAAGCAAACGACCAAAAGGTATGGAAAAGACCATGTAAAGAGAGATGAAAGTTTCTTAGTGTTAGTCTGCTCATCTGTGAACACTCAGTTTGATCTTAGTCACAGTGTCCCTGAACATGACATTTCCATCAGAGTCAAATCCTGTTTGAACCATACATTTGTAAAATCTAGTTGAGTTTCCATTTTTTAATATAACATAGGTAAAAAAATTAGCAGACTGCAGATGAAAATCTGTAAAGCTCCTTTACAAAAACTACATTCCTTCAGAATATATGTTAAAAAATTATTTGGGTATTACCCATTTCTCATACTAAGTTCTTCTGTTTGTGCTGGAGTTATGTTGTATTGTTCTAGCAATGTTGTATGTTTGTCAAAAACATAACAGTGGAGTTTTCCTTGGATGTGCTTTAATCTCCACCTAAGGCCTTGAACATTCATCAAGGATTTCTGTTAGAACTTGTTTCTGAAAACAGGAAACATTTCATAAAAAGGCATTTTATGTTGTAAATTTTATGCTAAATTTTACGATTCACATGCTGTATTATGTTGGGTGAAAAATATATTTTAAATTAATAGGAATAATATTTCCTTTCATTATTCTTATCTATAAATAAAGTAAAAATAAAAAATTACATTAAAGGCAGCTTCAAATATAAATGCCTCAGGTTATATATTTTACTTATCTTTTCTAAGTAAGGAAATTGATATGATAATGTCATCACTCTGGTAGTATTTGCCTGTCTCTCCCCTGAATGCTTGACCTCATCCTTGCTAACTGTTCTGTTATTCCTGTGGCATCTGGGGTCACACAGATGGGGGATACCCCTATCAGACCTGTGCAGAGCGTTAACACAAAGTAGACTTTTCCTGTGGAAAAACTGACACTAGCTCTGGAGTGAATTTTCTATCCCCTTCACTTTTAAATTGAACTGTCAGCAGGCACTGTACTTAACAAGTCTACTTTATATGCTATTCATTACATGTCTCCTAATAAATGACTGACAAGCCAAATCTGAAAGATTTCATCAGTAATCTGTCAAAATGCAGCATGATTAACTCTCAAAACTTAGAAGTTACTGTCATGAGGGTTGTCAGTTTGAGTTCATTTGTTTGCTTTACTTGGTTTGGCTGGCAAAACCTATCTTTGTTTAAAATCATGCCTCTGGGACTATCTGCCTGGTTCATTTTGGCTTCAGAATGGCTTTCTGCTCAATGCTGGAATCAAATACTTCACAGTGAATTGGTAGAGAAGCAGATAGATAAGTCTTCTGGGAATGCCACCAGTTTTCCACTTTATTCTATTAATAGTAACCTCCCCTAGTTGGATCAAGTGTACGATTTATCCTTTAGTTTATACCACTCACACAGAACCATTTCAGATACTAGAGAAGGCTTAGATATGACATAAGATTGACTTCTGGTTTCAAAGCTTATTGGAATCTAAGATCACACACTGATTCAAGTAACTTTGAATCAAGCCATTGTCCATGGTGTTTTATGAGTGTGGTTTTTAGAGTTTAAAATATTCTGCTGTATGAGGTAGAAATTGTGATGATTGCTATGCACTGTGGAGGGATCCAATACTCATGCTGTAGCATTGCTACAACCTTTTTTAAGAAGTCTTTGAGCGAACTGCCTTGGAGAGAGACAGATGCAGAGTCCAAGCAGAAACCAGAGAGCAAACTAACAGTTGGGCATTAGGGCTGATTTTGAGTCTAGTATGTGAGATTGTTCCTTAATTTTACCTTATCATGGCTGTATCTATTATAGGCACATAAAGTCATATTTGCTACAGCATCACTGTGTCTAAACACTATATTCCCAAAGTATGGATATAGTTTGTACAAGCAATACTGCACTTAACCTGCTCTCAGACGGAACAAGGAGGCCAAAATGGGGTTAAACACTGATGCATTTCCTCATCCTACCTTTGGCTGACAAAACGCCTCAGTGGGAGACTAAGTCTCTGATATCGAGTGCTCAGCAGAAGGAGCACTTAACATCCCTTTAAAACAGTTAAGGCATAATAATCTTGTTTCTTTGCTTGGCTTATTAGATTCCTTTCCATACTGTGTACCAATTCTTCTGATGAAGATCCTGCATACGGAACCGAAATTAGAAGGTTGTAAACATGTTTCAAGAGGTGTGGGTACAGTGGGGTATTTCACTTCAACATGTATTTTCAACACATACATTCCCTAAAATGTTCAGATCCACTTTGCAGCTGTGACACTGAATTGCTGTGGCAGAGAAAGTGCGGAGATTTCTGTTACATGTTTTTCCTCTTGCTTCAAACAGTTGCTGCTACATAGAACTAAGTCCTGAAGCTGTTATTCATTATTTATTCTGTTAAAAGTTCATTTATTTCTGAAAGGCTTTTACATGAAGTTTTGTTGGTAGCTGGAATTTATGGATATTTTCTAGCATAATTATTTAGTAATAGATCCTCTTGTAGGATGTCTGGCCTGAATTAATCCTACCTGGCTGCATGTACCCACATTAAGAACTTTGTTGTTTCAGATTTCCTCTGCAATCACTTAATGCCTGGCCTGCCCCATGGAATTGCTTATCTTTCCCTAATGACTTGGAGGGAATTTAGGATGACAAGGCTGCTAGTTTAGTCACTGAAAATAGGAGAATAAAAAGCTAGTTCAGCCCATGTGAAGGCTTACCTTGAAACAAGGGGGAGAAGAGAGATCTCTAATTGTAGAAAGGATGTCTATAACTCATTTAATCTAGAAATGATTTGTCCTAGGTGGAGACATTCTTCTAGAAGAACTGTTCACATGGAAACTTACTAAGAAATTCAAAATCATTCATTTTTTTTTTCAGAAAACCTATATCATTAGAAAATAGATGACTTACAGTTCAAATATCCAGAAAATGTAGCTTTATCTTCCTCAGGAGTTTGGTGTAACACAAATGCCAAATTTAATGAGTTCAATTGCTGTGTTCTGACAAAACTATACAAAGGCTTAATTTATCTTTTCGAGTGACATGGATATATATTTACCTTTATTTCTGTTTTTTTTTTTTTTTNTTTTTTTTTTTTTTCAGTTTTCCAAGAAAAGTACTTAGGAACAGAGCTTTTCAATTTTTACAGCTTTCCCCAAATATCCTGGACTGCCTTTTCAATTGTAATTTTTAAATTTAGAATTCTGTTTTCACATTTTAAATAAGATACTGCTGAAATTGTGTTAATTAGGGGATAAAATACTAAAAATAATTGAGTATCTTATCATCAAGTTTTCAACCTTTTAAAATTTTAAAATTTTTCAACATCTTTCCAAATAGTCAGTAATTTAGTGAGATTAATTGTACTGAAATTAAGTATACACATCGGTGTTTTCAGGGATTAGATTGCCCACTCATGACTCCGAAATTCAAACCTGTGTTGTAAGATCCAAGCCTGTGTTGAGAAGAACTGGTGTCCAGCTGTCCCAGAGGAGCTTTCAAGCAGCACAATGGCTCTGGTTCAGCGAAGGAGCTTCTAGGGTTTTTTTAAAAACTTCAATTACACAGATCAAATCTTGGCCTTAGTTTGTGTTTCTCTTCTCAGTAACGGTCCCTGGTAAGTTCCTCTAAACGTAGTTGAACAAGCTAAAAGACCACATATCATCAGCAAACACAGAAACATAAAATTATCTTTACTTCCTATAAGCAGATCTGGGTGTTAAATCAGCTAGACCCCCAACTGCTTTACATTTCTTACTTAAGAAACAGAAATGTGATACATGCTGAGAAGCTCCAACTGCAGGAAGCTGTAAAAATAATGAGTAATCTATTTTGAGGAATAATAAGGGTTTAGGTCTGACTATCCAGACTTGAGGAAAAACAAACGTAATAAAATTAAAGTACATGAAATTATGTTGGTGTGAAATCACTGTGTATGAGGTCAGAAAAAAGGTTCTAAATATATTTTCACTTTCAATTTCACTGACAAAGTTGATCTTTTCAGGTAATTTAATTTTTATAATCATGCTTATTAGGAAGACAAAATTATTTCATAGCTTTTCTACTATTTATATATCCCCACTTTATTGTATATACAGGAGGCCTGGTCCTTTAACAGCTGCTCAATTTGAAATTATCACCTTATTCAAATGGCCCCATTAAAACCTGTAGGTTCACTGAGGTGGACAATCCTTGAAGGGCTCAGCCTTCAACTGATATGAGTTGGTTTTGCAAAAGGTCTGCATTAGGTTAAAAGATACGGTTATAGCTTTATGGTTTAAAAGAAAGTTGCTTCTTTTCCTAGTTACAATCAATTTATGCAATAATTGAAGTATAAATGCTTCTACTTTACAATGTATTCAAATCCCATTATAGAAGTCACGTACACCAAAACACCCACAAAGCATATTTTTATATCTTTGTCTGTTGGGGCTATGGAAAAATTCTAGAGAGTACTTTGTCATCTTATTATTCTCTGGATAGCAACGAATGAAAATGCTGGATCAATGTATTCTACTTTTTTCTAGAAGAAGGCTAAAAGTCAAAGAAATCTATAACATAGACACCCAAACATTCTTTTTAGGTTTCATCAGGTCGCAACAGTGGTAACTTTTACTTCACTGTGTAATGTACTGTCACGTCATCTCAGATACAATGGGAAAGGATTTGGCATGGTGTCACCTGAGATCACTATGGTCAGGACAGACTCCCTCTAGCTTAGACAAAAACCAGAAAAAGACAGTTGAAGAAAGATATTGGGAGAGAAAAACTCAGTTTGTGATATTTCTCATTTGGAAGTATTTAGGAGAGTGTTTTTAAAAATGTTGTGGTTAAATCAAGCCAATATGTGCCACAATGGTGTAGGTTCCCCCCTTCATTAGAAAGTTATAAGAAACAGTTACGCTTTTTTAGGGAAAAAAGTTTCATCGAACCAGAGAAGATTCTAATCACTAGAACATGTTGCCCAGTGGCAAGATACCATGTGTCTCTTTCCTTTAGTAAGAAGCTAAAATTGGAACTTTATTTGTTTACCATGGTTTTGAGATATTATCTCCTCTTGCAGATAGTTCTAAGTTGAGTATTCCAGTATAAGACTGTTGTTCTGATGCTTTTGTTCTCACTTTCCCCACCCTTCCCCAATCTTCTCTGCCATGAAAAGCAACAAAATTCTCACTGTGTGTACATTTACTTGACTATCACACAGATTTCATGTAATCATTTTTCTTGCATGCTTTTGAACGTGTATTATAGAGGGGGAACATGTAAATCCCCAGAAGGCATCTATGAGTTAATATAATTCTTAAAATACACAGAATGACGAAATTTAGCCCCAAATGTCCAGTTTGGAATGGCATTAACTCCATGTTTTTTTCTTTAAAATAAAACATTTGATTTGTATAAATATTATCAAGATACCAGCTCTTGCTCCTCACCCCTTTGTGTCATGCTGCTGCTCAAGCAAACCTAAAATTCACATGATTGTGAGATTCCTGAAGTTATCATCTTATATATACGTCTCAGACAAATTTATATCTCAGTTGTTATTTTACATTTTGGCATTGGCTTCTTTTTCATCCTGCTTGGCACTCTAAGTGACATTATGTAAATTCTCTATGTCAGGTAAAATAAACACAAAAACAAAAGTTGATTTTGTCTAGGGAGTTGATTTCAAGCTAATCATAAATGAAATAACTTGTCACAACAAAACACTTCTGTTGTTGTGGGCCGTTCTTCCCAAATCAAACTCAACTTGAAAATTATCTGTTTACAGATGAAAAAGAACTAGACGTTTTTCAGGTTAATCTGACATCGTGCTGGCTTCTGTTCAGTATTCTGGTTTCTGGCATAGAAAAGATGATAATATCCCACTGGGAGAGGAAACTTTTTTTTTTTCCTTATCTATTTATACTAATACTAAAGAAATCATTTTTAGAATATCAGCTAAGCCTAAGGTCTTGAGGAGAAAGTGACAAAAAGTCATTCTTTGCTGCACAGATGATTTGTGATAAACATAAGGTGAGCAACAGTGAAGCATTAATTTATTCAGCTCAAGACATCTACTGGTCTGCTGATTGTGTCACCAGAAATATTTACAGCTGAACAGGTAGAAGCAGAGATCTTCAAGTTCAACTGGTTTTTTATATCTTAGCAAAACTTTTCTCTGAGTTTTGTATCATTGCAGCCCTAATTCATAAACATGTTTAAATTTTTAATATGCTTCTAAATTAATTTTTAATAAGATTATACTCTTTCATGAATGAGAAGTGTTCTGTGCAGTGAAATCAAAGGCAATCTTATGCCACACAGATACATGGGCAGACTAATAGATAAATGCAAGATGATTACTGTTAATGGATTTGTTCTTAACTCAGTTATCAATAGAGTTTAAATTATATAGATTCTTTTGATGTATTATATAATCTAATATTTGACATTGGTTATGTATGTCTGCAATGTCTCGTAGCACGACCATTACCAAAGTATCAGCTTATTAAAAAATTAATGAAATGTGTGTTTCTGATCTTCAGGTTTTGGGGACTGAATTTAATCATTACTTACTCATGAAATACATTGATCCTTAGTGTGGTAGGCGTATGTGTGGAATAAATAAGCTACTGGGACCCAATTTATGTTCCACAGAGGGACGATTGACATCTGTGACAACAAAGAGAGGCACTGTTAATGGCCACCGTATGTAACTGTGGCCTTTTACACCACTAAAATTCTAATTTTTCCAGTGTATGTTTTCAAAAACATTTTAAAAAAAGAAAAATAATATCAGGATATGTTGGTGTTTCATCTGAAGAAAATACATAGTTGAAAGCCCAAGCATTCCCAAGGTTAATATTAAGGTGCACTGTGCTAATTATTTTCTTACTTTCCAGGAGAACTCAGTGTTATTTAAGAACTTGTATTAAATGTACGTCTGTGTATTTGTATTCATGCATTTATGGATGTGTAATACATGGTACCACATTACTGTTATAATAGACGTGCGGGACATGAAGCTCATATGGTTAAATAGATATGTAAAAGTGTTTATTCCTCCAGATACTTGACAAAATGCTTCTAGGTAGAGTTAAAGGATCCTTCCCATGTAGCTATTGAAGAAAAATAAAAGGCATGAAATTTCATGTGTTCTCCCCTACCCTCAGCATTTACTACTAGGTAACTCCAGATCATTGCTCTTAATCCACCCTCTGAATTTGGATCTTTCAGATACCACTCTGGGTTCTGCTTGAAGGACCAGGAAGCTGAAGCCCACAGACAATTATAATTCCTGAAACACTCTGGTTTAGTTCCTGAACTCATTCTTGAACCACATTTGGACAGAGAGATGAAAATTAAAACTGGAGAGAATTTAACTAACTGCCTTTTTTTTTTATTTTAATAGATGGAGTGTTATTTGTCCAAACCATAAATGTAACAGTGTTGTATTTAAAGGAGACAGGAAACTAAAAATAGACTACACTCAAAAAACACGATAAAGAAACAATCTAACAGATGATTCTGACATACTAATCTGCAAATCCAGATTTGAGATGCTTGCTTTATTCTCCCAGGGAAACTCAGCTTTCATGTCATCTATAGAAAGGTGAAAAATCCTGTCTTTCCAGGGGCTTTTTATTCCCATAGCTAAGACCTTTGTTCCTACCCTTTCGCCCTCACGATGTACCTGCAAACAGCCCATCTGTGAAAGTCACTGATTTAACAGAAAAAGTGTAATGGCTACTAATACCATATCTACCCAAGGAATTATCCTGTAAGTCAACAGTTTGATTGATGAGTTTAGTCTCTGTCCTTGACTGAAGGAGAAACAAGGCTGAGATCTGTGGTGGTTTTGCTTGTCTCCAGGGTAGAGTCTGCTTGTTAACCTAATGTGTGAAATTACAAGTGTTACTGGAAAATACATGATTAACACCAACAATGAACTCATTTGTTGAAGAGAGGCAGAGATGTTCCTTTACAAATACACACACAAAATTCTTGTAAATATAGAAGAAGACAAATCAGAAAAGATACAATTCAATAATAAAGGGATATACAAGAAAATTCTAGTCTTGTTTCTAACAGTTGTGATTTAAGATGTGATATATTTAACACATACATATGCATACATACCTAAGGGTGCTAGGCCTCTTACAGTGAAATCAAAGACAAAGTTGCAGAAGCCAACACTGAAACTGGGAACAATGATTACTATCAAATCTTTTTGGATGAGGAAAAGTAATAGTTTTAGATTCAGATACAAGCAGAAAAAAGTGGATTGACTGACAAGTTGTAGTTTCTGGAAAAGAATATGTTGTATTATATGAATACTGTGAAGTTAAAGAATAAATATTGCCTTTTTTACAATATTTTGATCTAATTCCAATTAATCTTACATTCCCTGAGAATGTTAATTTCCAGGTTTTGTAGAAGGAGGAAAGATATTACTTTACTAATGGAGTTTCTTTTTTGAAAATTCACATAAGACTATAAATTCATGTACACACACAAAAGCAAGAAAGGTATTTCTCTATATAGAGGCAAGAAAGAATGTTCCTTGTCATTACATTTTATAGGTCTTCACTCTATTCAGGTTCAAATAATGGAAAAGCATTAAAAAAGAAAATCTGACCTCTGAATTATCAAGAGAGTTTAGAAAACAAAAATAAATCTTTCTAGGCAATCTGAGGGTTTCTTCTTTTATTTTTTTTATTCAATTATGATTTTTAACAAGGTTGTAGGATTAGTAACTGAGGTATATCCAGACTATATGTATAACACTAGGACTTCAGTAAATTACTTCATGTTGTCTCACAACAACTAGTTTTAAAAATGAACAACCACCACCACAACCAACCAAACAAAACCCACAACAAACGAAACCAAACAAAACCTGATCAATTGGTTTGGACTGTAACGCTAGCCCATGAGCTCCAGACTGCTTGGCTATACTTCCCTGGAGCATAGCCTGGCGAGCCACGTTCACAGCCTATGTGGATAAAGTACAGGCCTTAATATTGGTATCATTACAGGTAATATTTCAGAGCTTTGGGACTCCCTGCTCTGAAACAGAGGGCCTCATCTCTCTCCTTAGCTTATCTGTCATAGAAGCTTAGCTCGTGTATATCCAAAGGCACCACTGAAACACTTGTGAGTTAGAAATAACCACAAAGTCATCAGTAGTTCAGTATCACTAGTGGGTACATACATCCTATTCCCAAAATTAGGACTATGATTGGAGAAAAATTGCAAGTTCTGATGTATAGTCAAAATAATGCCACCACTATAAACGATACATACAATGTTGAAGATTAGATGGTTTGCCACCCTTTGCCAGGAGGAATGGAAAATCACATGCAGCAGAGGTCTTTTGCATAAATAACAGTGATCAGTCGCCAAAACTAAGCACAATTGCTTTGGATTGTAGGTGAACTATGAAATTATCTAATCACATATTGAACCAGGTGCAAAATATACACTCATTTTATTGTTCTGTGTGTCTCCTGTTCAATTTACTTCAAGATAACAATGCTTGAAAAATATTTGTCAAAAATTTTAAAACTAATCCATGTTCTTTCTGGCAAAAAATGACAAACTTTTCCATTTCAAATTAGAAGAAATCTGATTAGAAAGTAGATTTCTTCACTGAATCCTGAAGAAACTAGTACAAGATGCCAAAAACCTTTCAACTTTGGTCCCATCTCAGGCTTCCAATTCCCCACTAGTAAGCAGTAAGCATCAAGTTTGAACAAGACATTAAATCAACAATCAGAGTCCAGCCTCAGGCACAGAACAGAGATTACATTAGTGGTATTAAACTGTGACCTACTTGCAAGATCTGGCCACAGTAAGAACTTGCTCAAATCATTGTTGTCTGTGCTACACAGTGAATTACAAAATATTTCTGGCTTGCCTTTGCCACACAGGGGAAATAAATGGGTTTGTTCTCTCTGGCTGAACACTAATAATGCTGGTGGATACCTGCTCTTCCCCTTTGAAGGTATTCTGGGTTACATCTTAAAAAGGAATTGCATTATTTCAGCTATAGTAGTTGATCTAAGGACAAGCATTTCATGTTCTTACAGTCCCACGTAACTAATATCCTTGCAACATTGCAATCACACTACTACAGCATTGTGCTGCTTCATGGTTACTAGGCATTTGCGTACTCTTCCTGTTTCTTTTCAATATCTCTATGAGACACCTACCAGATTTTGAAGATATAAGATATAAGAGGAGTGCTGAAAGAGATAATGTAGAGCATGTATTTCAATGATGTTACCTGCATAGCTCACTCTCATATGATTTAATTACAACTATGTTGACAGAGTTATAAATGGACTCTTAGGCTGTGATCTTATGAAATGGGGTGAAGGAGGCAGTGTAAGCATTTTGTGCTATTTTTCACACCCTACAGCATTCAAGAAATCCACTGAGCTTTCACGACACAGTACCTACAAGAAAGCCACTCCCCTGCTGGGGCGGCATCTCTGAGTCCTGGTGTCACATCACGCTCTTGCCAGAAAGAAAAGGTCCTGCTTCCTCTGCCTATACTCATGACTGCATAGTCACACAACTTATTTTGTGCCAGCTCTAACAAGCTACTGAATTTGTGTGCCCATGTAACTTGTTAAAACAGAGGACATACAACGTTGAAAAAATGGGTAGTTTTCTGCCAGATTAATGAAGTAAATTGAAACAGTGAAGGATTTCAAAGTGGACAGAGACAAGGACAGGCAGGACAAGGGAGAGGGCAGGACATGCTGGGTTTCAGCAGTTGGATGACAAGAAGGGGGAAGGCAGCAAAGGAGGAAGGAGGGGAAAGGAGGAACAGGGAGGAGGAGGAAGGAAGGGAGTGAAACTTCTTCCTTTGGCAGTGGCAAGCTGTTGTTTTTACTCCACTGTCTGTGAAAGTGCAATGTTACATAATAAGCAGAAGGCTTGAAATAATAAGCAAACTGCTCAGACAGGCAAATATTTAAAATTTGAATAGTCCTATATATACCTCTGTTGTTTCTTGCTGCAAAGTTCTGCTACCTCAGGTAGCATCTTCCCTGGAGAAGGGTAGGAAAGCCCTGATTCACTTGGAAGACCTTGATAACTGCTATTAACTTTATGAAGCCCTCTGTTTCTTTCTTGACTGAATGAGAAACATGCAAAAGGAGCTGTATGATATCTGGGGACAGACATTGTAATCACCTGCCCACCCACTAAAAACTTAACATATATGCAATATAAAGTGCGTTCAATGGTTTTCCTAGGATATGTAGATATCTCTTGATGGACTGGAATGGCTATAAGGGAAATGCTTAACAAATACTGCACTTAACTTGGAAAATTAATGCCAGAAATATGTTTCTGGCATGGACAACTGTGTGTGTTATTAGGCCAAAGGCATCACTGTTAATGGCTACTAACAAGTTTTACAAGTTTCTTGTCTCTGATTTCTTCATTGTAATGTGGTGTTTGTTTGTTTTTCCCCTCCCTGCTGTAGATAATAATACTGTATTAACTTCTGCAGTTAAAATGGTAAAGACTGCTTCTAAGCAGTGGTTTTGTTTAATTTTACTCATCATGACAAAATTGTACTTAAAATGTTGGAAAGATGCAAGATTTGTTAACTGCAGTCTCAGAATTTCTGAGGAAAACCACAAGTGCTATTATCCTTAGGTTAATGATAGGCAGTAAATAAAATCTTTGAAAACTCTATTGCATCTTTGAAGAAGAACCTCACAATTTTTGGAATAAAAATTAATTATTATACATCTGTTCTTCCCTATGAAAGGCACAAAGACATATTGACAACTGCTTACCCTTTCCTTGTTTAAGAGAAATACCAGATATAAAAATAAAAATTAGGAAAGTAAATGCTTATTGGAAAAGAAAATACCATTATGAAGAATGTGTTCTGTTAACGGCTTACATTCAGATGTTTCAATATAATCATAAGAAAAAAACCTGTATAGTAATTATATTAAACCAAACTTCCGTTTCTGAAAGTCAGTGGTATAGCAGACCACAAAATGTACCCAGAGTTAGTTAGCTTGTGTGTGATGGCATCTGTACTGTATGAGAGAGAACAATAAAGCAAGTTATTTCTGAAAACATATTAGACAAATCTGAGGCCTCACTACCATTGAATTACACGGCATTAGTCTTCTATTTTTTACCAGTTTAGGTAGGCATGAAAGATTTTTGGAAGTACACAAAAAATGCAAATAGCATGAAAAGTCACATTTACTTGATTCCAATTAGAACAACAAGTGAAACAGAACTGCGTAAGTATCAACAAAAAACAGCAAAACATGCTAAAATGTCACATTACTTAAAGTAAACCTCTAAACTAGTCACACTACAAGTAATTATTAAGATAGACTTCCATCAGATAAATCTCTCAGGTATTTATCATATCAAATCATTAAAGTACTAAAGTTTTTGTTTATTTGCTTGTGTGTGTTTTTTGTGGGTTTTTTTGGTTGTTGTTTGTTGTTATTGTTGTTGTGGTTTTGTTGGGTTTTTATTATTAGTTTTTTAATTTGCTGTTGATCAGCTCTGGCATGTAGCATCAAACAGTTTTTAATCGGTTTTGCACACATAGGGTGGGTAGCAGTAACTACACTTGTGAGTGACTTTTTGTAACCACTATGTCATAGCCATGCCTATATCTAGACCCTGAGTAATCTGAAGTAGAAAATAGATGTCAGGGTAGTTAGAAAGGGGCTAATTGGGGAAAAAAAAGCAGACCTTTCACATCTTGGAAACTTTAAAGTTAAAAAGTCACTTGAAGATCTTCAAGATCAGACTTTTTTTTAGTCCTAACAAGATTAAGGTTTTGTATCATAATTTGGGATTTAACACTTCAGTTCTTCAGTTCCAGCTAGAACTTCTTCAGGTGCATGTTTCAATTTTGAGGTGTTCACAAGTATTATAAGAAGTGATTCTTTTTTTTCAAATTGGTAAGAGTTATATTGAAAAGTCTGCGTAGAACAACTAGAAAAAATCCTTGTTCTGTGGCAGCTTCCTCACTGACAGATGTTTTTGAGGGCTGTCAGTTGGCCATTCCTTAATCCACTCAGTGTGGGTTGTACTGATATTTCATAGTGGTCATTATTAAATCAGCTCAGCTTTCTTACAGTAGATTACAGCTTGGTCTTTGAACCATCTGTGACTGCATATGTGAATGTATAATCTGGTGCATGTTTATTTTTAAACAAGGCAGTAAGTTGATGATGGTTCAGAAAGGAAGAGAAGCTTGGAAAAAGGGTCTGGCTTCTCAAAGTCTGAAAAAAAAATGGTGGCTTTTTGTGGTGCATCTGAGCCAGCCTGAGGTCTGTGCTGCACCAGTGGTTCCATGGAGCATCAATGCTACAAGTAGTGCAGCATAGTTCCAAAATTATCAGGAGTCCCTACACAACTTTTACTTTTCAAATGGGATTATGGTAACTACACATAAGTAAGAACTGTCTGCTATAAACAATCAAAAATTTTTATTATATGAGCATGACAAATGTTCAGATTAAAATTCTCAGCATTTAGGGTAAAAAACCCCACAGCCAGTAATAGTTCTTTTATACAGATTTGTTGCTATTATCGGGAGAACAGAATACTGTTTGAATTTGAAGGGCTTCTTGTGCCTCAACTGTTTGACAAAGATCCTAGGTTTCATAACAGAAAAACTTTACCTACTCACATTTCTTCATTTCTCCTACTTTCTTGAGAAGTTGGCACTTCAAAAGAATGATTTTACAATGACAATGATAAAAAAGTCCTCCCACATTATGTTGTATAAAAATTATACCCTTTCCACTTCTTCCTTTTAGAAACAGTTTTACCTGTAAATTTTCCATTAAAAGAGGTTTTTTTTTTTTAATAGACTGACATTAGTAAGATATGTGGTTCTATAAAAGATGATTTTTGACATATTCTTCTAATTCTGGTGATATATATCTCAAATACATTTGTTTTAAAGCAATAAATGTATTCATTTTCCCCAGTGAGAAATGTACAAAAGACTCTTTAAATAACATAGGCTTCAAATTTAGAGTTACTTATTATGGGATTTAATGTGGACTGTAACGTGGAGGTAACAGCTGACATTTCCTGTCTTCTAGAGAAAGTGATAAATAAGTGGAGTGACTCATACCAATGATGTGCTTACATGCTATTACACCGATGATGTGTTTTACATGCTGTGTGTGTTTACATGCTATTTTTTAAATAAAATGGAAGGTGATACAGCACGTGGAATTACAGAATTGGTCAAAGGTACTTATTTCCTCTATTCTGACTATTTCATTGAAGAGTTTTTACAAGTCATATTTTTTTTTCACTTGTTAAAGTTCATATGCTGTATTTACCATAGTACTTTAATGAGCTTTCTCTTTGTCATCTGTATTTTTCTACCATACAAGGACCTAGATTTCCAAGCTTCAAAGTAAAAACAGTGAGAATATGGATGTAAACGACCTCCACAGTGTCCAGAATCCTTCATCTAAAGCTAAAGTTTTTTGTACTCACAGTTCACTCTGCCTAATGTCAGCTGCATTGACCACAAAGTAAAATAGCATACCCATTTCAGCTATGAAAACATGTCCTTCCATGCCTCCAGAACTGGACTACATGTTGCTAGGTAGGTGCTTCTGGGCATCTTTGTTCAGTAAATTTAAAATCTTTTTTAGTGTCTCTCAACATTATTTTTTCTGAAACAAATTTGTAAATCTTTTCTAACTCAGAAGAAATTTCCCTTCAGTTGCTGAAAATTCCTTGTTTTACCCATTCTCAACATATTCCTGAATTCTTGCATGAATTCATGCACTGGCTGTTGGCAGCTCCATCCGACGAATCAACTTGTGGAGACTGGGGATTTCCTGAAAAACACGTTGATCATTTTTTCTGCTGTCTCTAGGCCAGCCTCCCAAGCCAGGGTACTTGCTAAAATTCAAACTGCCTTTTTACTCTCAGTTCAAATCTTATGTTTGTAACCTCAAGGTGTGCAGTCCATGGGAACCACAGTCTGATTTTTGCCTCTCCTGCCTCTGTCACAAAGCGCACAGGTTCGTGCCTGATCTTCACAGAAGGTGAAAAAACCTCTGAAGGTTTCCTGTGTAAAAATTTGCCCCAGTTTTATTTCTTACAAATTGCAAGCAACCAGCTTCCATATTTTAATTGTACAATTATTTTGAATGAGCTACCTCTGAGCACAAATCTCTAGTCACTGAAAGCAGAAGGATGTTTATTTCCAGTTCCTCCAGCATTGATACTACAAGTTGGAGGGAAGCTATATTGACTTCATCTTTAAAGAACTCCTGACAGGGACTAGAAGGGTATTCTTTTTTTCTTCCTGTGAAGTTCATTATACTTCTTAGGAACGATGTTTGTTTTACTTTTTTTAAGAGGAAAAAGTCTATCTCTATTACTCACTAGTCAATAATTTGAATGGTAAATGTGATGAGATGTGATTATGTAAATTCAATTAACTCTTCCATGTTGAAGTGGGTATCCAAATAAAAGATTAATACATGGAAATGGAAAACTAGAGCAGAGAGTTACAAATGTAAGGAAGGTGATGACTGTAAGAAACTGGCTGATGTTTCGTTCACAGCTTCATGCAAAGAGGTTATTAAGAACATGCTACATTATGGAATGACTATCTGACCACGTAACTTTTACTATCCAGGCTTGTACCATATCCCCACTAGGCCAAGGACCATAGAGCATCATAAATCTTAACAGCTGTGTCCTAACCAAAGCACAAAAAGGAGAAAGGAAACATCTCTTACCTTTCTGCGCAGATATCACCACATAACAGCATGTATATCTCTGAAGATTTGCTACCCAGACGGCACTGAAATTTCCAGGCCTCTTTTCCCAAGATGCTAACCTGAAAAGGTCAGAGGTTGTAGGAAATATATTTGACACCATCAGTCTTCTATTAGCACTTGATTCAATCAGGTGAATTACAATTTAATCTGACTTCACTTCAACTTTCTTCTGTTCCACACACTCTGTGACAAGGCTTTTTTTCTTCTTCAGAAGTAGCTGAGGTGATGCAATCTGGTCCACTGTGGTATAGAGCAGGTCATAGTCAATCAAAGTGTGCTTAATGAAAGCAAAAGTAAAAAGGATTATTTACTTACTGGTGAAAAACTGGAGAAAAGGTAATAAATAGGAGTCTGAAATACTTTTTGTATTTTTTCTTCCTTTTGTGTAGATAACTTTTCATTACTGGAGGGTCTAGAAGATTTTATTTTAGTTCCATCAGATTGTCAGTACCACAAAAACAGTTTCTAATTGACATTGATTGTAGGGAAGAGACCTGTCTGCTCAATCATGAGGCATGGATCAGCTTAGGATCTGTACATACCAGATGATGTGAATAGGAAGGGATTTACTTGACAGGTCCTTGTCCAAGGGTAAGCTGCCGATAGCTGTAGAGCTCTGAAAGGCACTAGAAAGTTTGGGAGTCTCCTTCAGACACACATACTGGTGCGCACACTGTCACATCCCACTCTCAGGTATGAGTGGTGGGGAGAAACGACTCAGGTTCATGGGTCCCCTTGGTTGGAAAACAGTACACACAATACTTAAGGTCCATAAACTAAAGGCTTTTATTTTGCAGCTTGGCCCAAATGGTATATGATTTGGTGGCAGAAGGATTAACGTTATTGAAGGTTCAATCGGTAAACAAGAGTTTGTGGCATATTTGGGGCTATAAATCTTATGTTACTATGTTACATATAAAAAAGAAAGCANCTGGTGGGCATAGTGGTCCTCAGGGTGGTGGTTGGGCGCTGTCAGTGTGTGCACAAGGTGGGCCTTTATAGACCTCTGGATTGCCTGCTTACGTAACTTTTGGTCTTTTGTGGAGGTGTTACTGTGAAAGAAAGAAGGGTCTGTGGGGTAGGGGTGATTGCGAAAGATCCACAAGTCTCCGGCCATGTTGAAGGGTCTCAGCTTTTCCATTTGTGCCATGCTGGGCATATCAGAAGGTGGAGCTATGTGCCCTCGGGCACGTCCCCCACCTCCACTATCAGCCAGCTGGCCTGGGCTGTGGCTCGTTAGCTTGTTGTTGATGTGTAAATCTCAATGCACCCTATACTGAATGTATCACCTCCTGTGGCTGGATGAACTGGTTTTGCCACAATGTTTCAGCCATTATCCTTATCAGTATTTGACACACACACATATTCTTCATTTTCCTTTCCCTCTAGTGCTTTTCTTCAAAGTTAGTCGTTCTTACTGATAGAAAAAAAAAAAAATCTGGCTGTAACTTTACTTTGCATTAGTGGTTCTCACATAGCTGGCCTTGTATTATTTGAGGTCTACATTTACAGAATTTAAAGTTCAATGTGTTGTGTATCTGTCAGCTTAACTCCTCTTTCTTGTGAGCTATGTGATGGTGGCCTTGTTAAGACTCTTGGCTCTGAGGTATATAGAATAAATGTTACACACACAATAAATGTGCATCTTTGTGAAAGTTAGCAGAATTGGAGATAAAAAAATTCCTCTTTAATAATTTGCTGGGAAATGTGTGTTGTGCCTTAACAAAAAACACAATAAAGGAGGTAACATCAACCAGTAGTCTCTGTAAGATGAGATTTGGCCAGATCTGACTTGTCTGTCCCTTGAGTCCATCCGTGTTTCTCAGCCTCCCCAAATAACTGAGGACCTGAAACCAATTAAGTGAGGACCTCAGAGAACATGGCCAGCCCAAATCATCCAGGTCTAGGTTCAGCAGGAGAGGGATGATTGTCACTTGCTGTCATCTCAAAAGCAAATGAGCCACATCGATGAATGTTAATTAACTTCATCTCTCCTGACCCTGATGCTTGTAGTGGAGATCCAGCTCTGCTGGTGAAAAGGGAAGGATGTCTGTCTCATTCTTCTGTGTAAATATGATCTGAGGTCAATCATGAATTTTAGCCTTCATCTTCTAATACCCCTTTTTTTTCCAAAAGTGTAATAATTGATCCCTCTATTCTCAGCTGCAGTCTGAACACGTTTTATGGGAAAGAGGCTACCACAGATGTTTTCTACAACCCGAAACAGAATGGAGTTGTAAAATGGGATGTGGCAGGTATGCACTACCATGACTTGAATACAACTGACACTTACCCTGCTCATCCTTCACCTAGGATGTATTACAACAGAAGAGGCCATAAATATCTAACTTAACTGAGTAAGGTCCAAAACACCTAAGGATATTTCCTGGCCATGGGGATAGAAGTATACTCTCAGATAATGTTTACTTCCCAAACATAATTTACAGGAAGAGCCATATCAGCTACAGAACATTATTATATTCATTTTGAAAGGCAAATAGTTAAAGCCATATTGTAAACAGAAGGGTACCAAAATGCAATACTCACATAATGCATTAAGTGCAGTGTTATTGATGAGCCACAGTTAGGAAAAATAAAAAAACTAAACTAAATTAATTCTTAATGTAACAGTATTAAAGAAATCAGGGAAAAACCAATGTTTATAAGCAGAATAAAAGAATCTAAATCATCTGTTTTACAGAAAAGACAGAAGAAGTGCATAGTGTTCTCCAGCACTCTTTTTAGAGAGGATTTAAAAAATATTAGGGGGGATAATGTTACAAGCTTGTTTGTGTTTCCCTTCTAAAGGTCTTCATGTACTGATGTGCAATAATTGTTGATCATTGTAGCCTGGATAATGAAAAAAAAAACAAAACAAACACAAACAAACAAACAAGCAAACAAAAACAAAACAAAAAAACCCACACTAAACAAATCACTGGATTTGGGTCTCTTGTCCAGTTCCTTACCATTAGTTTTAGTATGTGATAACTAGTGGTTGTTGCTGATGAATTTCAGTGACCTTTTCTGTTCTTGATTCCAAAGAGAAAGCACATCTGGGATCAAATTGTGCCAAACAAGCTTCCTGAAATTTAGTTTTTAATTACATTTCATTTTCCACTGTTTTGCTCTTACAAGCTACCCTGCTTTTTAGTCTCTTCTCATACAACTGTGATTGCAGTAATGGAGTATAGTTTCACTTGAGAAATATGGTTTGTGGTTTCTTCTAGGGATCATGCTACAATCTTCAACATGTCTGTTTCCTCTGGGTACTAATAAAGAATTGCCAGTCCTTGCAATATCTGCACAAATGTCCCTCATTCACTGTCTGAACTGGCCATTGGATCATATCCAAGCACTCGATGATAAGATCATCAAATAAATTGAAACTCCAGCTTCCAGGAAAGCAACACATCCAATTCTTCTTACTTTGAAAAGCTGCCCTTAACTTGATATACTGCGTACCTGGTATGATGGATGCACTTGACACCCCCCCAGCCAAACCAACAGCAGTTTGGTTCAGGCTCCAGAAGAGGTAAAGACTTGAGCCATAGCCAGGCCAAGAACTCCTTCCAGGAGACCCACAAGGAAGCAGAACAGCACAGTGAACACCAGTAACTTGTGGGCGGAGGGAGTCTTGTGCATACTTTTCCTACTGTATGCACTTCGACTACAAGTCAACCACTACATTCTACAAATACAACAGCCTGGATGAGCCCACTTTGAGCTCTCCCCACTAAATAAGTGAGTTGTATGGCAATGGTTTTGCTACTCACAGGTCAGTGGGTGAGCCCAAATTAGGTTTAATATTAATCATTTAGCTTAAGTACACGCACACTAAATATAATGAATTATTTAGAGATACAAATATAATGAATTATTTAGAGATATAAGCTGGTATGATTTTTAATATACTCTTTGCTTCATGTTACTCGGTAAGCTGGATTTGCTAAAATTTTAAGGTGTAAAGCTTTGCTCATATTTACCAGATGCAACTACAAACTACACTGAACACTTGCAAGATAAGGTCTAGTTTGCACTTTGCTGGGAAAAATGGAGTTGACTGGGAAAAACGACAATCCAATGCTAATGTGGAGAGATTACTGACATCTGCAAAATGGGGCCTATTTTGCACTTCGCTGAGAAGAAAGGAATTTTTCAGATAAAACAGCACCTGCAAAGCTATGGTCTGTAAACTATGTCTACAGCTGAACGAAACAGAGGCCCACGTGGAATCAGAGAAAAAGATCCAATGAGAAGCAAGAAGACCCCAAAGTGGAACATTGCTATTGGACTGAATCATGGTGTGAAGGATTTGTAAAGATATAAAAGTCTGCGGTCTTCTATGGTTTGGCAGACCTCTGCACAGGTACCCAGCTTGAGCCAGCCCTCCTGCTATCTTACTCCATTATTTTTTTTTTTTTCCTGAGAATTTTATCTCCTGAAAGTCTGCTCTGCATACAGTTATCAGGCTTCACCTGAAAATTTGTCTCTGGAGTTCTAAAACATAGACTCCAGAGCGAATGGCTATCAGGGGGGAAATGCCTGAAAGTTTGCTTTTGCAAACGGGTACAGGCCTCGCCTGAAAGTTTGCCTCCAGAGCTGCAGGACACGGACTCCAGAGCAAATGGTTATCAGGGAGGGAAGACTCCTAAAGGTTTGCTTCATGAATGGGTACAGGCTCCTGGAGAGAAGAGAAGCAGCATTTGGCTTGGCATATTTCCCCAATGTAGTAAATAATTGAGTAAACCCACCACCAAACTCTTTTAAGTCACGCTTCTCTTTAAGAAATCTACACATCGCTCTGCAGCAGGTAGAACTCTAAATTACTCCCCTGCGACACTTGGTGCTCTGCGTATATACCTTAGCATAATCACAAAATGTATCTGATGTTGGAGAAACTTTTGTCCTCCTCCAAACTGTCCACAAACAACGAGCAGTGCCCACTGAATTACGTGTTCAGTGACATAGCCCTGACTGGCCTTGCTGATTCAGCTGGGGAAAACAGATATTGAATATGCCGCGAATGGACATGAGCATCTCACACCAGTGGGCCCGTATTCTGTGGTACCATGTGGACACAATAATTACGCCACAAGAATTCATTGATTTATATGCGTAGTTTCTGAACCTTTAGTTATTTAAATCTTCAAATGACTTTAAATAGAAAAGAATCACTGCAATATTTTTATCTCCAGATTAATTGAGACAAATAATATATGAGAAAAACCTGTCTGTTTCTCTTTGAAATGACATGATAAGCAATAGTTAGTATGCCTTTTTTTTTTTTCATAAGTGTCAGAAGCACCAAAGAAACTACTTAAAATACGAACTTTTACTTGCTTTTATGTTGTCTTATTAGTCTCTGCAAACACAGACAGTCTGAGAATTTGATCAAAGACTGATGAGGTAAATGGCATGTTTTCCATTCAGCAAGTGTAAGTTTCCAATTAATCTTACAATTTCATGTGTCGTTTTTTGAGTAATATAATACTACCTAATGCAACACCTCTGCTGAAAGTGGTAAGGGAGTTCCTGCAATACTTGTCACTCATTACTGATTACAAGCTTCATTTACTGTTAAATCAACTAATATTTGTGTTAGTTACCTTGTTTCTTTCCGGTAAAATGCTGGTATTTGTCATAAATAAGGAAAATATTTAAGGATATCAACTCATACCAGTGTAAACTGGGACAACGTACTGACTTTTCTCAAACAAGATGCACTTCGTGTTCTTCTGCTGTTAACTTATTCAACCCCACATTAAAAGACCAGAAGAAAACCTAATTGCTAATGACTTTGTGAGAGGGCAGAGAAAGAAAATGTCTTGCAAAAAGGCCTGCTCTCGTTCATATGTTTTCCCTTTTTTTTTTTTTTTAATTATATTCATGCTATCACCAAACTGCTGAAATGACTTTTCTAGTTTGCCATGGCTTAAAGACCACTCCTAAGATTAATTCAGGAACACAGAGGAAAGATATCCAAAGTCAAAGGGAGCCATGAATTTTATGTCATAACTACAGCTGAGAGCTTTAAGAAAATATTTCCTTAGAAAATTTCTAGCCAGGTTGTAGCTATGCTATAGCAGGACAAGGTGCATGTTGGGTGGTAGTGGGAAATCTTTACAACCTCTTACTGTTGCTGGAACTCCTGCCTGCCAATAGCCCCTATTTGCAATCTACAAAACAGAGGATATTTCAAGAAGATGGAGTGAACATTAGAAGGTACATGCCTCCATCATGGCATCTGTGGGGAGAGTTCAATACATTGTATTTTTAGTACTGAAGAGGACGAGGTGCCTGCAGGGGCATAGAGGAGATTGAATATCAGTTGCGAAAAGTGACTTTATTAGCAGTTCTTCAGTATAACAGAAAAGTAAAATTAATGAATTAAGAGGAAAAGTCAGTGACAGTCCCTTAAGGGGTACAGCAGCTTTGTGAATGACTCATATCACTTAGGGGAGCAGGAGTCTGGATGTACATTCATTCTCTTTATCTTTGCACAAAGAAGGGACAAAACACAAAAAGGAGATTATTCCGCAGAGGTAAAAAGAATACCAGAACCCACAGGACTGCATGTATTTTTTCAGAAAGGACAGTTCAGAGGAAAAATTGCTACCATCTAGAGCCATCTAGTTGTTCTTTTTTTCTTATGTTGTTTTATGGAAATGTAAGTGAGCAGCAGAGCCTGCAAATTTAGCATCACAAATAGTGTGAAGATTTAGGGTTGGAGATAACCTTGTTATCTTGCTCTGTCTTCCTGTACTCATTTCAAATCTCATTAAAATGTGTCATGATTAGGGAAGAAATAAGTCCTGTTTATACCCAGTTATTTGTTTTTCTTTCCTGGAGAGATCCAGCATATAGGCATACATGTGCTTAAAAAATTGTTTTCATCTTTTTAAATTCTGTTTGCCTGCTCTCTTCTTGTTTTCCTTGTACTGATCATGGTTCTGCGTCTTTAGCCTGTTAGAAGTCTGCTGAGAGGAAAAGTGGGCAAACAGCATTGCTGTAGAGCTACAGCTCCCAGGCCACCCGCTGTCCGGAGCTTCAGGGAATCCTCTGCCGTGTAGCAGAGTGACACACATTGTCCTTGCATTTGACCTAGGCTTGCCTTTCGCTTTGACTCCCACACAGGCTGCTCTGTAAAAAGCAGTTATTTGACCTACGCTTGATCCTGTTACATAATGAGAATTCCCATCCACCACAGGAGCTGCTGGAAACCAGCTCAGGCAGACATGGGGAGACTGTGACCGGGCTGCATCTGAATTATGCTTTTCGGAGATAAGAATGAAGAAAAATGACAGTTGTGGACGCAGCGCTAGATAGAGCTGTGAATGCTGCTGCAGGAGGGCTAGATTGCGTTGGCAACTGACTGAACTTTTTCTGTGCCTTGAGACAAAGGAAAGAGGGAATAAAAGGAAGCTGCCTTCAATTTATATATTAATGGGAAGGTGTTTTATGTTTTAGTTCTTCTTTAGAAAATTCCAGGGGAGTGATTTTGCATTAGCTGATTTGGGTTTTACACTTGAAGTCCTATGAGTGCTAAATTGCTTGCATGTTTAATCCATGCAGTGCTGTGTTTGTTACAGAGTATGAAGAGGAAGAGACGTTCTCATGCACAGACATATACTGATGTTTAGTTCACAGGATGATTTGAAACCTGCGATCATTCTGAGAATGCACATTCAGAGGTAAAAATAGCTGTTCTTTTCTTCCAATAGCAGGATACTGCAAATCAAACAGTTTTGGTTTTGTTTTTTTTTTTTTTCATTAGAGAAAATTAGAATTTCCCTGAGGCTTATTGCAATGAACTGTTTCCTACCCTTTGACTTTAGTAGCAGGACACTGGAACCTGCAGATCACTTGCCTGGCTGGCTAGATAATTCTGTTTTATTGCTGCCCTTGTCCTTACATACAGTGTATTCTTAAAGTGCTGGTATCTATTCTATTTTTAGTATATGAAGTCTATGATATATGGGCAAGGCCATTTAAATCCAGTGTCTCTTTCTGCTTTGGTGACATTTTGTTCTGATCTGCATAACTTGCCTGATTTTGGAGGAAACTTTCTCCTCCTACTGCCTGCAGACATGCTATTAGAGCCTGTTGTCTCAAAAGTGAGGAGATACCCAAGTAAGGTAGGCAAACCACACTCTAAGTCTCTGTTCCCCAAACATAAGTACAAAGACAGAAGCCAACAGGGGTGGGGGATGGTGAGGGGAGGAACCAAACTTATTTGCAGTGGGGAAGTGGCAGGGAAAGAAGAGATGACCTCTAACTGCCCAGTCCTCTCTACCGTTTGCAAGTCGAAGACCATTCCCAAAAGTGACACTCAGACATTTATTTCCTTCCTTGGTCTCAACACCACCAGTCAAACCAGCCCCATGCCACGCTGTTCACTGCCAAATGTTCCCGTCCCTTTCACTTTCAGCTGCCTCTGGAAAAAATTTAATGTGGCACTGTAAAATGACTGTTAAAAAATTCAACAGAATTATTTACTATGGTACTTTGATGTTTTATTGAATGAAACCATCTGCTTGGGAACGCTTCCCAACACTGTGGGCTAGATCTAGAATTTACAGCTGCAATATAGTTTGTCTGAGGGAGTTTCACAGCAGAAATGCCACCAAATGTATCACAAGTGTGTGAGAGTCTGGATAAGAGGAGTATTGAGAAAGCTTTTGCTTCCTACTCTTCTATAAACAGTAAACTGACTTTTTGATGGTAAAGATTCAAAATAGTTGCAATTTCTTTTTTTCTTTCCAGACTGATAGCTATTCTCTGTATGTTCTGTAAACTTGTGGTTGAGGGTATGTCCTAAATTACTTCAGTGGTTCACAGGATTTCAACTGTATACTTGAGGTTGATGGCAAGATGCACTGTAGACAGATTTATGGACATCCTATGAAGATATTGGTAGCAGACAGAAGATGTAACAAGGTGACATTTAATTCACTTTTTCTTTTCTGCTGAATGAGAGTTTTATAATGAGATTAATGAATTCTGGCCTCTTCTTCAGCTTCTGAATTACTTGTTGCTTTGAGGTAAAACAGGAGGCAGCTACTGATAGAAGTCAGCTTTTAGTTTTATTCTGAGGCTGTTGGAATTTCAGGGATGTGTTTTAGGCCAGCTCAGATATGAAGATAAGGAGATAAATTATGTAAATACTCAAGATTTTCCTTGATCTGTGGTTGTACCGTGGGCTTTCCTCATCAAAGTGTTTTAAATACTTTGTTGACATTTGCTTGAACTTCCAAGAATAAGGAGAAACTTTGAGCTGGAGAGCTGAAAAGCAGCTTTATTTATCCTTTTACTCTACATCCAAACAACCTTTGTAAAGAGTAGTCTGAAAATATTTGTTTTAAGGATTTATCTAGACTTCTTTTTCTAAATACGATCAATTTTAAACCAGAGTATTCTGCATAATGTGCAATGAAATTAACATAGTCTCAAAGAGTTCTATTTTTCAGAGATGCCTGTCTATTTGAAACAAAGGCTTATAGGTTCTGACACAGAAAATTCCTTTAACCTAAGTCTTGTGCCTACCGTCCTGACCATGAATACCTTAACCACAAAATCTATTTCCTGCTAAGTCATAATACCTTGGTAGATTAGCAAAAAAAAATGTCATGCTGTGTGAATAAGCTGCAAAGCAGTAGTATTTAGCTGACACATAATGTAGCTACTACTGTAGCTGTAAAGCTAACCAGATAAAACTAGCTTGGAATAGGAGATGATGAGTGTTTTCCCTTGAAATCAGTCTATAAAAGAACAGCATAAAGGTATAATGATGCACAGGCTCTGCAATTACCGCCTCAAGATAAAGGCTTTACCTGCTACTCAAACACCCAGATAGCCAAGCAAGGACCAAACAGCTTTGAACTGTGTCTTTACTGCAAATTGGCTATGCCCATGTAAGTGTTAACAGGGACTGTGTAGGATAAAGGGAATGTTAGTAATTCCCAGTTTGGCTTTTTTTTTTTTCTGAATTTCTTCAGGAAGAGAAGTACTCAAAAATTCAACCTCAGTCCATATGCAACATGAAGCTGAGTTTTCCCACCTACAGAACAAGATTATGGAGAGGATTCATCACCTACAAAGAGGAAGCCAGAGGTTGTAGTAGCAGCAAAATGGTAGGTTGGGGCTCTGCTCAGAGCAGGGGTACTTTTGAGATTGCAGTTGGATAGAGTTCAGAGGTCCTCTTCTCCAGCTTTGAAAATTTCCAAGGATGATGTTGTGCAGTCCCAGTGTCTGTGGCACTCAGAGGCTCAGCAGTTTCCTTCCCATCTTCCCAACTCCCCCATAACATAGCACCAAGGTGGCTTTCTGGGATACTTTCTGGTGGACCCAGCAGCCCAGTCTTCCATAATTCTGAAGTTCACAATGGGAATTGAGCAGCAGTACTACTTTTGGGAGTCCTTGTATTTTCTTTTCCCACCCGCATGACCCTCCTTTCATCCTGCTGCCTTACCTTCACAAGCCACTCCATCAGCTGTGCCAATGCAACATTCTGTGGCACTGCACTGTGATTTGGATCCATTACAATAACCCTGAAAATATTGTGTCATTTTGATTCACGCTTATGATGTCATATGGGTTCCATGTGACTTGTGGTAAATGAAAAATGAGATGGAAACCAAATGCATCTCACTGTAGAATTAAGCTAATCGCAGTATTTTAACAAATTAAATTAATATACACTTAGTATTAGGGGATCTTTTTAATGACTTAATTCCAAACAGGTCTGGACTTTCTGTCAGCTTTGTTTTAGAATACGTTTTCAGTATCCTGTCCTATTTTTAAATCCCTTCTAAATAAATTTTTAATTTGATTGTTTGTTATACTTTAATTTAGTCCTGATTTTGCCTTTCTAGCTTAGAAATGCGAACAAGAACAAGATCATACACTCAAACCTACCTGTCTCCTTCCTTGGGCTGACATTTCTCACAATGACAATGGTTCAGAAGTGAGGTTCTCAGGAGAATGTGTCTTAAATGCTTTGGAAAATCTGAACTTCCACCCATGATTATCTGCTGCCAGTTTCAGTTTCAGCTTTGTTTTTACTTTCTTGTTTGTTTCAAAGAAAGTCATCCTACATGATAGTGATGGCAATATATGTTAGGACATGGGATATTAATGCAAACAAAATATCTACAAAATAATAGAGTATGCACAATATAGTGTACATTTTTGGATACTTTAACAACATCAGTATACAAAGGTCACGTTCAAAATAAATTTATGAACCAACAGAACAAATACTGTTTGCGTAGTCATTTTAAGTTTCACTAAACTAACTGTTTAGTAAAAATAGAATAGTAGACATTATATTTTTCAGGCAAAGGTGAAGCAGAAGGTATTTCTTTAAAAAACGTTAAACTTAATCCCAAAGCAATTTAAAATGAAATGAGAATATTTACTTTAATAGAGAAAATATTGAGAAAATAGTTTGATTGTATGTGTATACATACAGAAGAAGCACTTCAATCAAATTATGTCTATGTAGATGTGAATTTGAGATTCTATTACTAACAGACATAGGAGCACTTAAAAAGTCTTCAATCAAAAGAGCTAGATAATATCATTTCACTCTCTGGAATATAAGACTTGGTCTACAGTGCCTAACACATTGAATCTTTGGGTTTGAACAATCTTTGTGTTTGCATATTTAAACTGAGATGCTGGAAACCTGTTCCTATATTTTTATGGATTTTAGGGAAATTTATATTTATTTACCTTGGAATAGAAAGAACTCCTCACTGAATAAATACCAAAAAAAGATATTTATGAGTAAGAACAATGTAAAATATTCATAATACAGTTTGGTAAGCCAGAACTATGACTTAGTGAAATATATATTTATTTCATGAAACTAGCATTAAAAAAAATCCTGGCTCAATTGTGAAATACGAATGTATTTGTGAATTGTGCAAACACAGCAATTAAATGATTATTTTTTTCTTATTTAATGCATTAATAATGATTGCCTACTTATTGAAAAATATTAACACCTAGAGTTTGCTTTAAAAAGCAATATTGTATGATCTGCTACAACAAGAAATAGCATCAACTATTATGTATATTTATGTACTTATTTTATACATTAAGGATTCTATAGCATTTGTGAAATAGCCATTTACTGCCTGCCTACTTACCTAAAAATGCTTTCAGTATTCAATTGGTGGTCATAAGCTATTAAAGTCTGAAGAAAAGACACTCTCAAAAAATCCAGAGTGACCAGAAATGAACCTGTGCATTAACCTTCCTGTGGTAAAATTATTATCTTAGGTACCTGAGTTGAACTGTTGAACCATTATGAAAAATATGAAACATGTGAAATCTTTTTTCAATATTGTAAACAACATTAAATGTTCAAAAATTTTGAATTATCATTCTAATTTCAGTAGTCAAGAATCTCAGGGGAAAACAAGATACTACCAAGCAACTCTCTTGTTCAATTTTTTTTTGTTGTTGTTCCTTGGAGACTATTTCGTAGGGCAGAAACAGGGTATCATTACTAATACTCTTAAGGACAAGTAACAAACTCTGAAAATGTCTCCTCCTTTCTATAGGCAAGCTCTATAGGTAACTCCTTACACTAGGAATGTTCTTTAAAATCATGAATGAGACAACTTGGTTGATTTTAAGGTTGTTTCTTTCTCCTGAAGCAGTGCAGGAAGAATTACCTGTTCATGTGTTTTCCCCCAAACCCAATGGTTAAATTACTTGTTTAAGATAGATTAGGCTATATTTAAATATCTCATATGCCTGTTGAGTTAGATCTGTCATTTCCCAACAGTGAACTCAAAACACAACACTTCGGTGTGATTACAGAGACATAGGGCAAAGTCTCGATTCCCCCAAACTGCTCTGATCTATATATTAATAGTTAAAGATTCGTGGGATTACTGATAATTTGACTTTTTAATCTACTAATCAGGGAATGCATTTGAGGGTCAGAGATCCTTATTTCAGTTCCCATGTTAATATTGCAAATATGCGTAATTTTCAATGATTGTATGAAGGAAGAACTTGAATCTAGGTTTTTCTTCTCAGGTGAATTAGAGCTTTTTACTCTTTGTGGTTATTTAATTGTTCTTTGAGAAGCATAACCACAGCATCAGACGAGATGAAGAGAGGATTTCTGAATGTTCTCTAACCCAATTACTAGGCTTTTCTGTAGGATATGAAATACTTAGGTATTTGAGATACTTAGAGAAAGAACACAGTTACCTCATTTCCCAACCACTTTTTGTGAAGAGCTTGGTCTTTCAAGTGTGCTTACAGAACTCTTAACATTGAGCTGTATCAAGTTTTAGCCTCATTGGAAAGTAACTTCTTAGCTTTCATGTTGCTTGAGTATGGTTTCTGCAAAAAAGTAAAAAATGGTCTTTTTGTTCCTATTCCAAACGGTTTCATCTATGCTGTTAGTACTTAGAAGGTGACAGTTGAATCAAAAGAGGGTGGCTGAAAAATTTTGGAGATGAAGCTATCTTTGTATTAGTGAAAGGATATCTCCAACAAGGAGAATTTGTGCTTTGTTATAGAAATACATGTTTTCTGTTCAGCAAAGAACACATGGTGTTCACACCAAAGACAGCTCCTGACTACTACCAGATGTAGGGACAGATGGGTTGTGGGAAGGCAGAATGACATTATTCCTATTACAATTTTTTTTTGTTATGTTGAATTGTCAACCATTCCATGCGGCAAAAGTTTTGAAGTCGTGCTGTGCTGTAGAGAAGACCAATATTGTCAAAATTGAGTAACAGACAATACTTAAAATACGGAATGAGAAACTAACATTTAGATAGGTATACCAGGGCTGGATGAGGCTCCATAAGTGGGAAGGCTCAGCTCTCCATTATCCTTCTGACAGCCATGGCTGTTTCTTAGGACTGTGTTGACCTATCACTCTGAGCTGTGCTATACAAGTATCTAAAGTGATATTTAATTTTTATATATTAAAAAGTTATATTTCATGGACACGAGATAGCTTAATGGCAAAAGTTACACGATTTCTTATATCCCATTCAAACCAGTGCAAAAGCATATCTTTTTCAATTTATAAAATATCTGACTTCAAAATCTTTCTACCAAGTTACTTTTCAGAGGATTCTGGGGCTTTGTGTGTGGTTGGTTTTTTGTGGTTTTTTTGTGTTTTTTTTTGTTTTGTTTTTTTTGGTTGTTTTTGTTGTTGTTGTTGTTTGTTTGTTTGTTTCGTTTCCCCACAGAAACTCACTGTTACCACGCTTTTACTGTTTTAAAAATACTTATATTAGAAAATGAAAATCATGGTATGGAGATTAGAGGGTAGGTTTTATGAATGTGAGAAATACATCTCACCATATTATAACATCCCTGCTTGAATAATTTATCCTCCTTGACTACACTGTTAGATGTATTGAGCTTCATGTTGCCATGGCTAGACTGTTACCAGCACCCAAGCAGCTACTTTAAAGCTAGTACTGGAGGACACATAAAGACTTACCATGCACTGTGTTCTGTGCTGGTGTCTTGGCAGCTGGGGATGTGATCACAGCCAAGGTAGCTGCAGCCTTACAGATAACAGAACTGTTAGGAGGATCCTGACAACTGTCCTTTCTTATGAAATCAGTGTGAAGACTAGGTAGGAAACAGCATGGTGGTATGACTGCAGCTTATTTCAACTCAGGATGTTTTGTAATGCCGGATCTATCTAAGTATATGTTTAAATGTAAATCTAAAACTATTAAGAGTAATCTTAATCATTTGGAGTGTTCATCTAGCTCTTCATCTCAGTAATACTTTATATGTTTTTTCCCTTTATTGGTTATTTGGTTTTGTGATGCAAAAAATGTCACATTAAAATGCCATTGCAAATAGTCGTCAGTGTAGAGGAAAGAATTCTGTGAATCTGAGGAAATCTGACTTTCTTCCCTCAAAGTCCATTCAGAAAACATTGTTGTGGTTCTTTATAGTAGGTAAGATCCAAATAGATCTAACAGTGCTGAACACAGTGCATGGAACTAATCAGTGAGTGAGGTAATCACTACTTCATAATGAGGTGGTGTGATCATATGATGACTTAAGAAATCTAGGTGCTTGGAGTGTGAAACAATGTAGGTGTGAACATGCTAGGAAAGTGGAATGGTATTCTGGATAATTCTTCATATATACATCGGTGAACATTTGTTGTAAAATATATCTAATTATATCTGTTTATATTTTGTTGATATATCACATTCTTGTCAAAGAAAATATAAAACTTCTTTTGTCTTTGTTATTATTTCTGTAAAAACCCTATGCATAATGCTTTCACCACTCTTAGTATTATAGTCAGATCAGATACTTCCATTTCACACTTCTAACAAGTAAAAATTTTGTTACAAATCTTGACCTTTTACAAAGATGTGTTTATACTGTATATTTTGTATATAGAATTCCTATATTATGTAATTGTGTATATCACCTCTGAACTGCTTTAAATCATGAATATGTGATTGTTTTATTATTGATATATTATTATACATTATTGATTTATTATTGATTGATTTATTGTTATTTTCTGCTATGTCTTAGGTAGAACAAAGTTGCGCATACCTTTGGTGAAGATGGTTTGGAAAGGATGCTCTGGAAAATATCATAGTTTCTTTCTGCACAAGGAAAGGCTTTGTCTGTCATGTTAGAGATTCATGACAATTATTTCATAATTCCTGAAGTATGAAAGTATGTAATCATGTGGACTCCCTCAGCTGTGAACTAAAAGTTGTGAGAGATGTACTCAGAATTTAAAGAGTGATGGTAGGTAAAAGAAATACTGCTTCATCTGAGAAAATATAAAGTACTCAACAAGACCATATACAATGCTGACTGCACTGAGACCATTCAGTTTTAAAAGTGATAGGGGTTTTGTTTGCACCTTTCACCATTATTTTTCTGTCTCTGTGCTAGAAGAAAAGACTAGAAAGAATTTATAGTTTGACAATGTTTTACACAACCTGGATACGTTCCTGTCTTTAATTTACTGACAACTCATCTTCAGGTCATTCTCTAATACCCACTAAGCTGCTTTTGAGTTTTAGCTTATTGAATTTGAATTTAAGGTACACACAAATGCAGAGCTAGGTTCCCTACCTGTAACACCATCAAACTGCAGCAATATTTTCTTTAAAATTACTCTTCCAGCTACTCTGGTTGCCAGCAAATTATTGCGGTATTACAAGGGAAGGGATGAAAAATCATTACTTGAAACTCTGCAGTCTGTGGGGTGGAAACAGTTGTAAATTCATTGGCTTACCTGTAATTCAGTTACTTGTCTGTAACTATTATGCTACTACAGACTAGGTAACTATTAAACTGTAGCACCAGATTCTGGCCTAAAATTTTGATGGGGTTTGTGCAACCTGGTTTTTTTTACAGTGTCACAGGGCTCCGAGAACTACCTGAACTGAAACTGCCACTTACATTGAATTAACTGTGGTTATTACAACGTGTCATTTAAATGTGGAGAGTCAAGTGTGTTTCTGGAGATGGAAGTCTCTATCTGTACACAGCTGAGTAACAGAGAGGATTCTTATTTAAGAAGATCACAAAATGAAGACAAAACCCAGTTTTCTTATCAATCATATACAACATCTGCAGAAGTTAAAGTCTCTGATACAATTTCTGATAGGGTGAAATTTTTAAAAGTATGTCACTTTTTAAAAAAGATATTTTTTACCTTCAAGATTTGAGTTATTCCATACATGTTCTCTGCAGTGTTTTGCATCTGGAAGCTCAGCATATGACTCCAAGGCATGGGTGATCCACAGACTGAGCGAGGTTATTCCCTGCAGAACAAGGAGGCAGATTTAAATATCTGAGAATGAAATTTGGTATGAGTACAATCATGTGTAAGCATGATTCAATAAATGAGTATGTGTCAAATGCCACATGTTTTTACAATGTGAAGATCTCAAATGAGGCATTTGGGGCTGCCTTATGGGAATACCCGCAAAAGTGTATTCACTAAGACAGTGTTTCCTAAACAGTGACTGTGCCTGTGATGAGTGGTCACGATGTTTGCTTTAGCAATAGAATTGACATCTGTTTTAAATTGCTGGCAACATTTCACTTCTTATGAGTAGGACACAAATATAAAAGTTAGTGTGAACATGCCCTCATTTTTGGACAACCTTCCAATTCAGAGGACAGAAAAGACAGACAAGACAAAATGTGGTGGTACTTTGGAAAGGACTGAGAATCATTTTGGTAGACTTTAAACTGTCTAATTTACACACTTTTCTGAAATATTCTTCCAAAAACCTACTTCACATTGAATATTGCCAGTGACATCTAGGAAAATAAGTACTTACTATCATTCATCAATGAACAAAAGTCTGTCCATTAATAAAGGCTTTTAAACCAATAGGATGATTACGGTGAAGGTTACTTTTCCTGAAACAAAGTTGAAAGTGACATGCTGAAATGTCTTGATGTTTGTACAGAGGATGCTAGTTCATGTTATTGAACAATGCAATAGACATATGCTGAAATGTCATCATCTAAGTAAATTCATTTTGCATTATTTTTCAGTAAACTGTTAGATTATCTATGAGCTCAGGGAATAAAGTACTGCTGAGAACTGCTTTGGTAAAATCTTTCCTCACAGCCAATGAGCTTTTAGGATCCTCTTCTAGTTGGTGTGACTGTCTTTTCTCTGCTGAGAAACAATGGTCTTTCCTTTATTCATTTAGTTAACTCTATTAATATATAATATTTATTTACAGTGTCATAAAATACTATTAAGTATTCAATTTATTTGAAAACTTCCCTGAGTTTTTAGTTCCTAAATTTTGTCTTGGTCACCCATGGCTTTCTTTCCACAGTTGTACCTACCTTAAATGCTGTCTTTTTACTTGCCTTCTTTTTCACCCCATGTTGTCTGCTGATGCCCTCATCACAGGTCTCCCAGTACACAAGAATCTTCCTTCACCAGTACACCGATTTGTTTAGAACCTTATAAAAAAACTATATGTAGTGCATTGGCACATAAGTTAGTATGAAAAACTACTTCTTTCAACTTGAACTTTAAAGTGCATATTTTGGCTTTTATATTCTAGTGCTTTAGGAAGATGAGGTAGTCAGCTGTTCTCCATGAACCGCTGCAGAAGTTGTGATTAATGGGCCTCATCTGAATGTACTGAGAATTAACTTGTTTGGCTATTTAGTAATCATAAAAAACTCCTCTTTCTACTATAGTTTTCAGGAAATAATGAAAAAATGTTTTGGGGTATTAGTACAAGAAATGTGGTCTAAGAAAGATGTGGCCATGCTGCAGCAAGTCCAGTGAAGGACCATGATGATGATTAAGGGACTGTAGCACTGTAACACAAGGGAAGGCTGAGAGACCTGGGGGTGTTCAACCTGGAGGGCACCTCCATCCTTCGAGATTCTCAAACTCTAACTGGACATGGTCCTGGGCAATCTGCTCTAGCTGGCCCTGCTTGAGCAGGAAAGTTGGACCAGACCATACCCAGAGGTCTATTCTAGCTTCAACAATTCTGTGATTTTATGATAGGGTTATTGTTATTTTTCTGTGTTCCTGACTTCTGAGAGTAGTATCGCTGATGATGAGCTCTGTTCCTCTTTTCACCAGACGTAACTGTACACTTCCACGCTCTCCTGAGAATTCCCTTAAGTGAAATTAAAATCTCCTAGTTAAAAACCGGAAGCAGTCCAGCTAAATCAAATCATGCTAATTGGAGAAGAAAGCATTCCAATGATCTGGTGAATTCTTTAACTGTGCCAACACCTCTGGGACGTTTCACCCACACATCATGAAAAGTCTCTCTGGATTTCAATAATGGTCTAGGGACTTATAAATTCCTATAGTATCTGCAAGTTTCTGGAGGAACCCTACTTCTGCTAAGCTTACAGATCCCCTGATAGAAACATATTTATTTTGTTACAGAGCTAAGATTTTTGCCCTTTTCACTCTTACACAGATTTGCCTTCATATGTGTTCTTTAGAGGCGAAATAAAGAGATCTACAGATTCCATTAAAGACAAGGCCTGGAGGGGAGTTAAATGACTCAACATCACTCCTGTCATGATACCAAATAAGTTTCAGAACTGTTGCTGTTATGAGGGAAGCAAATCTGCCTGAGTCACACTGTCTTTAGGAGGCCCACACCTGAACTCTCTTTAGTTTACCTGGAACATGTGATGAAAATCTCAGGTAATCTCTGCTTTATCTTTATGAGAGTGAAGAGTGCCAGTGGTTTACCTTATTCTCTCCGTCTAATTCTTTAAAGAGATTCTGGGAATAGGAAATTCAGGGATTCATGGAAAATATAAAAAGGTCTGACAGTTTCTTTTAAGCCATAAACCATATTCCATTGATAGAGGCCTAAAGATGTTGAGATCACATCAGCCATGTAAAGTTGAAAAGCCTTGTTCCGAAGACCCCATTAAATTGCAGTGTAACCTCAGGGTGGCCATCACTCTGTTCAGCTCCATGGTTCCCTGGAAGCCTACAGCTGTAATTTTCTGTGTATCCAGGACTGACCCAATGTGTTGCCTCAGCTCCGTGCTCATTTTCCACCTACGACTGACAAGAACCTAGGCATCATATTCTCTGAGTGAGCTTAATCCTTTGATAATTTTCCAGCTTTTAGTGTAATTGTGATCACTCTCGTGTTTTGATTCCTGCTAGAGAAAGTAAATGTAGACCCACATGTTATTTACATACCAGTTAGGGTACTGGTATGCACAGGCAGAAAATTTGGGTTCAATTAATTTCTCAGACTGATGAAAAGAGTTGGTTGGGTTGCCTGTGCAGAGCTCAGCAAAGATGTCAGAGTATGAGATATGGATTAGGCTAAAGCAATTTTGCAGGGTGGAAGGTTTTGGAAACCTATATTTTATTTCTTTTCTCTCTGACTCCCTCTCCCACTCCGCAGTGCCACGTACAGTCCTTGGGGTTTTTTTCCAAGACTTTTTTGTAGCTGTACTCACTAGATCTCATCCTTTAAAAAAAGAAGAGAAAAAATCACTTAAAAGCTTCTTCCATAAAACATTCACAGCACAACATGTAGATTGAGATAAATAAATAAAATCTTATTACATTTGCTACTAATTTGGACTGGAATGGTAAGGTTTTACTTGAAACTGCAACAGCACACAGGGTGCAAATGTTGAATGTGACACTGTAACTGAGATGAATAACTGAAGACATTGCCATCTAATTGACTTCTGTGCTTTGGTAAAACTGCAGACATCCTGCTAAATCACCTATGCAGTTCTGAATAATGTAAATACAAAGAATAGATCCAGTCTTAACAGCCCTTCCTATCAATCTCATGTGGAGCTTGCAAACTGAGGCTCACTCGTAGAGGAGCAAGTGTGTATTTCCCTTGGAAGTACATTTCAGAATAGAAGAGAGACTCAATAATTTTACAAAACACCTGCTGTGCTTAGAAGAATCATAAAGTATAATAGGTAGCCTGCAGGTCATTGAAGTCATAAGTCAAAAAGCATGATTGCTGCCCTATCCATTACTGCCTTCTGTGCTTCTAGTCTTAAATACATATATGGACAATCCAAGTATGTGTACTCCAGTCATTTCAGATTAAAAGGGACCAGCCATTCACAATAAGAACATTTCATTACTTGAGCAGATTTTAGAAACTGTTAGACTAATTGCATTCAATAGATGTGGCTTCATCCATCACGTTTTAATTTTTCCTGTGTCAGAATGATATTTAATCAAAGCAAATATGTTACTGGAAAATCTCCCTGAGTGCCTGGCTTCCTACTGGAGTTAGTAGTGATGATAGAAAGCATAATTATTTGGGCCATGGCAAATGCTTGTTTTTCTAAAGATCATTAAGTTTTATCAATGTTAATTTTAAAAGGCAGTAATTCCCAAAACAAATAACCTGGGCAAATATAACACTGAACTTGCATTTCTTTTGAACCTGTCAGGGACAAAAATCACATACATAGGGAAGGTCTCCTTGTGAGATTACAGAGCATGAAGCATGAAATGTAGCAAGAAGTGGAACGTCAGCTCATGGTCCTTCATATCATTTAGTCTTTGTACTGAGGCCTTAGAGAGAAGCTGTGGGCAGACTGGTGTCTGTGGCACTACTTGTCAACACCCACTGCATTGCTCATACAAAATTTTATTGCTCATGCTGCATGGCAGAAATTACCAAAATGCTAATGCTAGAAAGACCAGGATTTTGAGAGGAAAAGTGTGGTGATAAATCCTTATAGTAGACTTCTGGTCTACTGTCTTGCATATGACTACTGTTACATATAACGATTATTTCTTGCAATTTTTGCATTTACAGCATAGTTTTCAGTGTCATTTTAAAAATATTATTACTTTATTTTTGAATTTTAAAAAATGTTAGTCAAGCTGCTTGAGAATGTTGAATTCTTTGGATACTTCAGCATTATTTGCCTAGACAGGATACATGGGTGATTGGTAAAAAATATTTTGAAATCAGTCTATGAACACAACAGTTTAGCAAGGGAAAAAAAAAATTGTGGCTAAGCATTAAATTACGTACACTAAGGACAAATCTATCTGTCCAATTTTGTATTACAAAACCCATGCAAATAGTGATGTCATCTATTTTAAATATATATTTTTAATTTCATAAGCTCAATTGCACAATTAAGTTCTGTAAAGACAAAGCTATTAAACTATGTTTTGTTAGATTAATGTAAAGATTGTATTTCACAGTGCTGTGGTTCAGTCCCAGCTGGCAACTAAGCACCACGCAGCTGCTTGCTCACTCTGCCCCCGGTGGGATGAGGGTGAGAACCAGAAGAGTAAAAGTGAGAAAACCCGTGGGCTGAGATGTAGGCAGTTTAATAGGTAAAGCAAAAGCCACACACACAAGCAAAGCAAAACAAAGGATTCATTCACTACTTTCCATAGGCAGGCAGATCCCCAGGACAGCTGGGCTCCATCACACCTAATGGTTACCTGGGAAGACAAAACATCATCACTCCCAGCTTCCCCCCCCTTCCTTCTTCCTCCAGCTTTATATACCAGGCATGATGCCATACTGTGTGGAATATCGCTTTGGTCAGCTGGGGTCAGCTGTCCCAGCTGTGTCCCCTCCCAGCTTCTTCTGCACCCCCAGCCTACTTGCTGGCAGGGTGGTGTGAGAAACACAAAAGGCCTTGACTCTGTAAGCGCTGCTTTGCAGTAATGAAAACATCCCTGTGTTATCAATGGTGTTTTCAGCACAAATATAAAACATAGTCCAAACCATATGAGCTACTATGGAAAAAACTAATTCTATCTCAGTCCAAACCAGCACACACAGAAAGAAAATCTGTCCAATTTGGTAGTGGATAATATGATTCGTGTTTACACAATGCTCAATTAAAAACATAGTTATATGCCAACTTAATATAATTACTTCATATGATGACAAGATTTTCCAGAGATAAACTAGTCAGAGGTAGATGAAAATTGATTATTTGGATCACGTCATATTTTTGTTAATAATTTATCCTAATAGACAGATGAACATTGGAAACCTGCTGCAAAATATGGAATAAGTACATTATCATGTATTCAGAAAAAGGACTCTCTTAAAGTGTACTCTATTTGGTACAAAAAAAAAATCAGCACTAGCTTAGCTCTCTTGAGGAGTACTTCATTTGGGTCAATTCTTTCAAAGATTTCATACACAGGTGTTCATGGGTTCCTGAGAGTCATCTGCATGTGTTCAATGCTGGATGCTATTTAAAAATTCCCTCTTCAGCACCAGCTGCCACATAGCATAGCAAGTACTAAAAATGTAGCATTTTGACCTTCAGCAGTGAGGATAGCTTAGAAACTTCCTGCTCTCCCTATTCTGCTTTTCCTCATCATTGCTTCTCTCAGCTACTGTTGTTAGTTTGTGTTGCTGTGTGTGCTATACTAGTACAACTGTTTAGGGGATTGTGCTATAAAACATAATTCAATTGATTCCTGTTAAAAAAAAATCTGACAATATTAATTTAGAACAGTTGCGTGATCTGGTTTGCAGTGCCCCAAAATAACACAGTTTTGTCAAAATGACACAGGGAGGAGGGTGAGGGCCTGAGCATGGTGGCTGGGAATGAGGAGGATAGGAGAAAGGAAAGGGCAATATTTCTTGGGACATCTCTTTCCTGGGCAAGAGATATTCTGTAGCTATGTGCATATATCTGCAATCATATTGACAGACAAGTGTGCATCGATGGACCTCCCTTTCTCTCTTTGTCACTACTTCATAAGTTTTGAATGCTTTTTTCCCATATACTGGAAAACCCATATCTTTTAACTTCATAAAAATGCCTGAGAGCCCTCAAGATTGAAAGTGATTGCCTGGCAAGACTGTAGTGCCCACCTCCAGTTACAGCAGCCGCTGAAGTGTGACATAATTGTCCTTGGCCCCTCATTTGATGGTAGCCTTAGTCCTACCTCACAATGTTTTCTTTAAATCAGGGGTGTCAAACTCATTTTCACCGGGGGCCACATCAGAATATTTATACAGGACTAAAATTACATTTAGCCCGTTGGAGGTAAGTGTGAGGCTGATGTGGGCCCCGGTGAAAATGAGTTTCACACTGCTGCTTTAAATGTAATTTTAGATGGTATCATAGGTGGATACTTACACATGCAAATATGCTCTGTTTTGGCCCTCTTTAAGAACAGAATGATTTGGGCATTCTCTTTGGATTTCCACTAGTGTCAAAGCTGTAAAGGAAGAGTATGTCTTCAATGCCAACACAAAACAGATGCATGACCAAGACGGTGTTGCAGTATGGCAGCAGTAGTGGGATAACCACGGTGGCTACTCCGTACTGAAGGCTGGTTAATTTGTTCTACTCTGCCTCTATTGTTCTGTCACATTATCTGTGCTTTAGCTGCTGCTGTATTTGTTGTTCCTTATTAAGTCTTGTTGCTGAAAGGGATGAAAAGTCACTAGTGGTAGAGAATTTACTTCAGTATTCACTAGTGGTTAATTACAAGGAATAAATGGGGGAGACTTTGGTCTTGATTCTTTCGTGTCATTTCTGCTGTCTTAAATCTCTGCCGAAATCCTGCCATTCTCACTTCAGATCCCATGAATGAAACTTATAGCTTTCAGGTTTAGTTCTTGCTATTGTTCTGCACATAGTAATACTACCAAATAATTTAGTTCATTTGATAAAAACAATGTGAAAGTAGTGTGTTCCCAGTAACATGTTCATGTGCAACATTCTTCCGGAAATTATGGATAGTAACCATAAATCAAAGTGGATACACAAAACTGTAGATAGCAATAAAGGAAACGACTGACAAATCTGTTCTCTGAAAATAGATCTCCTATCAGTATTCATGAATGATGTCAAAAAAATGAACACTGAGTTTTCTTGTGTACCCCAATATTAAAATAGAATGTTATTAAAGTTATCCTGCCTTTCAAAAAGCAATGTCTTTCATAAAAATAATGCACTTACATATTTGATGAGGTTGCCAGAAGTAGAAAGTCTCTTTTCTTGCAGAGGTAGAGCAGGTGATCAGCCACTCTTCCTTTTTTTTTTTTCTTAAATTCGTTTATTTTCTTTGTAAGTACCATTTCATTCTCTGAACCAATAGAGAATGTGTTCTCCAAACCTGTAGATTAAAAAACAAAAATCTCTTAAATTAAAAAGAAAAAAGTGTTAAAGCACTTTTTCAGCACATACATCTTAAAAGTTTTCAGAAGAATGAAGTTTCCTACCTAACATGTATGCTTAAATCTCAGAAGTTTAGAAATCGATGATCTTATTTCTTACTTCAAAGATTTTTGAAGAAGGTCATGTATTTATAATGAGACATTTGTTGGCAAAAGTCTGGAAGAACAGTAGCATTAGTCCTGAATTTCCTATTTCTTGACATTTAAATTATACCATTTGAACATTATTCAAAGTCTTTTGACACAGCCATACCAGGTCCCATCCACTGACATGAGATAGTTGAAAATTCAATGGCAGAAGACAAAGGGACTTAAAACTCTTGATTACCATGATGTGTAGCTGCTTCAGTCATTACAATGTCACAGCAAGGTTATGAGACATTTCCATTTTTAACAATCTTAATAGGTTCAGGTCCTGAAGTCCTTATTAAATTACAGTCCAATTGATTTGTCAGTCTTAGACCTAGCCTATATTTCTGAGATGGAGGAATACATGGTAATGCAATCCATCTTGGGAGTTAAACTGGATGCTGCTACTAGTATCAGTACTAATAATACGAGTAGTATAGCACATAAATATGTTCTTTATGTGGACTTTTAAAGCGTAAAATTGTCACTGGCTGAAAGTGTCTGAAGCAGTGAAACAGATGTCAACTGCACTTAACTATCAACCATGATTAAGTGCCAAATTGAAACTTAAATACCTGAACCTAGAAAAATCATTCCAAAAGACAGAAATTGGTCTTAGTTTAAGGTAATTTCAGAAATAATTTATCTTAGCCTGTTACAGAGCTTTCCAAAACCTTACCAACTCTGAAGTTTTGTAAGCAGTCATGTGACTTTTTTTGTCTTGCTTTTTATGTAAATGCAAATATTCACTACCATTTAACCTAGACTTCATAGAAGGCTCCCAGCAGAAAAGTGATAGCAGAGACAGAAGTGAGAACGTACACTTTCTCATCCTGCTTACTTCAGTTAGGCATTCTCATTGTGATAGCCTTACACAAGTTTAAAAAAAAAAAAAAATGAGGTTTCTAAATGTTTTCTTAAAATTTGTAAAAATAAATACCAGCCTGTTAAATAAGTATAAATAATGTTTAAATACATTTAAGTAGATATACACAGGATTTCAAACCATCTTACCTAAATCAATGCTAAAATATTTCAATTATATCAGTTCAATACCTCACTGAAAGCAAACTTAGATGCATTATATATCGTTCTCGCTCTTGTAAACCTACACTGTGTTCTAACTTTCAAGGATTAGAATTGCCTAACTTAACATTATATAATTTTTTGCATATAATAAATTTCATGAATCATTAATGTAGAAAACAATTTAGGGGGGGTGGGTTGGGAGTTTGATTTCAAATTTCACACTATGGGTGTGCAAAATTTGTTACATAAAAACCATTTCTTTATCTGAAACTATGTTAGGACATAGACAAATTACCTCCAAATGCACAAGTAATTCCAGCTGTGATTATAATCCATAATCTTTAACAACTTGCAAATCCTTTAAAATATCCATTATCAACATGGGCTTTCAAAATAGCATTTATACATGGTAACTGTGTGGTGTAGCAGCATAATGCAAAAATGTTGTATGGTATGAAGAACTTCTTTCTTAATATGAAGCCATTAGAGTTCAGAAAATTACTGTGCGCTCTCATTTTTTGTAGAACTAACTGTTGGAAATTTCTCCAGGTGTGCTTTCACTTTTAGCATTGCTGATTTTTGTCTTGGTTGTGTATTTTTGCGGAGCTGTGTGTATATATGTATATTATACATATATTCTTTTCTTTATGGAGACTAGCAGATCTAAACTATTGTGTGCCTTAAAAATAAAATAACTAGGAAGATAAAAAGCAAAGTGGTTTCTTACTACAACTATGCTTTTAATGTCTAGTTAAAGTACTGTCAGATCATTAGTGAAGCTAGAGTACGTTTTCAACACCCCGTAAAAGTAAATGTCTCTACCTCAGAGCTCTACTTACCAAGGAATACTTGGAGGAAAAAAAAACAAACAAACAAACAGCCACCCTTATTCTGCTTTAGCAAAAGATTGGCATCTTAAGAGTACAGAATTGAACTACAAATTGCTATGATTTTTGGTTTATTTTTTCCTCCTTTGAAACCTTTCTACCTATCCAGAGAACTAACTTCCAGAAACAAAATAATATAGCTACGATTCTCTTTATATGCAACTACTTTAAGATTTTTGAAGACCAGATTATATATATGTCCATATCTTTTAATTAGGATTGTTTTCATGCAGCTGCGTGAACAAACAAATAACCCAACAAAAGTGAGAACCAGGTGTTAGGGTCACCAGTGGAACTTAGGCATGGCAATGGCTGCTGTCACATCGAATCATGGGTGTGGAAATGCCCACAGTAACTCACAAGCAGGTTTTTTGGCATTTGACCTCCTAATAACGCAGAAGAGCAAAAAGATTCACAAGAGCCAATGTGCTGAAGTGAAAGATACCCTGAGGAAACAGCTGATGAAGAGGAATTTTGGTTTACATTTCTATGTTTGGAGGACTTCCGTGTTTAATGCTCCACTGGACAAAGATGCTTATTTTAATTTGTGTTTCACAGGCCTTAAGTTTTTCTATATTTAGAACCAAAAATCTTATGGTAACAAATTAATTTTTACCACTGTGCCATTTTTACACTAATTCATAACTCTTACCTGTAGTACAACCTTTCTTATATTAGTTTTTGGAACAAAATTTCTGCTTCAGAAATGATCTGATCATATGATAACTATAGGCTTCCTAAAGAAAAGAAACTTAGAAAATGCAAAACAGTAGTGTTCAGTTTTGCATTACATGATAATTATATATACTGTTATTGCACACAATGGTTTTCCACTGAATATCTTATAATTACCTTCTCTGTGATCCTAAATTTTATTCTTATTTTCAAAATCTTTATAACTTGTTGCATGGCACCAACATACCGATTATTTACAAGAGGAATATATGAGCGAGGTCAAATGCAGATTTTCAGCTATCACATGTTTTGGGTCTAAATTTCAGAACATTAACTGGTTTGGGGTCAAAAAAATAATTTTTGTGCATTTGTCTGAACATTACATAGCTAGCTATCTCTGATTCTCCCTCTACTTTTTGTTGTTTTATACTTAATTAAATGGCATTTTATTTTAGGGATTTGGGGGGGTTTCCTTGCCAATGAATAACCCTTGATTTAATTTAGTTCCCATATAGCTCTTAGGACTGTGCTGATATGTGGGTATACATAGGTTTCACATACGTGTGTGTAATATTTGGCTTTAAAAGCTGCACGGTAAATAGAGGGCACAGTTACATTACTCAGCATTACCGATGAGTAGTTTAAAAAGTACTAGTTCAGCACTGAGGCACCCTATTTTCACAAAATTTGCAAGGTATACTGCAGAAATGTTTTACTGAAAAGACATTTTGATAACTGACCATTTAAACCTTTGTAGACATTTAAGGCATAATAATTATGAAAAAAAAAATGAGCAGTTGTTTTTGGTTAATGAATTCAAGACTAAAAGGCCTAAAGGTCCCTGACAGTTGGGCAAATATTCAGTCAGTCTCATTCCTATCTTGTTGTCAGCAACAATTACCCTGCCCATGTAAAATTGCCTAAACTGAGATGTAACTAACAGCTGGATATATGAAAACCAGAAAATTCCTACAATATGTCTTGAATCTGGGGATATAGTAAGTAACATTGTTCTCATCATAATAAAAATAGTTTAGAATTAAAGCCTACAAAAATGTCTATAACTTTATGTTGTATTTCTTTATGCCTCAGGAAACCATTCCTTTCAAAAGAAATATTTCTATTAAAAAGAAATTTATGTGATTTTTTCATCATAATAAAGTACACATTCATGAATCTAAGGAAAGCTGTGGGTTTTTAGAAGTATAAACATGATATTAAATAACATAAGGTATTGTAATTATTTTTATTTATTATGTCCAGAGCAGGTAAATTTGTAGCTGATACAGCATCTGTGTTTTTAAGCTCCTTAATTTAAAGAAATAAATGAAGTAAAATCCTCACCTGTCAGTTTGAAGTATCATGAGTCTGCTTTCAAATGGAACATTCGAACTGCAAATAATAGAAAAACAAGTTGAGGAAAAAAGCCTATTAAAAACAACGATGAAAAACATTCAAAAATACTCCAGTGAGTGGATAAGGATTTTATCTATACGTCCCAGGGTACATTTTCACTGTTCAGATGCATAAGGTGTAGCACACCATTCTATTCATTTTCTGTACCCGACGTGCCCTGGCAACACCAACCACTTAGGCATTGCCTCCTATTACTATACATATGGTCTGTTTTTTCTTGCGGAGATGACAATTACAGAAATGATGCTAAAAAGCACACCTTAAAAAAGATGAAGCACAAATATACCCAAAGTGTTTACAGTCAGACACTGAAAAAAGCAGAAGTGAAGCTTATCTCATTTTCACTCACTGATTCACCTGGTATAGATGATGAGAGGCAAACTGTTCACTGGACCACGGGTAATACCATTTTTCTTTAGAAATGCTGGTAAAGGTAACCTTGTATAGTGGCAGTAGTTTCTAGGAGTGAGTGTAGCTCAATCTGAATGACAGATACCTCATACAGCACCACAGAATCTCTAACTGAGGTTGGACCTCAGAAATTAAAGCGGCATTCAGCGTCTCCTCATAAGCAACACGCCTCTATACAGGCTCGCTCAGAGATGCTGTTTGGTGTGTGTCAGTCTCTCACTACTACAATGTGACGCTTTTCTTCTTGCTAGGAGCTCTGAATTGTGAGTGCTGTGCTAGTACAGGCCACCAGAATCATCCAGACGTATCTAAATATTCAAAATTTTACTTCATAAAGGCAACATTTTATCCTGATGTCAGTTGTTTAATTGCCTTTTAACAAATGGGAACTTAAAATTTAGAAAAGCCTTCCAGGGGAAAGCCTACTTCCAGAACTCCCGGCCCTGAACCTAAGGACAGAGAGTGAGTGCTGGGACTTTGATGGTGTCCAGCAGATTCTGCTGGAAGCTTTACAATATTGCCTGCTGGCATATTGCTGAATGTGGTAGAATCAAGTCTCTTTCCACTAGATGTGACTGTGTTTGCACTTATTCGGCAAGCTATGCCTACAGCAAATTTAAACCTATTTTTTAACATCTCCATACATTTATTGAATTAGCAATGGATAATTTGTCTCCTGATGACCTTCCTGTTAAAGACCATTTTCACTTCAGCATTTTATTGCTGCTGCCTTTTTTTTTTCTTTTAAATACCTTTGGCTAAGCGCTTTGGCACTTCTTGCATCCCAAGACATTACAAATGTCTGTAAGCATATGGATAGTAAGGACTAAGGGCTGAATGGAATTATCATACCAGGACCTTCATTTTTCTACTCAGCCATTAACAAAAAAGAATGAAATGTGAAGTTGAAAAATTATAATCCCATTCTTTCAGACATACAACCTTTCTGCATAACATGACCTCTACAACAGTAATAGTTTCAAGCATTTGGAATTATGTGAATATCTTTATTTGTATCAAAATAAAAGAAACCAGCAGTACAAAACAAAATTGATGCCTTTTTAAAAAGAACGTTTCAAATGCCTTCTGCAAGGACTAAGCATTTATTTTCATTTACAAATAGCAAGCACTTTGGATTTAATTATTCACTGTTATTATAAAGGCTTTCTAAAATAAGACATAATAGTTTAGACTAGAGTTTAAAGAGCTGCTTGATACATTGAAATGAAAAGTGAGAGTATGAAAAATACATTTCATTACTTCCTGCTGCCTCAGTGTCTTGGGGCACTATGTTTCCACGGAGAAATATTGCAAATACCGTAACCCACAGAGCAATTTTATGGTGGACATTTTCCCTTGGTGAATATAGCAATTTGACAACAACTTCTTCCACATATATGCATGCTGTACTGCACTACATTTGAATGTCATTTAGTGAAAGAAATGAAGAATTCCAAGAAAGGGCTGAGTCTCAGTGGATATTAGAGAATCAGAGTGCAGAAGAGGAAGCAATTATTTACTTGCAATAAGCAGGGAGTGCAATCTGCAATGGACAGATTGGATTCCTGCCTTCATGGGAGACCAATAAGGTATTTCTGAGATGACATTGCCACAATTACAGCTCTGTTTCATTTGGACCATAATAAAGCTGGGGACTGAATAGCACAAAATATATAAAAACTTCTGGTCCTCCTGGGCCTCTAGCTTTCTCTTGACTGTTGCGGGGGAATAGACCAAAATATAAATTGCTGCTTCTGCATTGTTTAGGGACTGCAGTTGCATCCTCAGCTGCAGAGTAACCTATGAGATTTTAGGACTTAACTCCACACAGAATTGCGGTTTTTCCCCAAAACCAGCAGTGCAACCCTTGCTGCCTATTCCAGAGGGTAATTGTAGCAGTTCTTGGGAGATGGGAACATTCCTTGCCACACTGTCTTGAATTACAAAAACATCAGTAAATTACAGCATTTTCCTCTGTACATTTCAAGGTGATACAAGCCACCAGCAAGTCCCATAGGCAGGAAAAAAAAAAAAATTAATTCTGCCTTAGTGCTGTCATCCCTTTAGTTCTTCTGCTCTGTCATCGAACTCAGCTCCTAGTGACTCCAGGTCATTGTGAGCTGCAGAAAGAGTCCGTAAGGAAATCAGCTCAACTTTTATTTTCAACCTGCTTTCTAGTATAGACGTGTTGGGTCTACCGCTTGCTCTCTAGGCATATTTGGTACAGTTCTCCTGTTGCTTAAAGACATCATGAGGCAAACGCTGTTTCATTAACACGAAACTGTTATCTCCAGCTGGCCCGAAGTTGTCTCCTTGATGGAAAAGGGCATGCTTATATAGTTAAGGCCCATTTCTGTGACCTCCTCCTCCTTGCTCTCAGGAGATCAATTGCAGACAAAGGGACAGATGCTAATGGAAACACTGGAAGGAAAATAATTGATAAAAATTGTGTTTCTGGCAACGTGGAGTAAACACAGAATGAAAAATTATTTCTGCTGTTGGAGGAGGTCACTTTGGGCTTACAGCTTGGAAAGAAAACTTATAAGAGAGCCTGAGAGTATGATCAAGGTGCCAGGTACCCTTGGAACAATGAGAGTACAACACAACGAAACATTAAACAGAGTAGATGTAAGAACAACAGTATTAATTTGAAAAGAAACTTGTAGAAATCAACTACACGGCAATAGGAGCAATATAAATAATGCCTGTTTCCAAGCCTAATTGATATTTGAAAAGTAAAACTTGGCATCACATTTGAGCACAGGAGGTAGAAAGCAACAATTCTAATAGTATTTTACTGCATAAATTTCTGTCCCATAAATGTCTTAACATTTTATATCTGAATCATGGAAATAATATATGGATAAAGTGTTTCATCTTCTTTGATAAAGAGAAACAAAGCATAGTTTTTAACATCCATTCTGTCTTTTTTCACTGTTTGTATCATCTAGTGATGTCATAATTTAAATATTTTGTCTTTTTCTTGCTCAGGAAAATGCTATTTCTTATAGTTTCAGATTTTTTCTTGGTGATTTTACATCCTTCAGAGATAGGGTAAATCCATTTACACATTGAATGATGTCACTGAAACTACCATTTAAAAGCCTCTTAGAAATTTTGTCAGAAACTTTATGTCGGAAATGGGTAAAATGACTGATATGAGATAAAAATAGTAAATTTGTGTCCTTGCTTTGCATTTTGCTATTTGTAGATTTTTAAAAGCAACCTTAAGAAGTTTTCATATCTCTTTATGCCCATGAATGAGCAGGGGTGCACTGTAGAAGGTCAACTTTGCATCGTTTTTAACATATCTGGAAACAGAAATTCATGAGGCTGTCTTTTTGATCTAATTTCAGACTTCCTTAGTTTATGGATTTAAACAGCTTTGATATACACCTTAAATGAAATGTGACATGGATTGGTGCTGTCAAAGCAAAAATGGCTGCAGTAATTCCCCATCATTTTTACTTCAGTTTTACTTAAACAAATTAAGTTTTCTGTTATTATTTATTATCTAGGAGTGCAGCAGATACTCTGGAAAAACCTCTTCTCATCTCCATGGGCAAATTTCGTACAGTGTTCTATGATTTTTGGCAGTTATTCTTTCTATAACTATTTTTGGGTGCTTGGTTATTTTCTTGTGAGAAGCGGTAAAAATTCCAGTGAATTATGACAGTAGTGAATTCACCCTTGTGAGCCTAGCTGAGAAGACTTTTGCTTCAAGCAATATTAAAACTACCTACATTTTGTTAACTTTTTTTTTTCTCTCTCCCCTGAAAGGATATGAAGCTCAGATCTTAGAGGTGTGCATAGAGACCTTTCAGGAATAATAGACCTCCTATAGTAGTAAGAGTTAGTTAAATGACGGGGCACATATTCTAGGTCACCTTACAGATTGAGATGTACTTAAAAGAACCATATCCTGTCTTATATTAAATAAAATATAATGTTATAGTTTAAAGTGAACTGCCCAGAAAGAAATGTATACTATAGATTTTTATGGAAACCAAGCAAAACATTAAAACCTTTGTTAATTTATACCCCACCCTTATGCTTTTATAGTAACTGTTTGGCTTCCTTCCTATTTTGTAACAGGACCTCAGTCTCCTGATCACTTGTATTAAGCGAATGGTTCCCTTCTGCCTTTTTAAAGATTTCTCACTAGGACCTGCTCCAGAGAAACATTATGGATAAGTACAGCATAAAATTGTTCAGGCTCCTACTGTCTGGAATAACCTTCTAGCAGTAAGTTCAACAAACCTCCCTATTAACACATCTCCACAACCTCCCTTACTACTACACACTCATATGCAGAAGTGAAGCAGGTACTTGCACGCTCAGGCTATAAAAGCACCAGAGTTCAAGCTGTGGCACAGCTTTCTCATCATCTGGTGACCTTTGAACTGAAAAAGAAAAAACTCCACTCTGAGAAAACGCAGTGTCCAAGAGCCAGAAAGGCCTCACAGAAGTCCTAGTCCAAGAATTATGAAATCTGGCTGGCAACAGGCTGCTCTCCCTGACCAGTGTGAGCACAGGCCAGTTGGCCTGAGGACTGCTCTTCTCTCTCAAAAGCATTATCAAAGGATAATCACGGCATATTGCAATTCACCTTGAAAATGATTTAGTCACCCAAGGCAGTGTTTATCAGTTTGTAGCCTCTTTGCCAATCATGAATCGTAGATATGCAGCTGCTTAGACTATACTACCATTCCTCTGCTCTTACAGATATTAAATAAGATTAAAAAACAGAAGGAAATACATCAAATATTTTTCTAGAATGAACACAAGGGGGCAAGAATTTTGCATGCGCTCCCTGTGCACTCAGGCTAGGGAGAAAATTTGTGATCCCCAGTTTAAATGCCAGCACAGTTAAGCCCATAGCTGCTAAATGACCAAGTAGAATTCATCCAGCAAATATGCTTGTTCATTGTGGATGGACATGACACAGCTTGATGTACTACTGAATAGTCACTCCCTCAGATGCAGCTCCTGGGAGACAGATGCACATTCAGGCAAAAGCAGTCAAATCCCACTGCCACCCCCCAAAAAAACTGGGACATCTGGACTGAGTGGTTTTTTTTTGGAAAAGAAAACACACTGAAGATGACTGGCATTACTTTAGAGAATGTAACTAAGTGAAGACCTATCTGAGTTTTTTTGCCTTTGAGATGAAGAGGTGCAGTACAAAAATGAACATGCAATTTCTCAGTTGGTACCAAATAAACAGCCTTCAGATGCAGGGAAATATTTCTGCAGGAAATAGAAATATATTGGTTCTCCATACATTTTGATAGAAGATTTGAATAACTACAACAATTCATTCAGAACACAAATGTCATTAATGTAGTATTCTCATGCTGAAGAGTGAACAACAAATACATCACATCTTTAGATGACTGAATGCCAGAAGGTGCTGTGAGAAAGGAGTGCGAGTAAAAGATTATGCAACTAGTCAGTAATAATGTAAATAGCAAAAAATTTTAATCTGTTTTCATGTATGTATTCCTCACCACAGTTATAAAAGGATACCTATTTAATTTAACATACTTCTATTACAAAGACATTGTATGTAGCCCAAGTATATAGAACTACAAAGATTAAGAAACAGCCTTTTTTCAGAGTAACACTTTGAACATTTTTAATGTTAAAATAGTGTATTTTTGTGTTTTTCTATAAAAGGAAACAGTTTACATAAAACAGGTTCGCTAATGCTTTGCATGGAACCATTTTTAATACATACCTCTGTGTGATCTCTGTGTGTGTGTTGTTCAACTTAAGATGTGAAGAAGTTTTCTTCATGTGGGGCAACCTACTTTTTTTTCTCTGCAGTAGCAGAGTGATGATTGTGGAATAAATTGATGCAGAGACTCAGCCAGGCTGTTATACAAATACGGTACATTTATATAATAGCAGAGCTAACTAGAAAAGAAAAAGACAAGGGAAATATTTGTTGAAGTAACATAGAAAAACAACCCGCCAATCCTTTAGCTTGTTACACTGATGCAACCTTTCCAAAAATCTGTGGGATTCTACCAGTTTAATAAAAATGAAAATGTCGTTCATTATAAGCAAAATCTGTTTAGATTTTGGCAGATCTTGGGGGGAGAAAATTCCCTGTGGATTTTCATTATTCTTAGCGAGGAGTTGCAAGATAATATACAGTGTTGTCCAAATAGACTAAAAAATACCGAGCATTTTTTTAAAATAAAGTTTCACATTTAAATTAACAAAATGAAAATCTCACAGAATAACAGAAATAAAATAACATTACTGCTGCTGTCTATATAAGGCTTTCAACAGGACATGTTGTGCAATAAGCCTGCAATAGGTCATGAACATAGTATTTAGCAAATGAAAATACATTATGAAATTAGGCAATTAAATAACTTGCTTGATATTAAGATAGAAATAAAGAATAAACAAACAAGGTTTTTCTAAAGACAAAAAAAAAAAAATCCACAATATGTATCTATACTTATACAGGTACATATATAGGTATAAGATTTATTTTTATTAGGTATCAAGATGTACCAGAAGAAAACATTTGGAATATTTACAGAACACAGAGAAAATGTCTAGCAGTCTAATGATTCCCATTTACTGAAAAGGGAAAGATGTTTTTGTCATACCTTTTCTAGAGACTGAACCAAGTAAAATACTTGTACCATCTTGAAAACTGAGACTGCTTACTCCTTCTTAGCAGAATGCAAGCTACCGCCGTTAGAGAGAAAGATGGTGCACTTGAACATTTGGGTAACAGGTGGCATGGCAGAACTTCAGGAAGACAAATATCTAGGAGGCATCTAGCAAAAAGGAAATGGAGAGCATAGTGTGTATAGTGTGCATAGTAATTGCTTATACAGCACGTGCATTCGATTTGTAGACTGGGGAGATGAAGATGCAACTGTGCCTTATCAAGGTTAAATACTTTAATTCTCCTCTCCCTTACACACATTTTACATTTCCATGATTCATTTTATTTCTGTGTAGTCTTCCAATTTATGCTGTGTAAGTAAAAAAACCAAACAAACCAACCTATTTTTTCTCTATAGTTAGATGTGGAGAAACTCAGTTTATACTCTGTCTTAAGGATACTGATTCTGTCATCAAGCTAAACAGAAAAATGGGCTAAAAAATGGTTACTTTGAGTTTCATGCTTAGAGAACTTTAATGGGGGAACACTTCCTGGGAATTACTTGTTAGAGAGATCTGAGACATTATACTTGTCTACTCAAGCCATCTCAGCATCTCATAGCTTCTCAATGTCACCTCCCTCCTCAAATACAAAATGCATGGGACTAGTTGTGAAAAAAACTGCTGCAGTGAGGTTTGATCCTACTCCCATTTCAAAAACAGTGTGAAAAATAAGTAGGACTGTTTTATTGTACAGTATTATGGTAGCTGGCAACCTGAGTTGTGCTATGATCTAGTGACACTTAATAGCCTTTCATATTCTGCAAGTACAGCTAATCCTGGAAACCATGTGAGATGTGACTACAAGGACTGAACAGCCTGTGCACTTGGCATTGCTTCTACCCTATTTTTTCACACTCTATTTCTCACTGAGAAAACAAACAAACAAGCAAACAAGAATTTTCAGTCCGTAACATAATTGAAACGCTTGTACAAGCTCAAGCAGCAAGATAAGGTGATTGTTTTGTTCAAGCGTCAGCTTGTTTTCAGCTACTATCAAACGCTTTGTCACATCAGATGCCCATTATATCTGTTACGTGGTGAAATGTTTCAATATATAAAAAACAAGGTGCGTGGTTTTTCTCTTATCTTTGAAATCACCAAAGACCTTTTCATGATAGCTGTGTTTGCTACACCCCCTGCAGTTCACTTTAAAGTTCCTCTTATAATATTTTTTCTCTTGCTCATGTATGTACTTTTCAAAGTCACCACATCTCTAACAAAGCCATGTTGTTTTCTATGCTCACTTTTACTCTCCATTTTGCTAAGTAAATCTACTCCAATGGCTAAAAATTTGCAACGTACTTTATGTTGTACACTGACGCAAAGAAAACCTACTCCTTTTATTCACTTTTTGTGTATTTCATTACCTTTTAAGATGCCTGTCTCAAGTAGCTTGCCTAAATGTAAGTACTGATTGCAACTGTGCTGATCACCTCAACAGCAACACTGTTTGCTTTACAAAGGACTCTTTTACTCTAGTTCATGGCAAAATAATTTTCTTCCAGATTCTCCTTTCTTTCCACCCCCTAACCTCCAATTTATTTCTCCCCATTTCCTTATGGCAACATGAAATATAACATAATTGCTCATGGCTTTTGCTGTCCATTATTCAGAGCCTGGTTTTAGACCAAGTCACTAAACTAACTCCTAGTTTTACTCTGTGGCACTGTAAATACTGTTGAAAGTCAAAAAAATTTTATTTAGGCAAGTATGCAATATTGTGCCTGTGCAGATTATCTCTTCCATCAGCTGTAGAAACTTTTTATAAGCCTGTTTTAATAAAATATATCGTTTATAATGGATTTGAAAGGATTTCCAGATATGCAACTATGCTTTTCCAGCTACAGACTCAATATGGCTTTTTATTTACCAGTACAAAGAAATGGCATCAAGCTGAGACAATTCCATGCCAAGCTGGAGTGTACATGGCTGAGCGAGCAGTATCATGCCCTCAGCTAGGCTGCTGTGGATGGAGGAAAAAAGAGAAGGTTTTACGCCTTCTGTTCTATCAGTGGAATTTAATGGAAAATGTATGTCTGAGCCAGGGGCCAAGCAAGCAGCCAAACATGATGTTGGCCACAGCCAGGACCAACCCGTTCATTTGGCTGCAGAAGAAAAGCTCTGCAGCAGAGAGCAGTGCTTTGAAACAGTTGTACCATGGCACAGCTTTTGGTGGATTGCTAAACACAGTAAAGGCCCTCACGTATAAGAAAACTGAGACAAATCAAACAAATGCATATGCAATTAATATCCTTTGCTGTCCTTTATCAGTTTTGGCAGGTCTCAGCAGTATGGAAGGCAGTCATCACTTGAAATCCCCTGTTACAGACTGGAAAAGTGACTTTTTTTTTTTTTTCTTACTATGCAGTTTAAAAGACATCTGATAGACATAAATATATTCATGAAGAAAGTTCACTCTAACATATGTAGGCAGTGGCATTCAGAAAAAATAAGCTGCCATCCAATGGAGCAGCTGTTACTAGATATTGACAAACGTGATTCACGTGACCATTTTGATCTGTTTTAACTAAATGCATATTTTACAGGACAGAAAATAGCATTCTGTTTTTATTTCATTTAGTTTGATCAATTATTTTAATCTGAAAAGGAAATCAAAATCCTGAAATATAATCTTAAAAGAGTTCACCTGAGGCTTTTTTAGAAAAAAAAAATAAATATATATATATATATATATATATATTCCACTTCTGAAACACGAAGACAGCATAGAGGTTTTTCTCCAAGGTAAGATTAATATAGTGCAGAAGGTCAGAATAAACTCTTAATTCCATTTAAACAGTAGAGAGACCTTTGGCTGACTCTGCCTAGAGGTAAATTTTGGCGTAGGTGCAGACATCATTTACTTCATCAAATAGGGTATTGGGCCATTCTCCGAAGCCCCAAAGGCACGTTTAAACACAGGTGAATTCAGAAGAGAACCTTCATTATGAAAACTAACTCTCCATGCTAACTAACTAGCTAAAAACTAATGCTTTCAGGCCAAAAGACAAGCCAAATAACTTCATTAAACCTACTTCTACAGATTTTTGCTCGAAAATTCATACAATAAGAGCATTGGTTTGTGTTTGTTTGGGGTTAGTTAGTTTGTTTGTTTGCTTTGTTTTGTGGTTGTTTGTTTTGGGGTTTTTTTAGTGTTTTAAATTTAAAACAATTGAACTAACTCTTAAAAATAATTAAATAAATTTTTACATTTGGTCATCAGTTATCAAAATTAATAAGTTATCCATTATATGTTGGCATAGCTAAAGTGTTAATCGATGTATGGCTGAAAAAATCCAACTTGGAATGCTCTGACTTTCCCTCAGATTCAGACTACATGCTGCTCCAAACAACAAGGCTTATTCTGAGCATAACATGTAAATTGCACAGAAGCAGGGCTTCTTTTGCAAGCTAAGTTCAGGCTTTCTGAGGGAATAGCATTCATGGGCTTTCTATTTCCTCTTTTGACCTTATACAGGACAATAGGCTCTTTTTATTTGGATGAAGCATTTCTGAATTCTGAAATTTGAAATACCCGCAGAAAGGTTAGCTGAACAACTTTAACCTTTGACAGTAAGAAGGTAGAAACATGCCAAACAAATACTAACTGACATAAACATAAGAAGATGACTGGGTCATAAAATTGACCTGACTGTATATTGTATGTTCTGGAAGAGAAATACAACTTGACTATAATAGAGTATAATATAATTCAATTGCTCTGTATTATAGTGATGAACTATTTGCAGCAATGCTAATTACATGCAGAAATGTTGCTAATAAATTGAAAGCAGTTTCATTAAAATGTAATATGTGTTTTATTTTTCTTAGCAGGCAAAAATTAAACAGTAAAAAATGCACTTATTTTAATTTGAAGTAAAGAGGCTTCATACTTCACCTTACTTAAGAATAATCAGTCTCTCTTTTGATATTTACTGCTAAAATAAGAAACAAGTATGAACTACCTTAAATAGGCTTTCACCAAATGAAATGATAAGTACTACGTAAGAGTTACTGACATTATCTGTAGTTCTTATATTACTCTATACTTGCAAAATTGTTCATCATAATTTTGAAAAGTAAAAACTGAATTTTTCAAAACTCCTTTGTTCCTACAGAAAAAAGGGAAGAAAAATATTTTTGGTATTTATCTCATGCTCAATCCCAAATCCATTAATTTTCCAAGTGCTCTGCAATGTTTGGGCTTACTGGGATATCTACCTAATTACTATCAGTTACTATAAATATAAAGAAAATTCTACGCAACTTCAGGGCATAGAGTTACACATTGTTATCCATCTTCCTTCGTACTGTCTTTTCTCACAAATCTACCTTTAATCCGTAGCATATGCGGGGGTTCGTAAAAAAGGATCAGTCTTTTCAGAGTGCCTTTACATGCCACATTCACAGTTATTCTTAACTATTTTCAAGGCTGTTTTGGGAACTACAAATGGATGTTTCAAATGTCAATAAATGGCGCAGCACATTCGCGTGCAAGTTCTTGAGCTACAGGTAGAAATAAATGCCCAGATCCTGTCCCCACGCAGCATACGGAGAGGTGGTGACAGCCAGCTTTGTGTGCACAGCACACAGCTGTCGTAACATTCGCAGGCTGTGTAATGAGAGTTTTTCAAGCTTCATTTGGAACGCACATACTGAAAATCTGTTTGCTTTGGAGATGCAGTTGGGGGATCAGTCTGATCCCCAGTTACATCTTCAACTGGCGACCCCCTGAGTAACAGACATCAGGCCTCATGAGCCAGCCAACTGCTAGTATTTCCTTTTCACTATCAGCTGGAAAACCAGTCTGCACTAAGCCAAATATAAAGTCTGATTTATTCGGCCAAATCTCACTTAATTCTTTGATACGTGGAATCAAACAGATATGGACATGCATGTACTCTGACCTGTGCTTGCCAGGTCTCTTAAGCTGCTGATCAGACCTCATTTAACGCCTTTCGTGGTCTCCTGTGCATCTGACTCCGTGTCACTGAGTATATCCCCTGGGTTTTCTTCTGTCCTGTAGGACAGAAGCACAGCGATGCCTTCATGTGCAAACTCCCTCTGTGCTACCAGAAAAAAACAAACCAGACCAAAACACCACCACAACCTCCCACATGGTTAAAAGTCTGTCTGCTCTGGTGAGTTTTTGAGATGATCCTTACTCAGATCAACTTGCTTCCTTTCAAGGGGTTTTAAACAAGTAAACTATAACAAAAAATCATATAGCAGTATGTAAAATGTTCTTAGCAATGAATGAAAACATTTGCATCTTCCTATGAAGGAAACTTATTACAATTCCCGTGACATGCTTAACAGTTTCTTTCACTTATGCAGACTTTCAATGCAGACTTTCTGTTCTTCCAAGTCCTATAGTTTATTCACTGATGGTATCTGATGCAGATACTGAAGCACACAAAAAAATAAAAATAGACATTAAGTCTGCTCTGCTCAGTAGTTGTATTTTAAGCATAGTATCTACATGTTTGTCTGATGTGAGCAAACGAGTTCAGTACTTGTACCAGGTGAGGTGTAAAGGTGAGGGCTGTTCCACTTTTTTGTCAGATCATAAGGCACTGCCTCCAGAACTTAGAAAGCAAACTTGGTACAACAGTGAGCCAACACAGTCCTTTGGCCCTAAACTGTATTTTAAAAATCACTACTCCTTTTCCTTACCTCTGAATATAGCACAACCTCTGAAGTTTGTGGCTGTCCCAGCATGACCTGATAAACTGACAATAGTGTTGAAGAAAACTTTTAATATTTGTTCTCACCTGTCTCCTGCAAACCCACAAAAAATGATGGTCTTGCCAAGTGTTTTTCATCTTAGATATACCATATACAAGAATGGGAGGGGAAGTCAGAAATTAATACTTTTATTTGCAGAGGCTTATTTGTATGGGGTTTGAAAGTTTTCCTATGTAAAAAACCCCAACTTTTTGACATTGAATTCCAAAATTTGTATAGTTAGTCAAATTGATCTTGATGATAATCTTTTTGTCTCTAAGAACTGATGCACTAACATTTCTTGTAACAGTCAAATTCTGACTTACTCCTGTCAACAGGTACAATAAGAGAAACGTACAAAGTGGTCTACAGTTCCCTGATAACAAACTAATTGCTTTTGTGTTTCTTTTTTTTTTTAAAAAAAACCCTTTTCATCTCAAAATACAGCATATTTTAATATCTGAATATTTCTTACAGATGCTTGCTATTTGCAGCACTCTTCATTTGAGAAAGATAGGAAAGGACTTGTTCTATTCAAGTACTATATAAATTAAGTGGTTTGAACTACATAATTATTTCACATTCTAAGAATAAACTTCTAATTAATTAAATGTCAGTAAAATTTGAAGTGGTTTCAGATGAAGTATGTAGCAATAGTACTGTTCTATGCAGTCCCATTTTTAAGGTAAAATATTAAAAGTATACTTAGCAGCATTATTAAGTTGTAGTGATATCACATTCATTAAGTCATTGAGGGTCATGCTATATTAGAAAAGGAGAATATTCAAAGTTTCAGATTCTGTTTAGAAACACAGATAATAGAGAGAAAAATTTTAAAATTGATGAGAATTATTCCAAGTATCCAAGAAGTTAATTACCATTTTTTTAAGTAAAACCATGTGTACTTTTTGCTATAAATTTTAATAACAGACTTTATGTATCTACCTTTATCACAAAGAGTAAACACAAGATTTTAATTTGATTTTGTGTCGAATTTGAATACAGTGTATTATATAGTAGAAATACTCCCTAGAATATTTTTCAGCGACACCACTGTTTCAGAATCCTCAGTTTACAAGAAGGTTTACAAGAGCAACAAAAACAAAATTCTCCTTCTCCAGAAACCAATATTTTATAGAACAGAAGAGACTGAATTTTGTGGATCCGTGAAGAACAAAAGCTATCCTATGGTATTCTGCTGAGCTGTATATCAATAATTAAATAGTAATTCAAAGATGAAGAAACAAAACTTGGAGTCAAGCAAGGTGCTCAGTGCTTGAAGTTCACATTATTGCATATTTTGGCTTTTCAGGTGCCTGGCAGTCACAGTCCAGTTTCTCAAACTAGATTACATTCCCTAGATTCCTGTATGGCTCAAAATGAGGTCCCCATGAGAGGGATTTATAACTGGACAGAAGTAATTAGGAAATTATAAGCATAGTGGTTTACCATAAAGTCTTACCCTGGGGTGTGGGGGACACATATCCCCCCCACGTCTAACATCCCATATCCAAATGCTGCAGACCTAAATTATTTGGAAAAAAACAAAACAAAATAAGAACAAAAATAAAGCAAACCAAAACAAAACCAAAAATGACAACAACAAAAACCTAAGGTATTTTCATTTCTGTCTCTCAAAACACAGTAGAAACATCTCATCTCAGTAACAGCTGAGCCTGGGATTTATTATAAATGCCATTGCAATGTATAAAACTTGTATGCAATTCTCACTCCAGCTTGAGTCCATATCTCGCAGGTGTGTCCCACACATCATCTCAAAGATCCAGTTTTAGTGTTTTAAAACAAAACATTTACCATAAATGACTATATAAACATAGGCAAAACTTCGTAGAACCTGAAAGGACTTTATCAGGAAATAGTCGCTAAGTTATTCAGCTCAGTCAAGAATGAAGATCTTCCTCAGCTTTCCAAGAAGCAGAATTGTAGGGAGAAGAGAACATTTCATTATGAAAAATCATGAATTGTGACAGACAGGTAAGTCTTGCACATGGCCCTTAATAGCTTCATCTCCAAATCTTATTATATTCTTCATTAAGCCATTAAATTTCTCACTAATTAGAATCTGTGACAAAGGAGTTTGAGAAGGGATTTGGCAAAAGATGACTAGTTCAGAAAAGATCAACATAAAATCAGACAACCGATCTCAATGGCTGTCTCTGCACTGATGATACAATTTCGAAATCCAAAACCAAATTTCTTCTAACAATGCACTTTATGTGCAGTTATTGTTTTGCTGTCTTGCATATAGCAGGTGTACATCTTTCATACTAAACAGAACAGAATTGTGCATTGCAAAGAGATAGTAAGACAATCCATTGGAGACAAGGTGAAAATGAGTGAACTTAAAAAAAAAAAAAAGGTAAGAGCTAAAAAAGTTTATTTGTAGATCCTCACGTTCCTGTGACATCCTTCTACTGTAATCACAAAATTCACATGGTGATTGAATTATTTGACTGATTTTAGTGACTGACGTTGTCAAAGATTTGGAATGAGCACTTGCAGCCCAGAAAACCAAACCCTCTCTACTCTGCTCAGACACCACCTGGAGTGTCCAGCTCTGGAGCTCTCAGTACAGGAAAGACATGGACCTATTGGAGAGGAAGGGCCAGAGGAGGTCGCCAAGATGATCAGAGGGATGGAGCACCTCTCCTTTCAGGAATGGCTGAGCAAGTTGGGATTGTTCAGCCTGGAGAAGAGAAGGTTCTGGCCAGACCTTATAGCAGTCTTCCAGTAGCTAAAGGAGACCTACAAGAGAGCTGGAGAGGGACTTTTTACAAGGTCATGTTGTGATAGGACAAGTGGTAATGGCTTTAAACTGGAAGAGGGTAGATTTAGATTAAACATAGGGAAGAAATTCTTCAGCATGAGTGTGGTGAGTCACTGGAACAGGCTGCCCAGAGAAGCTGTGGATGCCTCATCCTTGTATGTGTTCAAGGCCAGGTTGGATGGGGCTTTGAGCAATCTGGTCTAGTGGAAAGTGTTTCTACTTATGACAGGTGGGTTGGAACTAGGTGATATTTAACATCCCTTCCAATAAAAAGAATTCTACGATTCTGTGAAAGATTCAGTTCTTTCCAGGTAGCTCCTTCGTGCATACTGAAACTTTGTGATTGTGAAATGAGATTTTTACAGTTAGTGTTCGGGTTTTATGGTCACTTTTGCCTCATTTTAAGGTGTAGTTAAAACATCTCTACAATTCTTCAGCTGCTTGCCCTTAAATTACAGAGCCACAGTGATCAGAGATGGTGTAGTACTGCACCTCACTAGTTGTGCATAAAGACTAGATGATGGCAGTATTATTTCTAACAGCTGGTGCAGTTCTCTAATGTAAAGTACAAAATAAAGTAAGGTTGGAAGTGCCAGCTCAGTTAGCAAAAGCTGTGAAGTCGTGATATCAGTTTCAGAAGCCAAATAAATATGGTTATGCAGAAGCAACTCTCTTTACAGTTTCACTGTTACCCAGCCTAGACTAAGACTAGTTTGGTTATCTCTGCATGTACTGTGTGTACATCATCATGTCAAATTGTAGATGCAATCTGTTTTTCTAAATCATCATGGCTTAGATTATGTACTAAGGAACAACATGCATCCAAGCCACAGGGACAACCTTGATAATGAGATGCCTGATCAGGAAGCCATAACGTTGTACTTCTGAAAGGTTTCAGAAGCCACTGAAAGAAACAGTGTGTCCAGTTCTGGTGTCTCTAATTAGGTAAGGAGGTTGGTAAATTTAAAAAGATTCAGAAGATTAGGTTGAGGTCTGTTGGGTGATATGTCCAATAAGTACTAATTGAGTTTCATTTATTTAATTTACCATAAAACATTTAGATGATTACTAGGTCACAGTGAACCAGTGCATACAAGGGAAAAAAGCTGATGGAAGTTTAGTGTACTTAAACAAAGATACAGAACAGTAATAAACGTATAAATGGATCAAACAGAAGGAAGCTGAAGCTGGCGTATTTAGGTTAGAATAAAATACAAACACTTAAACAGTCAACAGCAAAGGCAGTTAATCAATAGAACAACATAAATGGTAGACTGCCCATCAGTCTTAGATGTTAAGTCAAGACTAGTATTTTTTTCTTAGAAAATATACACGTTCTACACCGATGCCACGGGCTTAATGTCGTGTTCCTCAGAGCACGAAAAAGTTGCAAGGCTGAACAGAGCCACAGTCTGGCTAGTGAAGAGGATGTGCAGCAGGCTTGACGAGAATGTCCACCACTGTGGGCAGACCTAACGGGAAGACGACAGCCCCCCTTTTCTCAGTGACGCGCTATTTAGGATTGTATCAGTTAAGATGTAGAACAGAGGAAGCAGCTTCCCAGGCCCTCTTCCTGAGCAGTACAGCATTGAAATGCCTTTTAATAGGGACAAAGTGTTAATTTTAAAAGATGATTGTATATGCTTAATATAAATGTGTGAGGAAGACAGTCTAAGTTTCTTATTAGACAGGTAATACCAATTGATAGTTTTTGGATAAGCTATTGACAAGCCACCACATTCAGTACTGCTTCCTTGTCTAGTAGTAATTTTAGCTTTCTTGAATTTATCAGTGTTTTGTAAACATAAGAAATCGTATATGCTTGTGCTCCCGCACTGACAGAAACTTTCTATTACTCTCCCTTTGGTAACTAGTACAAACTGCCATCATAGCACTGCTAATTCTGATGTGTTAGAAGCAGCACAAAAAAGGGAGAAGGAGGGAGGGGGAAAGAAAGAGACTTTTCTCTCCCTCTCTCTTTCAGTCTCCTTTTTACATGCTCAGGCATAGAGCTAAATATCATTTGCAAAAGCAGATGGCCTCTTTCATGAGACAACTGAATAAGGCATTGGAAAATCTACAAACATTGATAACTTGTTTTCAAATAGCAAAAGAGCATCACTGTTCTCTTTGAAGTATAAATGGAGGTACAAGCATTTTACCTTTACTGGAACTAAACATACACTTTATTCTTTCATTCCACCAAACTTGCAGATGTCTATTTGGAATTAGTAACATATGTAAATAGTGTACTTGATTTTAGAGAGTATGAATGTTCGATTTAAAGATGTCACCAGTACACGTCTATCAAAAATAATGAAATTGAATAATAAACATATTGCATTATATTTTAGAGTTCTTTCACCTAGATTCTGCAGCAGTTCCTGAGTAGTACTGCATTTGCAGTCTCTACAGCTATGAAGACACTAGTTTTGTTTTTACAAGTTTATTAACCAGCTAATGAAGTGGGGCTTTAAAAAGAATATCCAGTACCACAAGAGTTTTGACAGAACATTGTGAAGGAAGTGCAAAATAATTTGCGATACCTGTATGCAGTAGACAGGCTACTGCTCTGGGAATATCCTCAGCTGTGCAGTCTGTCACATACAGCCAAGATCACTGAGGACCTGTTTGGCATGAGCATGGGGCGGTGTTGTGACAAATAAGCTGTAGGAATGCAGCTCATAATCGTTAGAGAAACTAGACACCCTGAGAGCTGAGAAACTTAAAGGCATATTTAGAACAAACAACAACAAAAAACCCCAAAACCACAAACAAACAAGCCTTACCACAACAACCTTGCTTGGCTTCAGCATACACAACACTTAAGATTCCCATGTACTAACAAACATATCTAATGAGGAAGTGGACTTTCAATGAGGTACCTGTTGTTCCAGTTGTACTAGGTTCTTAAAGTCACTAAAGAAACCATTCGTTTACTGAAAGGACTACACGTAGCTCTTGCACAATCTCTGTAGAGGTTATGAAGTTAATATTTCTAAGGCATTAACCACCCTTAGAACTCATGGGCCGTCCTTTCAGACAACAGCAGAAGCAGAATCATACCTGGGTATAGGAAATAAGCAAAACTTTTAAAATGGTTCCTGTGTTTTGAAGATATGGATATGAGGATATCAGACAAGAATCCTAAACTCTTAAACTGTTTTTTGACACATACCTTTAGTCCCACAAAGATTCCTCAGCCTTCTCTCACATCACCATTTACTGCAACCACACGCAAAATGGAGGAGGTCCACTGAGGCACTGGGATTCCTAATTCTGTTAGATGTAGAGGGCAAAGAGCATGTCAGAAACGTCATCTAAATCTGTTGTTTAGGAAGTCACATTCTCCTTTCCAACCGCATGCAAAATGAGCAAAACAATCAAAATTTTGTCCCCCACTCCTGATGAAGAATAAGTATTTATTCAATTTCATTTCCTCTTGTACAGCTGGTAAGGGGAGCCAGCCCTCAGGCTGAATTCATTTATCACTGCCCCTTACTTTAGCTGGTATCTTCAGTTTAGCTGTGTGCTCAATAATGCTCATGCACATTTGTGTACATAGTGACATGTCAAATATTCCACAAGTGCTGGACTGTCTATTGCAAGACAACTGACTTGATGCAATAGTTGGCTTGTCTAACCGTGATTTGTGGAGATACTGGTTATGATGGCTATGTTGTCATTGCTGGCAGGAGATAAGATTTAAGATTGTGTTCTGACCAGCAAGCGAGCAATATAACTCTCCCTAGAACTGAGAAAGTGAAACAATCCTCAATCAGGTGCTTAGCTCCTATTAGGAAAGCTTGGCAGATACTAGCACAACTCTCTGTACACTTCACTGAAGCATCTGTGACATTTATGCTGTCAGTGGCTAAAAGGAGAGAAATTATTCCCTAAAGGCCCATTTCCACTGATTATCAAGAACCCCCAAACAGATTTCTTAAAAGCTGGGTCAGTTCTCCAGAGGGGGTCACTCCATGAGGCCCTCCAATCCTTTATTTTTATTATGTTGAAAGAGCCTTGTCAATTATGTGCAGCAAAATGATCATTCAATTAACATTCTGTGACATCTGAAAGTATTTAAAGATAACTTCAGCCTTTCTGCATCATGGCCTATTTTTCATACTGTTTCTAAACTGCAACCTTGATGGTTTAGTCTGATATAGTTTATTTGCGGTTTGAAATGAGATGCCTATTAGCAACTACATTTGATTATTAAATTCCATTTTAAGGCAATTTAGGATGAAATTTGTGAAGAAGGGCTAAATTGAAAGCCAAGGACTCTAATTCTTCCTTTCACTATGAAGTTTTCTGTGACTTCTGACTCAATAACGCTCAGCTTCCAGCTGTCCTATTTATAAACAATCTCTCTATTGACAAAACATTCTGTCACTAGCTATTTAATGCATTGTGATGATGATCTGTATGGTATTAAAAACATCACTGCTCTGTACTCCACTGGGAAAGCGACTGTTGTGAACTACAGTAAAGTCCTTGTTACACAGAGTGGCTTCTCCCATGAAAATAGTGCCGTTGTTTGAATAACAAGTACCATGCAGACCTTGCAAATAAGATTGACTTCCTGTGGTTGTATCTTACTGAAGCAGGAATTTCCCCATTAGGAAAACTTCAGAATGTTTTGACTGTACATTTTTCATAAATTTTCAGTATAATGTGTAGTGTTTGTTCCCTTGCAAAATGGGGGAAAAAAAGGTCTTCAGAAGACACCCTTCTTCAACTGTAATACTAAATAAAGCCAGGGTTTTATAAAAAGGTGATTTTTTCCTAATCTCTGGCATTTTCAAACAAATATTTCATATGACTGTTCAATTAGCACACCTTAGAATAAAATCTGCTTTCTGTGCAATAATATTACACTGTTTGATAATGTTATTTATCTGTAAATATCACCATAATTTTCTCCTGTGGTATTAGTGCCTCATTAGCTTGTCTTTCTGAGGTTGAGTTACCTAATCTAAGCATTTAATTTTGCAAATCTTCCTCAACCTCATCTTTTTCTGAGGTCTAGGACATGATTCTCCCAAAAAGATTCCTAATTGCTAAAATAGCTACATATTCTATTTTAGGCAGAGCCACTGCGGTATTGCCCTTGAGGTATCACTGTTCTCTGTCAGGGTGCTCTTGATAACTGATCTCTCAGTATTGTTGCTCAACAGTGTAGTGATTTTATGCCTGTGCTTTTCTACTGTCATGGAAGAAAGTATCACAACCTTGTTGGAAGTCAGGGTAGTTCATGCTGCTGTGCCTCATTATTCAAATCCTCACATCCCCAGGGATTATTCTGTTAAACGGAAATGTCCAATTTTCAGTCATTTTTTTGTTCTGATCAAATTATTGTCCTTCCTAATTATTTTCCTACTCTGAGTTGTTTTGCTAAGAGTCATTCGCAGCAACTTAAATATCTAAAAATCATAGATACTTATTAGTGCAAAATAAAACCCATGGCAATCCCATAAAGCTCTCTACATAATACTTATGGTTTTCTGTCGACATACCAGCGGTGTGCTGTTATCTATGGAAATCAAGTGTGTTTCAATAGCAGGAGTCTTAATGTGTGCAGAGTTGGAGGTGATGAACAGCCACCTTGCCCAAGCTCATGTAGCCTATGTGAGATTGACAGCTACTGTGGAGCTCCTCTTATTGTGCTCCAAGGGAGGTATTTTTGACTGCTGTGAATATTGAGTATGAATTGGAATGTCCTAAGATAGGTCAGAGTCTAAATGAATTCTCCATTTTTTTTTTTAATCTCAGACTAAATGTTGACAGAGGTCTTACCCTCTATCACTGAGAAAATTTAAGAATTCCATTAGTATAAAAATAAATTAGACTAATACAACTACAAATACCTTTGTTACTCTAATGTTACACAATGGTCAGAGCTTAATTATGCTGGTTTTCTCTGCTAAATTGCTTCATTTGAACACAAGCCCTGTGATACCAAATGGAGTCTGGTAGTGAAGAAAATTTTAAGACTATTAGTAGAGATTCTAAAATAGACCTTGATGAAAATGAAAATAAATAATAGCTTACACAAAAAGTGGAGCATTAAGGTATGTTGTGAAATCTAGTAAATTTGATATATCACTTACACGCAACAAAAAATTATATTAAAAACGATATCTACATTATCTAAAAAATGCAACTCTTAAAAACAGTAGCAACTCCAGACTTAACATATGTATTATATAAAGAAAAAAACCCAGACACAAAAAAACCCAACAAAACAAACAAACCAACAACCACAAACAAACCAACAATGAAAACAAACAAAACCACATCAACTCCAGTGGTTAAAGTTCCTTGGTTAAGGCACAGCAGACCAAGGTTCTAGATTCTAAAATGCATCTAATCTGCTGCTGTTATTTGTAATTTATTTGTATTTATAGCTCTGCCATGAGGCCTTTAGGAGAAATTTTCCTGTATTTTGTTACATATCTTTATAGTTTTTGACTATATAGTTTCCTCTTGCAGCTTAAATCCCTTTCTTATTGCTTCCAGGAATGTTAGTAAAGGGTGTGCTCTATACAATAGTATGATAAAGAGATACATGGAATTTTAGTAGTGATTCGTTTCTATACCACATTTCTAGGTTGCTGCCACAGAACCAAATCCCTTTTTTTTTTTTTTTTTTTGTTTTTTTTTATTGTATTTTTTTTTTTTTTTTTTTTTTTTTTTTGGGCTGCATTGGTTATACTTGCAGTATACTTCATACCAAACACAACGCAATTCTAGATCAGCATCTTAACGTTCATACCTGTTGCACACTTGGAATTAGGAGTTAGCTTCAGAATTCCTGCTGTGAACTGTATGTTCTTGAAATAATGTGATGTAAAACACAATGGGAACACAGTTCTCCCATTTAGGAACTGAACCAGAAGCTGGGAGACTTGAAAGTTCATTTCTATTTCTACAACACATGCTTTTTAGCAAATGCCTTTAGTCCTGGAATGGCAATTCTGTCTGGTAGCTGAGAATACTCATTAATCACTTCCGAACAGTCGAGATAGAAATGCGTATATGCACATGCACATGCAAATGCATAGACACAGGAGCGCCTTAGCAGCCGACCTGCTCTTCAAGTTCTCAAACATTTCTCTACATTTGCTCCCATGTGCCTTGGAAGAGGTCTAGCAGCTTCATGGTTAGGACCATGTACTGCATATTTTGCAGGCAGGATGAGGAGAAGTTTGTACAAAGAAAGTGATTCTAATGATTTCTTTGAAATAACATCGAATTTCATGAGCTTTCAGGGACAACTAACCACAGTCTGCAGATGAAGTAGATGTTGTCTTCCAGCAGCTGGAACTTCTGAAGTTTCTATGTCATCAAATACAAATATACATACACAGTGCATGCACAGAAGTGAGCTAAATTAAGGCTGCGGGGGCATTACAAAGCTTTTAGGTATTTGACACAGTTTTTAGTGTAGCAGAGGGATGAGCAGCACTTGTCTCTATTCAGCAAGGCCTCAGTGTGTCTGCTGGCCTAGTTACATTGTCTTCAGGGGAATTTGACTTACAGTGCTGCCTTTGTCTGTTCTCTTCATTAAAAACAACACAGAAAGCTCTCAGGGCAATACAGCCTGTGATGTAAATATGAAACATCAGATCTGTGTGGCTCAAATGCTCCTGGGAGGTCCCTGAGACTCTCAGAGACTTTCACTTTAGGAGCCAAAATTCTGAACAGATGCCCTTCTCACACATTTGCATAGATTTCCTCCTCACCACTGCACTACGTTCAATAGCAATAATAGGAGCACTTGGCACAGTAAGAGCTGAAAATGTACAGTGAGTCCTCAATTTCAATATACCACACACTTGTACCGCTTTTTTTTCTTGACCTACTCCCATCTCAACATCTTACTGTTTGCCTAAATGATCAGACTGGTACCTTCTTTTGTTTCTTTATTGTACCCTAGTGCCACAGCCTTTGCCTGGGAGGTAGCTTTGTTGTAAACGTTAATGTCTTTCACTGCTGTGAAACCGCTGTCAAAGGTAGTGACCATTTTGCATAGTGTTCCCTATTTGAATGTGGTAATCATGGCAAACATTTTTGTCAGTCCTATTATTTAAGCTATTTTTTGAATAAGTTGAGTTAGCACAGTCAGGTGTTATTATGTATTCATTTGGTGTGGTTTAGATGTTTCTGAACAGGGCTGGGTGTATGCCAGAGCATATCCCAGGTTATTAGTTCACAGGTTTGGGCGTAAGGTTAAAATGCCCTGGCAATCTCCACTTACAGGACTAGAGGTTTTCTAAGTTTCCTTAAAATTCACTTGTGCCAGATGCAAATTCTGTCATAAATTTCATATTTAGATTACTATGTAGTGAATTTAAGCCTATTAATACAAATACCAGATTTTTACCTGAAAAGGAAAAAAAAAACAACCAAAACCCAGAAGATTAAATTTTATGAATTACAGTTTTTGTCCTTTAGGTCTAATTAAATAATGAAAACTAATTTTTGGTATGAGGCAGGTGAACTCTTGATAGGGTATGTCTTTCATTTACATGGATAATTCCTGTTTATTTTGATAGTAAACATGATCCTGGCTGGATTGTTACAGCCTTATGTGTCTGGCCAGGCTGCTCTCTCTTTCCCTGTTGAGCAGGTTCCTACATGAATTCCTGTTTCCTTCCACCATCACAGGATGATCTGTAGAATCTCTGTGTCCTTAAACAGGAAACCAGAAATGCAGATGTCCGCAAACGGCTTTGTCATTCCCCTTGCTCATTTCAGAGGTGTATTGGCTAAACTGACAACTGAGGCCTATCAAGCATTCCCCTCTGTAGTCTTTTACATCAGACTGTTGAGTGTTCCCTCACCTTAATCCACAAAAGATCAAGGGGTCTAAATATGTCAAAGTTGTTTTATCTCACTGACAAATTCAGAGTTGAAACTTTTTGCTGAAGGCTACAGCTTTGTCATGTACATTGAAAGCCTTCTAATTTGAAGTCAGTAAATCACGAGAAAATACCAAGGATGTAAATGACTAGCAAGGTCATCACTCATTTTCAATGTGAAGCAACCAATAGGTTAAACCAGAAAGTGTCAGCCTGCATGAAGATGTAAACTTGGCTGGCTGCTGAATAGCTGTGAAGAGTTCAGTAACTTCACTGCTGAACTATACGTAGGGATACATACCACACTTTTCACACTGAAAGGCACTTTGTTACCTGGCAGTGCTTTCTGATGGAGACTGAAATAGTCTTCATGGTATTTTACAAATGAGAAAAATAACACCAAAAAGTTTTTGTTCCCCTCAACGTGCAACAATCAGGCAACTTCCAAGGTAAATCTTTTTTGGAAAGACAGTGGTAGCTTAGGACTTCAGAAGAAAATGCCTCTTTTGCAAAAAATAGTGATTTTGTAAATTCTGCATCTGTGCCGGATCATAAAACAAATGGCTGAGAAAACTCCTGGACAGCTATGGAAGACATCATGAGGTTGAATTATCACCTCTTTGCTACCTTTTCTTTAACAAGAGGATTGCTCTTTCACTCTGTTTTAGAAAAATCTCTGTGGAAACGCATTCTTAATCTCACAAGTCACGAATGAATTTATGAGCAAAGAATAAAAGTTATATCAGGGTCAAGTTTTTAAAGTGACTAAAAGGAAAGAACCTAACTGATTAAAATAAAGAACGCTCATTCATTGAAAAGCTGTGAAAGGCCAACAGATGCACAAACCCATTTATAATCACGTCGTGTGATACTTGTATCAATTACAAGCAAAAAAATAAATAAAGGATTAGATTTTCAAGTGGGCGCAATGTTTGTATCTATTTAGCCTTTGTTACGGATCTCTGTCTCTTTAACAGGTTACTTTGTAGAAATGGTGCAACATCTACATAAGAAAGCAGCTTGCTATGTGTTAAGAACAAGTCTATTAAAGCAATAGTTTGCTGCAGATAAACGTTTTCTCTATTGGAATCTGAATTTACATAATGGAGTAGTCTGGACTCGTTAACCATGGTGATCCAGAGTCACGCTTTAAACATTGCGCTGAGTCAAAGTATCTAGCAAGGAAGCACACAGACTTCACACACGGAAAAATTGCCGCTGTAATAGTTTTGAATATACAACAACTAAGCCCACCGATAAATTCTGTGATTGTCACTAAATGGAAAATTTCAAAATAATTATAAACAATTAAAGAAAACCCAAAGGTTTCTTCATTTGGAACTAGAGAATTGCAGACAGCAATTCAGACTTCATGCATTCCTTCCTTAAAAGGGGGGTGAGAGAAGGGGTAGGAAAGCAGTGCCCATTTCAATCACAAAGCTGAACTACATTTTTTTAAGAATGCCTGTAAAACATCCAACACTGTGAAAGCAAGATTTCAAGATCTACGAATATTCAACCAAAGAATAGGGAAAAGGTGCCCATATGTCAGTCTTGTGGCATATAGAATCAGAGCATACCTTCAAAATGTACTGCTAGAAGAGTGTATCATGCATACGATGAAAAACTGCATTTGAATGCATTTCTTACTGAGAAACTACTTACACACCAGGTTATCCAATGCCAAACTGCCTAAGGCAAGTCAGATTTCATATTTGTATTTCAAGCTAGACTCACTACTTGACATTTGTGTATTTGAGCTATTTAGTACGTGGAATACGTTATAGAATACTGAGATTAAAAGCTTTGGGCTTGTTGTCAAAATTAATTGTTTCTGTGTATCTGCTACTGCTTAATTGAAAATACGTAAAATTATCTATCCAATAACTCGTGGATACAACTTTATTCTGAAAATAATCTGAAGCTCACACATTTGTTTGGCCTAGGTTACTGTGCTGTTTTAGTAGGCAAGAGAATAGTTTCATGTAGGAAGCAAAGTGAGAGTTTCACATAGTAGTTTCAAAACTGTGATTCTAATTCCCCGACATTTTAAAAAGAGGTACCTTTAGCATCTAGAATCCTAATGCAATAGTGCCATGTACGGTGAAATGTAGTTCTCAGTTTATCTAAAAGCATATTCTGTAACACTGCTTAAAATGCTTTTCGTATTTCACCCACGCATTTAACTGTTTTTTGGTGTGTGTTTGGTTTTCAGGTTTGTTTTGGTTTTCAAAAATAAACACAGATCTAAATAACTACCAGCCTGGCCCAGGCAACTCTACCTAGGTTACAGAAGATAATTTTTCCGTGTCAGTCAACAAGGCATTTTGAAAACTTCTACACCATTTTAGCATTCAAAACAAAGCAAATACCTCTTTCAGAACCAGCATTTGAAGGACCTAAACCTAGGAATTAGAAATTGTTACTTACAGTTTATTTTGCAGAGCTTTTAAAGTAGAAGAAATGAGATACATATTTTTTTCCTTCGTTTTGTGTTCAAACATTAATGATTTACTTTGAAGTACAAAGTCTTAAGAAAGAGCTTTTTAAAAATTTTCTCAAAATATTTGGTTCAACATTTGTTGAATAAATGTAGGAAGATTACAGCAGTTTAGACCTGTCTGAACTTGTGTTGTCCAGACAACAAATTAAAATTCAAAGACAAAAGCTGGGAAATGATTGAACTCCAAATCTGCAAAGGTTTACGCACATGCCCAATACCAGTAACGGACCGGTCCACTGGTCTATTTTCATACACAAAGTTAAATACATGATTGTTTCAAAGAATTTGCCATAAGACTGCGATATTAGATGGCTGTTTTGATTCATAGTTTTAATACATATCGTAAAACTTCTGTGTGAATCACTTTCTACTGACAAACTGGATACCTTCAGTGCTAAAAAGTGAGCAGTTCTCCGTTCGTTTTATGGGTTAAAAAATAATATTTTTTCAACCCAATTAAAAATGTGGCAATTAAGTCTCCAACAAAATATGTGAGCTCCAAATTTCTTAGCTCTGTAAAGAACATGGAGAGACACACCAATCTTTTAATATGTGCTTTTGGGAAAGGTATGATAAAACATCAAATGTGTTAAAAGGTATGATCTATGATTTCTTCCTATCCTCTCCTCAGATAACTTTTCAATTGGCCTTTAATACTGCTTTCAAAAGTGCTAACTGTGTCAAGATGCCAGGCCAGGACTAGAAGATGCTCCCAATTTCAGAACGTACCTTGCGACTAAACTGTGAAGTAATTTAATTAATCAGTTATGAAATAACTCATATGGCTGTTGTACAAGATCATAAACACTAGCTAATGTTCTACTGACTATGTTCCTCTAGATAGCACTCTCTGTGGCAAATAATTTCAAGTATTAATTAATTCAAAAATCTTTTAAATGCTGACTAGAAAGGTAACCCTTAAACATTTTTGATTTTCAGTTTATCTTTTTGTATATTTTCTAATTTTTACGTCTGCTCAGACAATTTCCATCTTCATATCTTCTATTCTTCCCTCAGTTACCCCATTACCCGTTATTTTTATCTGCTTCTTTTCCCACTCAGTGTTTACTTTCCTTATATTCTTTGTTTCATATTATTCCTCTTTCAGCTGCTTTTGGAACACAGCGATGACTATGTACATTATTAACTTCTAAATTGTCCCTTCCTAATCTTTTCCCAGAGCCTAGAAATCACCAGTTCTGTCCCCCTATAACAAAAAGCAGCATAAAATAAGACAGTCTTCTCCAACAGCTTTGTCCTCCAGAGCTAACTTGTCACCCTCCTCTTTGGGACCAGTTTGTCTTCATCTGCCTCTATGATTTAATTTTAAGACACTAAAACTCTGGGGCCTGTCTGTACTTACACCAATTCAGTGACATATTATCCCACAACAACCTCCTGAGCTAAAAATCTAAGGATTTGTCCTAAAGGGCTTCTCGTTCCTCGTTGAAGTTGTGTGCCATTGTGTGGGAATGAGAGTCTCTGCTCCTGGCTAGGGGGTAAGTGATACATTTCTGTTTGGATGCTTAGTTCAGTCAGCAGACTGCATCAACAGTCAGGATCCAATGCCTAAAGAGAGAGATGATGTTTGTTTTGCTTTCAGTAGCTGTGCTTGGGCATGCCCTAGAGGCTCAAAGCCATGCAGTACATGCACTTCTGATTAAATTGGAGAAGCCTTCAGGTCTGTTGGGACTTCATATACTGAATCCTTAGCATACACGAACAGAAGGATACTCTCACCCTGGGTATTGTAAACTCATTTGCACTTCACATAGGCCCTCTTAACTTGCAAATAAGCTCCTAAAGTTCCCACCCCATGAAACTTAACCATGTGACTTACCTTGTACACTTCATTTAAAGGTTTTTACTGCTGTCTTTTGGTGACAACTCCAACAAAACTATAGATGCATTGCCTGTTGAGACTCGTAAGGTAAGTACCCCCCATGCCACCATCCACTCAAGATTCCCCAAGCAGGGAATCAGTCAAAGCTACAGTTCTTTCAAATGGTATGGTCTATCTTATTCACAGTACATTCTGCCTCTCATGACTGGAGAAACCAGCCTATGGTCTCCTAGAAGCACCACATTATTATTCACCCTTTTAGACAGGGGTGACTGCAAAACTGTCAGTGCCTTGAACGTACCAACAGAATCTAAATGTTCTGACCAGTTTATAACTTCCTTTGTCTGTAATCCTCCCTCTAAACCTTTTCTCTCCTCTCCTAGGTGTTTAGCTACCTGTGTTCATGGTCTGCTTTGATATGACACAGCTGTATAAGCTAAGGCCTGAGTGCTGTGAAAACAGTGAAGTTGTGAAAAACAGCTGTGGGAAGCTTCATCTGGGACCTTCACAGATGCATCTTTCCCAAGAATTAGTTCAGGAGCTGCAATTACACCAGGCCTTTGTTTTAGCCTGACATGGGTGTTCTGTGCCGTGCCTGGCATTGCATTTTTCCTGGCCTTCTTGACTTGACTTCCTAGTCTGACCTCAGGCCTTCCTTGTCACTGCAGGCCTGTCTGGCCGACACTGGGTTATTTTTTTTTTTTTTTCCTGGTACTATGGGACTGCAGCCTGAGGGTGAGGGCACTGCCCTGCCAACCTGGCTGTCACCCCTGGCTCCCAGCTTGGCCTCTGTTATAGAATAGCCCACTCTGTTTTCTGACAAAATTCTTCAGAGTAAGAGACCCATCTTTGGTGTCCTGAGACTGGCATTATTTTACCTGTACGTGCAGCGGCACCCTACATCTTTTGTTGTGTTCTGGTACCCACATGCTCCATCTACCATTTGAAGCACAAGTGTTGAGCACAAGACATGAGATAGATTTACAAAGCCATCTATCAATCTGCCTGCTGTAACTAGAAGGCATTAGGCAGGTATTCCAGATCCCATATGTGTTCAAGATGTCAAATTCTCACATATATATACAACGCTTGCCATATGGGCCCCTGGTTGTACGCAGAAATGTTTTTTTCTCTCATATTGTAAGCTCAGACCACAGGCTCTCGATCCTGTTGCACATCCTTCACAGTGCTATCTGGACAGCTGCAGGGTCACTACAGTCAGACTATGAAATCACTTCAAATACCAAAATTTATTGCTGTGTCTGGCCACGGGACGGCATTTTGTACTCCTGAATGATGGCCAACACCCCAGTGGTATCCTCAGCATCATAATCTATTGAAGTCCCTGGAAATCCAGGAGCTGCTGACTCTCTCAGATCAGCAGGGACAGTTTCATCAGGACCAGATGCTGTAGGATGCTACTACATGCAATAACTATTTTTGCTCTGACCAGTACTGTTAGAGTAGGTAGGCCCAGGCCCCATAAGGAAAAAACAGTCCAACCCTCAGATCATTCATCTTAGGGATGTGACATCAGAGATTCACCAATGATGGAGCTATGTAATATTTTTCAGTTCATATTCCTAAGGAACTTACTGTTTTAAAATTTCCTTCAATTTTGAACTTTATGACGTTGAAATTTGCAAATACATGAAAATAATGCACTTCAAAAGTCCTAAGGAATATTTTTCTACTTTCAGTTGTGCAGATTATTTTTAGTACATTCTGATGAATCTTCAGTATTTTAAATTTAACTGGAGGTGAACTAAAAAAAACCTTATTACTTAGCTGCTATGATTAGCATACAAGCTATTACATCTCAGTATTTCCCATGGATATATAAAATATAATTTCTGATACAGTTGAAACCTTTGATCCCTTGGCAGAGAATAGAACTATTATTTACATAAATAAAACACTTCAGAAAGCAGGAGAAAATTGATTTATCTGCAATGTACCATGCACATTAGAATTATGAAGGAGTTTTCAAAAGAAAAAGAATAGAAATTCAAGGAAATAAAAGCTTTTTCACACTGTATTTCCAACTATACACTAGCAGGTTTGTATACAGATGTATATTTCAGGGTTGCCTTACTGTATTCATATAGGAAAGGCAAAACCTGCTGCTGGAAATAATGAACTCCTATGAAAGTACTTTCACCGTGCAGTTTTTGTAATTTGCTTTAAATGAACAAATCTGGAGCAAATGGTATCAACTTGGAATACTTTTTTTTTTCCCATCTTTATGTTTGATAGTATCATAATGAACTGAATGAAGAAATACGACCCATTTAAAACCAGTGATTATGAGAATTTGACACTGAATGTGATATTGCATGAGCTGTGATGATCTGCATCCTAGAGCTATATAAACTTGACAATGGGGTACAACAGTTTTAAAAGAAGTGTAAGGAAAGCCGGGTATAAAGCTAAGAAAATAAATTAATAGTTGTGAATTGAGACATGCTCGTAAGGACTAACAGCCCAGGAAATACCAAATTATGGACCTATCCATGCCTGAAAATCCAAACACTGAAAATGCAGCTGCCATGTATAAAGTATAGGAGCATCTTACTCAGATATGAACTATTTCAAAGCACATCTCCCTATGTCAAGTATTGGCTTATATAACTTGCCTGATTAGAAACTTATTTAATTACTTTCTGAAATGGTACCAAAGAGAAATATAAAATTACAGAGAAACCTTTGAAGAGCTGTAGAAATTAAGAAACTAATCATTTAATAAAGCAAATAGTTTATTCATAAATGTGCCATTTGTAACTTCAAATACATTTTAAAGCTTATTTCTTGTTTGGGTATCAGCCCTACTTTTTTTTTTTTTTTTTTTTTTTTTTTTTTTTTTTTTTTTTTTTTTTTTTTTTTTTTTTTTTTTTCCTGTCAACAGGCTTATTATATCTGCTCCCAGGTATAAAAAACCTGCTTTTGGCTCAAAGCAAGGAGAATAACCTAATTCACAGAATCACAGAATGTCAGGGATTGGAAGGGACCTCAAAAGATCATCTACTCCAATCCCCCTGCCGAAGCAGGACACCTAGATGAGGTTACACAGGAAGGTATCCAGGCGGGTTTTGAATATCTCCAGAGAAGGAGACTCCACAACCTCCCTGGGCAGCCTGTTCCAGTGTTC
>VWYH01008130.1:533047-721843 GCA_013399365.1 Pampusana beccarii | reverse complement strand
ACCTCTCTCGATCTACTAACTACCCCCCTTCTAATACACCCCAGGATGCCATTGGCCTTCTTGGCCACAAGAGCACAGTGCTGGCTCACGGGCATCCTGCTGTCCACCAGGACCCCCAGGTCCCTTTCCTCTACACTGCTTTCTAACACGTTGCTCCCCAACCTATACTGGAACCTGGGGTTGTTCCTGCCCAGATGCAGGACCCTACACTTTCCCTTGTTGTATTTCAATTATTAGCTTTATTTTGTTTTGTTGGTGGTTAAAAATGTAAAATTTGTTTACTTGAGATAGTACTAACTAGTGTAAGAGATTTGTTTATATTTCTTGAGTGATTAATACTTCACATATAGCTATAAGATTACTTTGAGTGATATTCTGGCGTAGTAATGCATCTGGAGTTGAAAGGATTGGGCAATGATACAGACAGTATTAATTAACTATGCTGTTTGCTGTGGGATCCAGTGCTATATTTCAGCCAGAGGCATCTTGCAGTCACTCTCTTATTCTATGGGTGAAAATTATTTACTCAATTGGAAAGATAAATACTAATTCTAAATTACATATATTTCCCTCATTTACATTCCAAAGTGCAAACCTAAGCATGACCTGTCTTCTAACTTCTAACTGTAAAAATTCTCATTGTCTTTTTCCTCCCACACCCCAGACTTCCAGAGTTAATTGTCCATGTCAGGGGAGAAATAACACAAATCCTCTTTTTCCTTTTAGAAGTGATATTTTGACATTTGCAAGGCCTAACTCTTTGAAGGTCCTTTCTTAAACATTCTGAAAACAGCTTCTAGACTAAAAATGTTTCTAGAGAATTTTAAGAGATGTTCAGAAAACTATTTCTTAATAGTATGCATGCATGAATCTTCCTATGACACCTTGACAGTTGGTACTGTCTTGATTATCTCTGGTGAACTGAGCTGAAGAGTATACTAAAGATTTCCTCTGCAGATTAGAATCCAATGTACAAACCTACTGTTGTGCTTGGAGAAGTGACATTTCTTCCTTTCAAAAAAAAGTGCTCTTACATTTAGTCCACCAAGGTTCTGGGGCATCTGTATTGTGTGGGTAGACAGGAACTTGATCTACCAGTGGTCTGAACAGATGCAAAATTTCTTTAGTATACTAAGAAAAGACCAAAACCCTACTGAAAAGAAGGGTATATTGGCACATGATCAATGTGAAAATATCTACATTTGCATGGCTCCCTGCTGGCTTGGACTGTGAACAGAGTGACTGTAGCTTGGCTGTAAAATGCCAAGATGCACTTTTCTGTTTGGTTTAAAGAGAAATTCCTACTTCTATGGAAAAAAAAATTAAAAAATTTCTCTCTGAAATACAAAGGCATAAAGCCAAACACCTCCAGCCTGTATCAATGAAGTTCATATAGCAGATCGGGTGATTAATCCCAGAAAAAGCAAGCTTTGTGTTTTAGAGAGGAAAAATTCCACTAATATTCTTCCTAGACACCAAGAACATATAGCTTGTCCAAGGACAAGTAAGAAATCCACAGCAATACCAGGAAAGTAGTCAAGATTTTATGTCAAGATTTTGGGCTTTAATAGCAGGCAGTCCTCCATGTCTCATTCAGTGTGACTAAAGTATTATTTAAGAGCTTTCAAACTGGTATCTTTTGAAACCTTAAAAATGTTAACATTTTATTTGCCATAAATGAAATGTGCTTCATACTGATTTTATTCAAACATCATCAAGAAATCGGTTAAGATGTAGTTTGGCTGCAAGTCAGATTATATGGAAAGCAACAATATTCTCACTTATCACCTCTCTCCTCCACCTAACTACCAAAAAACCAGCACAATGAGAAAAGCAGCATGACGGGAGTGAGTCCTTAATTCTGGCCCATATGTAAGGGGTGAAAACAGCCAGAGAGGTACTGGCCTGGGGATGAGTACTTTCTTTAGGGTGGGACACAGCAAGGAAGGCAGATTGTAAATTCTTAATCTTTCATGCTGTGGTTTTGTCTGGGGCAGCAAAGCAGTTCTTTGCTTGGGGCAAAGCCACAGTTGAGTCCAAAGCCAGCAAAGTCCATCTGTCTTATGTACAATGGGCTGGCCAAGTTTGTAGTGCAGGTTTACACCATGAGCTACAACTGCAAGAAAAAACATAATTATTAGCTAATGCTATTCACTGGTTTAAAATTGCAACCTTCTTAAATATAAACACACTGTAGGAAATATAAATTCAGGTGTAATTAAGAACCACTGGACAACTTGCAAAAGTTGTCATAGATTGGAATATGGTTCACACCTTTAGCTGCTTGGCTGTAAAATCATGCTGATTCATACTCTATTTCTGTCCTAGTAAATCTTGCCTTTTTTTTGAATAACACAACTTCAAAAGTGGAATAGGGATACTAACAACTCCTCCTTCAGGACCAGCTTCAGAATAAGCAGTAGCACTCCACAGAGAAGTGCAATGGGGTTAAAATTTATATAAAAGGGCAACTTAAATAGGGCATCTCACAGCAAGGAATACTTCACTATGGAGTCAAAGGAGTCTGACTATTTCTCTTTCATTTCAGTTTCAAAAGGAAAGATGACTCCTGCCTCCATGAAATAGAGGAGTTTTAGGAAAGTTTCAGTGCAGTCTTTGAATCATGCCTCCACCCTAGAAAGTAACAATTTAAAGTCAGGTTCTTGTTGTTAGCAGTTCTTATTGACAAGCCAAAATGCTCTAAAAAAACCCCCCAAATATGTTAATTTTAAGTAGCCCCTCTCTGCCTAAAGCCCCTAACCTTCCTCATCACAAATGTCATCAACAGGAGGGTTTTGAAATTAATCTTTGTGTTCCAAAATCTGAGTGTGACAAAGTCTCTCTTTGGATCTACTCTATATTATGTTGGAATGATGAACATGGGAATGTTGGAATGTTGCAATTATGTTGGAATGGTGAACATTTTCAACATTTCAACATTCAGCTGTGAAACTATTGAAGACAGTTTCTTTTAATATAATTATGACCCAATTCTGAAAATATAACTTAAAACATTCAGTCTGCTTTCTCCATCGCAATACACTTACATCAATTTATATTATTTATAATGCCATATAGTAAAATTACTCTAATATTACAGTATATTAAAAATAATTAAGTCAGTAAATTATATCTCACCACTTTTTTTTTTTTTCAAATGGGGAAAAGTTCTTTATTTTATATTGCAATTAATTATACCATTTCCAGATATTATTACTTTTTCTGATCTCTTCCTTGCATTTCTTACAATTTTTCACATCATTTGTGCCTACCTTGACTGAGGAGAGGTATTTCCATAATTGAACTCACTGTTACACGCAGTCTAAATCTCATGTTCCACGTGTTGTTTATCCCATTAGTCAAAATTCCAGAGTGCCTTGACTTATTTTATGTACTTTGATTCCTTCTCTTCTTTTTTGAAAACATACGTCCACCTCAGTGCTTACCAGTATTTTCCTTAGTCTAATTTTGCTGTCTATTTTCTATTTTCACAGCCCTTGAAATATCTTACAAACGTTACATTCCATCCTCAATCTATATAATTTTCAGTCCCCAGTCCCCAAGTTCTACCTGTTTCTAGCAATTTATTTGCTGCATCTGCTTTACTGGCAATCCCCTCATTTTTTGTAACATTTGCCTGTTTCATAGGCCTAAATCTAGACGGCATTCCCCTACATCTCTATTATTCTTCTTCTTTTTTTTTTTTTTTTTTCTTGATCTCTAATGAAAGCTAGACTTCCATAAAAGAAAATACGAGAAAAGATGAGAAAATGGGAGAAATAATATCCAATCCCTGTAAGCGGCTGCTACCATTCAAGAAGACAGTTGCAGAAAGACACTACAAACAGCATCAGCTGGACGTCCATGGAGTCTAAGACCCTGTGGACTGAATGAGTAACCAAATTTTTCTCTGCATTCATCAGCTTTATTTCTCTACAGATTTTTGTCTTTTTACCTCTTTTTTCTTTCCCATGAGGTCACCTGCCCTTCTCTGCTTCCCTGTAAGTCCCCATTCTATTTCTGTACTTACCCTCCACGTTCTTCAGTATAGTAAATTCAATTCTCTACTATCTCTGTTTATCACTAGCAGATTTTTTTGCCTTGGCTCTGGGGACACAGATTTCTTTCTACCATTATAAGATCTGCCCCACTTCTTACAAAAATATTTACCTGAATTGCTTGAGCAATATTTTTACTCCTGTAGTTGATCACATCTCCATAATCAGTATCTGTAATCTTCAGACCCATTTGTCAATGAGATCTATCAGGGAATAGTTAATGCACCAATAACTTTTGTTAAATGCCACCCAAGGATAGCACACCTTCAGCATGTTGTACATGCTGGCATCTTCTGATCTTTTTGCTCATTTCCATTTCTTTGGTTGCTGCCTCAGTAGTTGACACTGTCTTACATTTTATGTACCTAGCCCAAATGGAAAAAACAAAGTCCTGAAAAGTCTCTTTATTGTCATAGTCCTTGTGCTGGACAACATGGCTGTGAAACTTTCTGCTTAGGTCAGGTTTTTTTCCTTTTTGGGCAACAGGAACAATTAACTACCCATCAACTATGGTCAGAGGTTTTCCTCAGCAACAAGCCCTCTGTCCTGTCACAAAATTCAGACCCTACAAACCCTAACCGAGCTCTGCCATCCTACAGACAGACAATTTACTTCCTTACAGGAAAGTGTGGCTCCATCCACATCTAGGACAAGATACCAAAATGCTGTTTTTTTAAAGGTTGTTATTTTCACCCCTCAAGGCAGGCCTTTCACTTTATTCAGGCTGTTGACTATCAGATCCCACTAGTCCATGATTAAAGCCAGAAATTCTGTTTACTGTGACACATGAACTAGACTGGGCTTGACAGAGACTTTGTCGGAATCTAGCAGGCTCTGCAAGGAGAAGTATTACATGCTGCAACCAGAGAAGTCTAGCAAAGCACTAGGCAAACAACACTGAAAAACATACAAGGCTTTGTCTGAATTATATAAAACAACCCACACTTACTGTTAGACTGCTTCAACTTTGATTCCAACGTACATGGTGTTTGTGGGTAGTACTGGGAGACAACTGTGTGACTCACCTCGGGTGACTTCAATCTCTAAACTTGCTTCAGCTGATGGCTCATCAGCTGCAGGATGGCTGGCAGGTGAGCTGGCCACTTGAGATTATCTACTGCTGGGCTGAATGTGTAACTGCTTTTTTTTCCCATGTTTATAAAGTTAATGTTTGTCAGCGCACATGGCAGTTTTTGATCTGAGAGTCCAGGGAGTAAGTGCTCTGTGACTGCAACTCCTTTGTATCTCATGGAAAGAATGGAAACAAAATGAAATCACAAAAACTACATATTTCAAATTAGAAGAATGAAGTTTCAACTTTTAGCTCCATGTCAGATGCTTTACAGAAAAAAACCCTGCTTCCTAAAACTGTTAATACACATTTTCTTGATAGCTAATGCCATTATGAACACTAGTAAAAAGGCAGAAGCAACAAAATGAAGGTGATGTTTTTATTACTCTTAACATACTGTTGTAACAAGTCATTATTTTGTCTGCAAACCCTCAGTCAATCGCAGGCTGTTAAAAGTAATATTGTTCTGCAGAACTTATGCGGCCTCTAGTCTTTGAAATCAGCTGAAGTAATGAACAAGGCTGTTGAAAAAGACATTATGATTGAAAATATGGAGTAAATGACATGGGGATGCACCAGGTATGATTCAGTGCATCAGCGGGTTCAGCAGCACTGGTAGGCTCGCTGTCTTTCCCAGAGACTGTTTCAGGGACTACCCAAGAACCACCCGACAACAATACAGGGGTTTGCACTGGTATAGCGTTGGCGCTCTAAGTTAGGTGAAGTCAGAGCTGTATGTGGTTAGAGCTTAGCCTTTCCTTTTATTGCATCTCCTGTAAAGACAGGGAAATGAATTCATGATCTTTGAGTTAGAATTAAGACTATAATTATTTGATTAAAATTAGAATTATTTCCTAAGCATAGCAATAAGAACGCAAATTAACATGATAGAAAGTAGTTTAACACATGAAAATAATGACAAAAATTAAAACTGTACACATAAAGAGACAGACAGTAAAAATTGGTTATAATGAAAGTCAAATGAAAACATAATTGAGTTTCAGGAAGTCTGAATGCGACTTATTACAGGAAGTTGGTTGACATGGAAACATGTGTTTCCATTTAACAGCATCCATAGTGCACACAGCCATTTAAGTTCATATGAGTTTAAGAAAATAATCACGCTCCTAATTTAAAATTAGCTAAACTATATAGACAACCTTCATTTTGCAGTTTTGCCTTCAGAACCAGCTGGGGAAAAAAAAAAGTTTCATGATTTTCAGAGATGTCTTTAGCTCCAGGGGATGCCTTTGAAAAATGTTAACTACTGAGAATGTGGTAAACCTAAGATAAGGACTTACATAATGAAAACGATGATATAATATATGGAGACTGTTGATGGAAAAGTGAACAAGGGATATAGATGAAAAAAAATTATATGTATCTGTGCTGAAGGATCTTTTCATTCACAAATATTTTCTTCATTTTTTTTTCTGACAGAAAAAAAAATCCATGTTTATTTGATGGTCAGCAGGATTTTTTTGTTTGCTTGGTTGTTTCTTTTGTTTTTGGGGGGGGTTTTTTATGTTACAAAGTAATAAAATATTTTTTAAAACACAAGGAATCAAAAAGGTACATTTTTGCTGTTTAAAAGAAACATTGCATTCTCTCTTTTTGACCAGCTTTCCTACATCAGCAGTGCACAGCTTTAAGATTACATATGTGCTTTCTTATTCTTCAGGAGAAAATCTGTCAGGAAGAAGACATGCTGGTGTCCTTCATATATAAAATTGATGCAATTTTGTAACTTACTGACAACACATCTGGCATAACAACCAAAACTACCTTCCCACAGAACATCTGACCAGAGAGAAGTATACCAGCAGAGTGTAAAAAAAAGTGTGCAAAAACTTCCTTGCCAGAAAGGATGAAGAAATTGTATTTCTGCTATGTGTAATTCGACGTATGCCAATGTGCGCAGTGCCTTTAGAGGAGATAATTCTGGATGCTAAATGTCATCACACACACACACAAAAAAAAAATACAGAATTTCTATTTAAGTAGGTGAGTTAATTTGAGATGAAAATGTCTTCTTGAAAAATAAGGTGTACGCGTAAAGATGCCTAAACTGACAGATTTAAGACAAACAGATGTAGTAAAAAATGTTGGTTTTTTTAAGTTTATTAAAACATGAGCACTGGTGGAATTGGAATAAAAATGAAATTGGCTAGAAAGACAGAAATTCGAGAAACTCAACAACTACAGTAACCTGTCAGCACAGAAGTACATGAATATGCCTATCTATATCAAAATCACAGAATCACAGAATGTTAGGGTTTGGAAGTGACCTTGAAAGATCGTCCAGTCCAATCCCCCCGCCGGAGCAGGAACACCTAGATGAGGTTACACAGGAAAGCATCCAGACGGTTTTTGAGTATCTCTAGAGAAGGAGACTCCACAACCCCCCTGGGCAGCCTGTTCCAGTGTTCTTTTACCTTCACTGTGAAGAAGTTTCTTCTCATAATTAAGTGGAACCTCTTGTGTTCCCGTTTGTATCCATTGCCACTTGTCGTATCATTGGTTGTCACCCAGAAGAGCCTGGCTCCATCCTCATGACACTCACCCTTTACATATTTATAAACATTAATAAGGTCGCCCCTCAGTCTCCTCTTCTCCAAGCTAAAGAGACCCAGCTCCCTCAGCCTTTCCTCATAAGGGAGATGCTCCACTCCCTTAATCATCTTTGTTGCCCTGCGCTGGACTCTCTCAAGCAGTTCCTTGTCCTTCTTTAACTGAGGGGCCCAGAACTGGACACAATATTCCACATGCGGTCTCATGAAAATGAGGTATGAGATATGAGTTTCCTTACTGTAAACATTTATCACAGGTAGTATTATAACATTGTTACAGTTATAGCAATATCACCATGGAAGGCTGAACTCAACCCAGAGAGAGCTATTAGCTATTTGATTTTATGTTACTTGGCAGAATAAAAGAGCAAGTGTTACATAACAGATGCCTATTCTAATCTTCTTGGGTGCCAAAATGCAATGATGATGAAACTGAATAAAGAAAGCAGAAGGATGCTACACAGTCAATTTTAAAGCTTTTCTAGTCTGGAAGGTATCAAAACACAGAATTTTAAGTAAAAAAGTAGATTTTGTGATAAAAGTAACTGTGACGTGAACTATCTGAAGTATAGAATCTGACCTGACACAGAATTTCGGAGTAAAGAATGTGTTAACTCTTGGGTGAAAACCTGCATTATTTTTCCTTTTTCCAAGTCAGGCCTTCATCTAAAGACTCTTTAAAATCATGAGAATACAACAAGTCATATCCATAAAGCATCTGTGCACAAGCATAATTCTGTTGTTCTCTAGAGACAATTAATACAATTACTTATGCACATTAGTACTTCCAAAATCTGTAATTCTGGATAGCTTGAGGGTATTTCCCCCTTTCTGTCCTCTTAAATGCTTTTCAAGTCCTGTTTAACCTGGGTCTTGACTACTCAAATGCAAAACTAAATCTCAAACCCTTCAGGCGTTAAACTCTGTGGTAAAGCAGCTTTTGCCTCTTCAGATTGTCATACTTAGGTCTGGGCACTGGTCTCAAGTGCTGAGCAGCAAGGTACCCAGTTTTTGCACAAAAGTCAGAAGCCTCAGAGGAACACTACTTGCCTATATCTCTCCATCTGTTAAGAGTTTTCATGCAGCACATGGAAGACTGGCATTTAGTTCTGTTTTCTGGATGGTAAAGTTCAAACCCATATTACCCATCTCTTGAAAAAGAGATTTAAATACTTATCTCCAGCAGGATATTGAAGCTCACACAGCACTCAGTCTAAATTCCATTTACCTCCTGCTATAGTATCTCAATACTTTTAGGTCTCTTCTAATGTATACTGAAAATCAAACCCTTCATTTTCTAATGTAGTAATGCATTTATATAAAGATTTTAACTTATTCCTATCGAGTCAGCTTGATTTCATAGTTCATATCAGTTCCTGATAAATAATATGACTGTTTTTTAAATAGATGCTTATACCTTTGTGCTATATTTCAAGTTTGACCCACATAACAGAAAACTCCTTAGAATATCCACCATGTAACTGCCACAAATAAGCAACTATTCAGTGAGAAGTTCTTTTCAGTCAATAAGTTTGTTCTTGAGCACATTTTGATTGCTTCACGAATAAAAGTGGTTCTCAGTGTGAGCAAATATTTTCAGTTTAGCTCTATGGCTTAATTTTGCTGTCCACAATAGCACTAAGCAGTTCTTCATCCAGCAAATATTCTCACTGAATGTTATTCATATTCTCATATTCTCATCTAAAGGTAAAACTGACTCTACATAAACTCTACATAGGGGCTTATAAACAGAAAACATTCTATTTCCCCCATATCCTGAAAGCTATATGAACCAGTTCAAAAATAGCTGCCATTAATTGAAAGTAAGAAGTAGATTATTTTTAATGATCTTTACAGCCTTGGCGGTTTTAGATTTGAAACACTTCTTCTACAAACATGTAAAGTAATACAAGTACCTGTCTGTCATTCTATATTGCCAAGAAATACAAAAAGGTTATGGGACATGCAATACTGCATCAAAGTTGACGGAAAGCAAAATTCCTGAAAGCTTTTTAAAAAATTAAACTTAGAAAGCCCACAAAATCTCAGGAGTAGAATCAAACTCCCTAAATACATTGAAAACAACTTCATATTAGATTATGATCCAGTTTACTCAGCTAGCTATAATGCGTCTATTTTTTAATTGAAGATCTTAGCTTTTAATGAGATTGCTTTAAATAAATAGTAATTCTTCAGGAAGTGTTATTTTTATATTGGAACTTAGTTTTAAATTATTAACTAAATAAAATAATGTCTTGATAAAAACTACTTTTTAAACCTAAGCCATTTTATATATTTATATATTTCAAAATATAATTTAAACTCAAGAAATGAAAGTATGCAAAGGCAGTATTTAACGATTAAGTAAATAGGTTAATTTTTTACCAGCATCCAGATAGATGGTTCAAAACCTTGTGTATTTGTTATTTTCTCACAACACGCTTCCCAGATTCCAGTCAGTTCCCATATGTATTCATAGAGTTTTGTTGTATTTGATATGTCAGTGATTCCTCCCTCACGGTGAAATGAAAAAAGAAATTTGTAACTTTTTGAATTTCATCATATTCTTCTTGTCAGAATCATACACCTGATACTTTCAAGCCTTTGAAATAATTATTGTTCAGATTTAGCTCCTAGATACATAGAAAGTGAATCCTTTATCATAACACTTTATCAACATCAAGACAGTCTCTCTTTCAGACTGCCTCACAAAACTTCACATTTAGAAGCATGAAAGATTTATATGTTTGAAACTGGGAATATTTTCTTCCTCTCCTCCAAGGTGCACAGGGGTTTCAGTCAAGATTCAGCCATTGTATAAATAATTGTACAGCTATTTATCAGTGCTCTATGGCTTCTACTATAGGAAAGACACGCACTTGTTCCTTGTTACAATAGAGCTGGTAGAAATTTCTGCTCCAAACAAGCCTCATAAAAGCTCTGTTATGAAGCAAATCGTGTTACCTCATACATCCTCCACAGCAATGACAATTATCCACAAATTTGATCTCTGGCTGTGTCTTACAAGACTTTCAGTTTTGTTATACAACTTCTTAATTACGTCCTCAGATGTAGGGCGTGTTACACAAAAGCCATGTTATCTTCAGTTCCCCTGTCCTACTCAAAATCAATATTTTCATGTGATATGTGGCTCCTATGCTGTCAAATGCTGATTTTTACAGATGGATTTGATAACTCTGTATTTTTCCCATTTGCACAGCTCACCTCTTTGTGTATAACTGTTGTGAAAACCGCGTCTCCTCATAGCAGCTGTTATTAGGGAGGAAGGGTTTGTCTTGTAACAGTTTTCTTTGTAGAACCTGAAAGGTTGGCTTGGTGGCTGGGAGACTTTTCCATGGTATGAACTGCGTTTGACTATCACTGTGTGCTAGTCCCAGCTACTTCGGTCATCCAGGTGAGAGTTCATAATTCAGAAGCAGCGGCTTCTCAAATCACCTCTCAAGCACGATTATCACTGTACCACCTTCAGCAGTCAGTTCAGATGTTCAGTTCAACACGGGCCCTGAAACACACCAAAAATTTTGCACAGTCAGGCACACACTTCAGTTGAGCACATGAAGCATGTGGTCAGTTCCAATACAAATCTCTGATCACCATCAGCTGCACACTGCTCTGAGGCTTAACTTCAGCCTAAACCTGCAAGCATGTTTTCCTTGCAGATGGATGGTGTGCTCAGGTGTTGTTGTAGGCTGTAAACAATTACACGCTTTCAGGAAAAAAACAAACCAAACCAAAACCAAAGCCAAAACCACCCCACATAATTTGCTCTTAATATTATGAAATCACCTATTAGCTTCCTTAATTTTTGCTTAACTTTTAAATTAAATTGTACGTTTGCTTTCTGTTCATTTAGTTTGACTTGAAAACATCACATGAAAATGTGCAGCCCTCATATTTAGCTCTAAATAAAAATAAAATTTGTAACATGACAACATCAGTGTCACTCTGATTAGTCAGGCACATCTTCAATAGGTGTCTCATGAGAGCAAATCCCTGTACTCATTCAGAAAATCCATAGATAAAGCATTTGCATGAGCTGAAAAAGCCTGTGTTTATGTTCAAGTCCTTCAGTAGGTAAAACAGCCTCTCAAAAAGCTATTTTATGCTATTAGTACTTTCTATAGTAATTATTTCCATGCATTAAAGAAACAAGACAGAACTACAGCATAGCAGCTCTTCCCTTTATATGTTTTTGTTAGTTTTGCTTTAGAATAAAAACTTGTTTGCTTGGGTCTCATTTTGGCCAGGCTCTGGATAAAACCATTTCTTTATCACGTGAGCAATTCACTCTATGACTGTTCATTCATTTACAGTGCAGAAAGGTTATGACTTTTAGTTTTCCAAGAAAAATACTTAAACTAATAGCATGCTTGTTGTAATCAATGAAGACAGTTTCATTAAAATTAAATCTCTAACTCAGGTGAATCAGATGAAGTGTAATCAACAGAGAACATTCAGAAATGTGCTCTAGTTTAGCTACAGGTAAGTATATCAAAGTTCCTGTATGCAGTTTGAATACACAGAAAAAGAAGTTGTATCCTTTTCTTTTAACTAAATGTAGAGGATGGCTATAATGTAGATTTTAATCCTGAAATCAATACAAATCCAGTTAGAGGTGAAATTATTAACAGCAGTAATGGGAGACTTGAAGCAAAGGAAATTTACCCTTAGTTTTTTTATGAATGTTTATTTTAAAAACAGTCAAGTTCTCTTATTCATTGACAGATAAATTATAGATATAACATGTAGATGTCAGCTTTCTAAATTTAATCACAAGGAGTCAGACTTCTTTTCTTATGTTGCTAGGGCCATAACTGCTTTGGTATAGTCTTTTTTTCCAGTAAACCATTATTGAAACTTGCATATTTTGTAGAAACACCTTGATGATGCTTGACAAAGACATGGCAGCTAGATAATTTCCTATGTCCATATTCACACATATATATTGAGAAAAATACTGCATTATTGCTAGCATCTGTTTTTGAGGTAAATAAGTAATTTAAAATGTATTCTATGCCCCTTCTCCAATTTGCTTGTCAGTGTATTCTTACTCAGAATGGCCTCTCTTAATGAACCTTATAAATGTTCTTGGCAGCTAACTGGGAAATGTTAATCAAGGATTTCACTTAACAAGGAGCTGCAAATTATCCAACTTGTTAAGTTTTCTGATAGCCATCTTTCAGATTTAATTATTGGAACTGTTTTTACCCACCACACAGAGACAATGCTTTGACTATTTTATAAATTTCATTATCAAGGATTTTTAATCACTGTAATAAATAATAATTCTGCTTAATTCCTATAGAACATTACTCTAGTGAGCTATTAACAAGTTCTTAATAGTTATCATTTCAACACATCTGATAAGTATTGTAAGTTTTAATACAGAAAAAATTATGCAAAGAGAGAAAAGGCCCATGGGCCTTGCTTCAGCCATGAGAGGATTAAGTTGGTAACGCATGTGGAAGCAGAAAATGTCAGATTTAGAGCTCTGGTTGTTGCAGTTCCTGTGCCTGGTTTGCAATCTGGGCTCCTTTAGATGGCAGTCTGGCTGTTTTCTCACTGGACTTCCCACTCTTCTAGTTGTTTAAGAGAGTACTGCCTGTATGATAGGTCATTATTATGTAAACACTTGGGATGAGAGCTTCACCTATTCTCTTGCTCATTTGAATTATATAAAGCATTTAAATCAGCAGAAAGCAGGGGCAAACGAGGAGGGCTTTCGTTTTGACAAGCGCTTGGGACATGTTTTTGTATCCCAGACACAGAGCAAACTGGGATTAGACCTAAATGAAGGTAATTTCACCTATTTTAGCTCCTCTCTTCCTCTCATCAGCAAAACCAAATTTTGTCTTGTGCTAGTAAGACATGTCAATGGGCTTCAGCCATGCCAGCCTGACACTTGTATATCCTTCCCGACCCAAGGCAGAGCCCCTGCCTTCCTTCCAAGCAGCGCAGACTGGATTCTGTTTGCTTTCGAAAAGCTTTGGATACTGCAAGTCAGTCCAGATCCCAGTCCAGACCTCTTCTGGGTGGCTGTGGCCCTCAGAAGTTGTAATTCTTTCTCTTCCTTTGCATTCTCTTTTCTGTGTAATTCAGAACAGAACTATGTATTGTAGTTGTACATAGCATGAAATCAAGGGTTTACTCCATTTAATGCTACAGGTGTGACACAAGATACTTCTGTGAACATGTGTATGAGTCACGGGCCTGTTGAACTATCTTCAGAGACCTGTGAAGGTCAGAGAGAAAAAGCCCCTGCCACAGGCTGTTTGTCACATCCATCTCCCATATTGAGAAAGATCTCTAATGAACTGTCAATAGACCAACACCTGGATTTTTTCCTGAAGGAAACCATTTGCTTCAGTCCAAAACGGAGCCCAGGGACAAAGTAACACTTGTCAAATAGAACTGAGATCCATCTTTGAGCCAAGTTTTCGGATGATGTAGACCTTCAACTTAATATTTCTTGGCTATTTGACAGAGTTGGATAATGTTTTCAAAAACAAGATAAGACGCTGTTGGTGACGCAGTGCTTTCAAAAAGAAGTAATTGTTGCCTTCAAATTGCTTGCTCTTCTAAAATAAGGATCAACTCTGGCTAACTTTTTTAGATGCTTTTTAAAAAATCGTGATCTAAATTTATTGCGTCTGTAGTATTTGCACTAAATTATAATCTACTATAAGAAAAAGTAATAATTTGTATGAATTAAAAGAACACTAAATTCTAGTAAAACTTTTAAAATCTTGTTAAAAAATATTTCTTACTGCTTCTATTGGCATCCAAATATTCTCCTTCAATCTGAATTTATGGTTGTTTTATGTTCCAGACCTGTTTCTATTCAAATTGTACTACAAAATAGATTTTCTTGAAGAAATATTACATTACTGAAACAATAGACAAATTGTTTAGCAATTTTGGCTGGAATCTTATTAATGGGGGAAAAGGAGACCAAATAATGTTTTCTTACAAGAGGTGATTCATTTCTCATGATTTGTTCATTTTTTTCTCCAATGCTGTACAAAGAAAAAGTGTACTGAATTATAACCTAAAAATGACAATCCTGGTTATGCTTTTCAAAATCTGAAAGCCTTCATTTAAGCATCTAGTTATGGATTAATCTTTTACATAACAAAAGAAAGAAAATATGGAAAGTATTCATTGTCCATATGTGTGCCTCTATAATTTTTTATGTGTTAACCAGACATCTGTCAAATTATTCAAGTATGATGTTCACAAAACCCCTTAAGATTTAACCTAAGTGATTTTGAGTCGAAAGTTACAAGTAAGTTATAATTCAAAATGTAAATCTTACCTGGATTTGACAAGTGCGTCTACAGGATCTAACTATGACAGACTGGACTCAAAATTTTTTTCCAATCGTCTTTCTATGTACTTGTATAGAGGGAAATAATAATAATAATAATTTTTAAAATGTAAAAAAAAAAGAGTTTTCCACTGTAGTTTTAACTCCATTTGTAAAACACTGACTTCTAAAAGTCTAGATTTTTGTAAATATTTATGCTAGAAAGGGAAACATGCAAAATACAAATGAACTCATCTCCTCATTTTATATAGGATACATAACTAAAACTACATTCCCTGCATCTTGACATTATTTACACCTTTACTGAGTAGGTGTAAAACTCTACAGAAGCAGGACTTTTTTTAAACTCCAATTCTGCATAGGTGTAAAATGATTCCCAAAGGAAGCCTGGTATCATGCCGTGGACACTTTGCACAGAATGAACACAGGAGAAGAACTTTTGAAAATGATTTGTCAAAAATAATTTAACCGCCCAATGTGGACCAACTATAGGATCAAGGAGAGCTACCATTTCTTTACTTTTTTCAATTGAATCACAACATCAGAAGCGCTCTTCCATAGTCTCTGCGAATGCTTTAAGTGAGTCTTGTTGAAATTCCAGTACATACACATTGTTAAGATTGTCTGTAGATGTATTATTCCTTTTATTGCTAGAATGACAGTTTCAGGGTTTCATTTGTTTTTTAATACTGGAGAGAGGTCCAAACTTTTAAATTTAGTTTTCAAACAAAAGGTGTGGTTTGGAATAGATAAACCCCTACAGTACCCAAATCTGAATGCCTGCTCACTTAAAAGGAAAGAATAGAATTCCTGGGGTGCAGGTCAGGTACAGTATGCTGAAGAATGGGGGATGTGTAGGTGGTACATATCTTTGTGCCACTAACAGAAGTGAATCCATGGCAATCCCTGGGGAAGAGGCTGTGCATTCGCATCATCTTAGACAGAGGAGGAAAGTGAATCTAGCTCTCACACAGGCTAGAGGCAGGTGTTGAAATTCTGGTACAAGCTGGGATTTGAGGCACTCCTTTGTCTTCACTGTTTTTCTTTAGGTAACTTTTCTCCCTGACTGCTGTGATGTTTTCAGCATCATTTTGATGTCTTTTGGTATTACTGCATAGCTAGTGAGACGTCTAACTTGGACACTGTGAAATCTTCTGGGACCTGGTTCAAATGCCATGTCACCAGCATTGGGACATCTGATTCCTGTTTAGATTGGTCTGAAAATTGACTAACCTTATGTTGAGTGCTGGGTGCACAGACAGTGGTTACTTAGGGCTTCTCCTCGTCAGTAAAAAAAAGACACTCTATATCTTTAGAAATTCCTATGAAACAAAACAGGTTACCCAGGAAAAGCCTGAAGAATCTATTTCTGCCATAGGACAGGGCAGTAATTTAGGGAAAACAGTAGCTTTAGTGAAGCACAATTTACGTATTATTGGAGACAAATACCTACTAAAATTGAACAGCCCATCCCCTTCATTTTTTTTGTTTGCATCTTAATACAGCTGCAATGAATTTAATTTCTTTTTCTTTCTTCTTAATGACTAGGAATATGATTATCCCTCAGAGAAAAGCTTTCAACTGAACCACATAAAAGCACTTCTGCTGCAACACTGATGTCTACAAATCATTGTTTGAGTGTGTTACTGTGCTACTGTAGCAATAGATAACAATTGTGTGGTCATAGAGGCCGGAGTTGTTTATAAAGTCTCTATAGGGACTAAGAAACAATCTATTCACTAATATAAATCATGAGCTGTTAAAGTAAAAAATAAAATCTCCTTCACAGGAATGAAGAAATCACCAGACATCAATGGAATTACATTTGGTGCACTTATGTATTATTCAGTAGACAATAGGGAATGTAGTAATTGATTTTGGAGAGCATAACTTTTGTCCAGATGAATCTTTTAAAGACAGTTAAAGTCGTTTTCACCACTTTAGTGTCCCCAGCAGCAAAACCATGGCCACAGTAAAGAACTGAAATAAAGACAAGTTTAAAAACCTCAAACTCAGGGAGGTTTAAGACATTCACAGCAGCGCTAGGATAGCATTTTTAACGTTTTTCTATCAAAAATCAGACTTTATTACTATTTTAAAGTGTCTGTTTAATCACAAATGACATAATCGTTTCAGAAAAATCCAATTTGACTTGCCTTTTCTGGATGTTTAAAAGACAACTCTGCCCACAGACAGTGTCTTTGTAGCTTATTTGCCTTTCTTTAGAAAAGCAGGGATTTCCAGAAGAAATTTTGATGTGTCTTTGCTTCTCTATAAAATGACATCTTCTCCCTCGTAAAGGGAGTCTCTCTTCAGAAATACTCTGTGTCAAAGAGATTAACCCTTGCACTTGAAGTCCAATTTATCAGATCAAATAATTTTCTGTTGTAATGAAAGCTAATACAAGACTGAAATCCACTTTTAGAAAAAGTATAGGAAAAGAAAAATCTACAAAGAAATAGACACCAAAGTTGATAGATAAGTACTGTAGACTATTAGAGGTGAGCTGGGACAAATTAATTTCTTAATCCACTACTAAGTCTTAGAGAAGCACTCCTTTTCTCCTATGATTTCTCCTTTCATTATCAAATATTTATTTCTCATTCCAAACATATTCGGTGGACAAGAAGCTACCTTCAGGCATGGAAAGACTATGCATAATTGAAGCACTCATTACTCTTTACAGGGAAATATAGGCACTGAAGTCTGGAGCCTACAAAGGTGTAGAACAATGTAAACGGGATGTTTAAGAAATGCTGAGGATGCTGGTGTTTCCTGTGTCTCATTTGTAAGAGGTATTTGAGAAAACATCTGTTTAGCTCTGCTTCTGATTCACCACAACCATATCTCGTAATCTACTACTTTCCAAAGTTGTGGCCCTCTAATAAGACTACTCTCCACAAATAATAATAACAGTAATAATAGTAATAGTAATGATAGCAATAGCAATAGTAGTAGTAATAATAATAATTTTTATTAATAATAATAATATCATTATTATTAATATTATTATTAGTAGTAGTAGTATTTAATTGCTCTTGTCCACTCAATAAGAAAATGGTTAGGAAATTCAACAGAGATACTAAGATTTAAGATATAATCCTTGCTATTTCTGAGGTCTGAACCAGTTTCTGTTGGACAATCTTTGAGCACCTCCGTGCTATCTATAACACACTGAGATTTACAGGAGAATAGCAAATACGCAAATCTTCTCTTTCAGGGAGGGACAAGCAAACTGTCACTCTGACTTAGTGAATATGGACATATTCAATATAAGCACAAAAAAAATAAGACTCACTCCTCAAGTAAACATGAATTAGGGGATAAAGGATGGCGATAGTATGGATTCAAGTCTGTTGTGCTAAAAAAAGGAGTATGTGAGTTGGCATACCACAATCCAGATGAATTCTCTGAAAATGCCATTTTTATTCTGTTTTGTGAGGTCTGGTTAAGTAGGTATTTCCTTTTTACAAGATTTGCTTGAACTGTGAGATGAGCAGAAAAAGTGTGATTCGAACCTGGGATTATACATGAAAATACATTCTTTACCACTGCCAAGGATGATGTGTTGTTGTTTCATTTTAATTGCCTTTTTTTCTGTCCTCAAGTCTCCTTCCAGATTTTTCTCCAGCACTCTTGCTCCTCGGAATCCAACTTTTGAAAGTACGGATTTGAGATTTTTGGCTCCCTTTTTGTGCCAAGATCCACAAGTTTATGACACTTTTGACTTCATTTTCTGTAACTTTGTGAGATGAAAGATTGGCTTTTGTGAGGTTTCTGTGAGGTTAACCCTGTAATCACGAGGGCCAATTATCTTGCCCTGTTTGAGACTACGTAACGGATAGTCTTATGTATAGGTAAATGTTTTGTAGATGAAACTGTAAGTCTCATAGGTTACGGTAGGAACAGACTGTTGTACTTTTAACTAAAGAATATTCAGTGCAGTATTTGCTGATGGAACTGTATCTTCTGGTACAAGACAGCTCAGTTTCCAAATCAGGCATTGCCTTTCTGGCCTTTCTCACGCACTGAAACTCAGCTTAGTCATAAGGATTGTTTAGCCTTAGGTGATATTACGTAATAAATTAATATTAATCAGTACATAAGTTTTATAACTGAACTTTTTTTTTTCACTGTTCTCATCACATACCATTTCTTTTGTAAGCAATGGTGCACAGAAGATGTTGATCATAGAGCTGTAAGGTCAGATGACAAGGTTCTAGAAGAATCTGAGAAAAAGCAGTTTAAGAAAAAAAAGTTTGCTGTTAGCACTTTGACAATTATTGTTTCCTGCTTGATGTGTGTTACTGTAAATTCTCTACACTAGAAACAAAACAGCATGGTAGGAAATATGTGATTTCACTGGTAACAATAAAGATCACTTTGGAAACGAAACTATTAATATGTTAAATAACTCTTCCTATATTAAAACCGAGAATCAAATACCCCGAATTATAATTCCAGAAACATTCGGGAAAAAATAGTCAGCTAAGTAATGTAGAAATATTGCAATCTGCGATGTAAAAAATTTTTTAAATAATCGCACTTACACCTACATCTTTACACAGTCAATGAGTTTGTCCACTGTGATGAAGCAATAGCTGTAGAGGCTTGCTTATTATGAAGTAAGTAGTGTTGTCTGTTGAACATCAACTATAATAAAAGAAGATTTAGCCTCAAGCTGGTACAGCACAATCATTATAGCTTTAACTTACAGTATACACGTACTTCTAATTATGCTAATATGTTTATGCTCTCCATTGTATGCATATATTAAATTCTGGTGCTTAATGTCATCACCATCTTAAATAAAAACAGACAAAACTATGAGATGAACATGAAGAAGTATAGAAAATAATGTTTTCTTTCCCAAATGTTGACCTGTAAACTGTATTAAAATTACTTTTTTTTTTTTTGCTTTTGATGTACAAATATAGCCCAAGCATTATACACACATTTAAAAGTTCCAAGTTGTCTTGAATATTTGTGGAAGGAGCCAAAATAATTTTCCTGTGACTTTTCACATCTTAACTTAAAGTGTGTTTTTCTACCCTTTTTCTCTCAACTTCAGGATAGCCTAATCTTAGGAGAGTGATGGATAATGCAAATGAAATGGCATTCCCTGAGATCTCTGTGATGTTTGCTACCTTAAACCATCACCCCCTTCGGACATTATCTTCTGTTTCTCTGACCTGAAAAAGCCTGGGAAACTCAGTCTGTACCAGCATGGACCCTCTCCTCTCCCTGGCTCCTTTGGAGATGAAGCTCCAGCGTCGACTGCACTTGTCCCACAGCCAAATCTCAAGACATAGAGACCGACCCCTCTCCAGTGACTGTACAATTTCTCTGTTCAGCAACTTGCCCCTATTCTGTTGAAGCATTCTCTTCGGTTCCCAGGAGACCTTCTGCCATCCCTGTCAATCTGCCTCTGCCTCCACTAATTCATGAGGCAGGACCCTGTAATGTGCTAGCCCAGCTGCTTGTTTGCTGAGTTCAGAAGCTTCCTAATTGGCTCAGCTTAGGTTTCACCTCTTTTTCATCCTGATGGTCACACCAGACCTGCTAGAAGTCAAAGGGCTTCTTGAAGTCATCCTCCCTGTTAGTTTTTAACAGTGACCCCTGGAAACTCTCACAAGAGATAAGAGACTTTGGGTGTATAAATATTTATACTATAGTCTGAGATACCTTAAAAATAACTTGTTATTCTGTGCTCCCATAAATTGTCTTAAACCTTATTTGATTCATAGATAGGAATGTAAACTATCCTTTACTTTTGGCTAATAAAAAGTTCCAGCAATTGATTCTTTTTTCATTACCCACTGTGATTATACAAGTTTGCAGTTTTACTTGAGGGAGAAGGGAAACATTTACTAGCAAAAGACAAGATACAGATAAGATTCTTCTACGTGCTTACATATATGTAGTTAATTTGCACAGCAGCAAGTACATAATACTTTTCAGACAAAATAACATCAACGAAACCACAGAGGTTACTTCTACCATGGGGCTTATAATCGAAGGTTCATATCCTGCACCCTTTAGTTACGTAGATGGTCCTCTTGTCTTAGCAGCACTACAGGGAGCAGTATGGCAGTATCTGACTCAAAGCCATCAGACCCTCAGTTGACATAAATGGTAAAGCTCCACCTGAATCAAGGCAGGTCTTTCATATCATCTTGCAGCTAGTGAAGATCTGGTCTACAGAGGGCCACAGAAGACCATTTAAAACTGCCTTAATTAAAGCAGGAAATAACTGTTGCAGTTCAGTGAGGTCAATCAGAAAATAAGGACTTCGGCAACCAGAGTAGGAAAATGTGAAGAAACAGCCACAATATCTGTTCTTTGAGTACTCCAAGTGAATTGTTCCCTGGTACCCTGGCAGATTTGAAAGTCTGATTCCATCTTGTCACAAACTGTATTTGCAAAATGATCGATTGCTTAACCAATACTTATTGATTTGCAGTGCTCTGGGACAGGTAAAACAACTCAGCAGGATGCAAGAATCAAAGGTAACAGAAAAGATCTAGGTCACTGGTACGTGACAGCACCAGTCAAGTTTATTTGCATGTTCCCTGATTTCAAAAAAATTTATGGTGTACAGAAACACATGAATAATGAGTCTGGGCACCCTCCCACGTTGTAACTTGTGTGTATGTTCACTGTGCTGGCCCTGGGGCTACAAGCCAGCTCCCTATTCCAGCTCTTCCCTGTGAAGATGACAAAAAAAGTCAGTTTAGTCTCTTCATTCAGTCAATGTGTTACAATACTTCTGATTATTTTTGCGTTTTTTCTCCCCTTTCTTTCCCTTTTTTTTTCCCTCTAGAATGCTGATTTGGCAGAGTTTGTGTCACCAAGCACAACAAAACTTATTGCATTTATTCTAAAGTTATTTCACTACTGTACCCTTTTGTACTCCATCATATACAGTGTACAGATTTTCATATACAGCACTATGCTCATCCAACTCAGGTATTTTTCTCAAGAAATGCTTTTTATTATCTATGTAATTGGAAGTTAAAAAAAAAAATTAAAAAACCTGATGAAGACCAAAGAGAGAAAAGTAGAAATTATTCTATCCACCAAATGTTTCAATCAATCCAAACCCAAAGGTTTCATATCAGTTCTGAGGTTTGTTTAATTTTTAAAACTGAAAACTGAAGTAAATTTTAAATGAAAAAAAATCTCAAATTAAAGAAACAAACTGTAGGTTTTGAGTCTGCTAGATTTTTTTTTTTGGTCACAGTAGCTCAGCTAGATATTGTAAATTAGCAAAATGTTTCAGTGAACCTGAATCATTGAAATGATTTTATAGCATTCTTTGACAACAGAATGCAAATGAAAGATTATGCCCTGATCTACAATTAAGCTTTATTTACTTCTTAGTTTTTCTAGACACTGAGTTTATGGGTCATATGTTTCTTTCCATAAGCCTCAGATTTGAACAAAATATATATGGAAAATGAACAAAGAAAACCTCTTTGGTTTTCTACGTACTTGTATTATTTTACTCTTCAAGCACATTTTTGTGAGGCTCATCTGAGCAGTGTAATGCTAGAAGTAAAGCAGAGATGGATCAGAGGGCACAGGGAAAGGGAGGGAGTCAAAACTGGGTGAATGCAGGCAGTCATACATTCAGAGCTCCACCAAATAGGTGTTCATGTTGTACATCATGTGTGCAAGACAGTGACATATACATATATTTTCACATGACTTTGTATATAGAGTCATAGAATCGTTAAGGTTAAAAAAGACCTTTAGGGTCATCAAATCCAACCATCAACCTAACACTACCAAGTGCACCACTAGGCCATGTTCCTAAGTGCCACATCTACATGTGTTTTAATTACTTCCAGGGATGTGTACTTAACCCACTCCCAATATAAGCTATTTTAAAATTGTCTTTACTGATATTTGTAATGGACTTTTCCACTTATATGTGCAAAACACTGTTGTATTTCAATGAAATAGTTCTCCATACTAAGTGGTGGGAACAGCTCATTTCTTAGTCTTGTGGTCACTGTGTGCGCGCAGGTGTTTGAATGTGTAAAATTTTACATTAAAGTTTTCATTTATTACTACTGAATAGGAAAACCGAGTCAGGAGTTTAGATATGGTAAAGAAAGCCACTTTGGAAGGTTATTTAAATTAAATATAGTCTACTGAAATATTTGACTCTATTTATTTAACTCTGTATGAGGCTTCTCTAAGATCGCTAATGTTTGAGAAAGCTGCTTTCTGTTCCAGGTACTGTTTGAATGTAAGTAGATGGCCATGCCAACTTTCTTTAAAACTGGTAGGTTACTATTGTACAAGAGAGAAAAATTTTACAATCTAGTCTTTTGGTATGGGGGGCAGGGGGGGGAGTGGCCTGGATTTTATTTTTTTTGTCCTTCTAGAAACTGCTTTTACCTTCCTACTGTAAACAAGATACAAGTAATCTACTTTGATAAATGCTTATCTTTCATTATTACAAACATTGACTGACCTTTCTGTACATGTCACATGACAATAACCAGGCTTTTCAACAAGCCTGTAAAAATGAAAACAACTTAAACACACCCCTGTCAAGACTAAGATAAGCTTTTATGGGAGTGGGGGAAGAGCTGAATTTCAGTGTGTATATCAGTAACTTCAAAGTCATTACTGACCTTTCTGATGGTTAGAAAATCGGAATGATGTTGTACATCGCAGTCTGCAAACAGCAGCTATAGAAGTATTCAAATTTATTTCGTTGATAGCAGTCCCAAGTCATGTCCTCTGAATTTTAATGCACCTCAGGCTCTGGCAACAGGATCTGTAACAGTCATATAATTTTATTAATCAGGCTGTGTTTGGCTTGATAAATCTAAGTTTATAATTTGTCTGTAAGCAGTCTGAGCTCTATATGGGGCCATTCAATTTTTCAGCTAAGTCAGGCTATGTGAGGAAAGCAGTTGTTTCAAAGGCCAGACTGACAGGGAGTGAACAACAACAAATAAAGCCTTTGTAGTCTCTTCACAGTTCCACAGAACCCCTCCTCACAACCAGGCTGCAGGAGGTCTGCTGGAGCCCACAGCCATACCTCTTGCTGGTTTGAGCCTTTCTCTGCTCCCAGCCCTTTCATTCCCACTGCTACTTATTCGGGATGGAGCTCCTCAGAAAGCTGAAAGGAATCCCAATATGTATTTTCTTTTCCTACTATATAATTTTCTTAGGAATAAAGTTTACTTTTATTGTTCTGACTTGAGCCCCATGGCTCATACCTGTACCATAGACCACAGCTCATACAAAGACTTTCCGTTTTCAAGACCATAGAATTGGCAGACTGGCATCTAGATAAAGCTACAGATCTCAAAGACACTTTCAAGTTTCAAGAAGTGAATGAGCACCTAGTAGAAGGTGATAATAGATTACGAGGCAGAAAATGTAAAAATAGTCATATTAGAATCCTCCTACACATTGCTTGACTGGGGTTTTTTTTGTTGTTTTTTGCTTTTTATTTTTTGTTGTTTGTTTGCTTTTTAAAAAAAACACTTCATCTTGTACTTGTTTCCTTCCCCTTACTCAGAAACAAAAAGCATGGTTTTAAAGCCAAGAAAGCAATCGGAAACTGCTCAGACTGTTAATATTTTATTTCTTGTTAGTGGAATGAGTGCCACAGAAAAGATTGCATTTTCAAATTACAATCTATGGACCTCAGTATATTTATAACTAACTCTTATAGAACTCTAAAAGTAGAAAACAGGGTAAAATAATTGTTTTGTATCAACATGGATAGTCAGAAGATAACTGTTCTTTTCTGAAATACTTTTTTCTCTGACAAAGTAATACACAATAGCAAAACAAATACATATCTATAGAAAATTTTGTCTCAGGGATATTGAGCTGAAGCATATTGACTCACAGGCTGTTTTTGAGAGAAGCACATTATTCCGTCCTTTTTGACAAAAAGATGAACGAACAACAGTCTTCACTTCTGGTGAGTCTGTCATGAGCTGAATGCTCAGGCTCCTCACTTTCCTACTGGCCTCACTGCCAGGGTTGGAAATGTCTGTAGAAACAAAGAGTTTCATTCATCAGCTGCCCCAAAATCAGACAGCTTCACCCCCCACACATTCCTCAGCAGGACTGGGGCTTTCTTCTGTAAGCCTAGAGGCAACCTACCTGCAAAGTTTGCTCATGTCAGCCTAGCGTGGGGAATCCTTCACTCCCAAGCTCAGCCAAAGTTCCCACTGTCATTGTAGAAAGCATTGATGAGTTGAGTTCTGCTCCTATACAAGAAAATATTCTTGCAAGGTGTTATAAAAATTTGCTGTCACTTCTTAGAATAAACTTGACAAACCCTATATAACAGCTGTAAACAACACATACATGAAAACACTAAGAAAAAAGAAAAAAAAATCTTGATGTTGCCACGGCCTGTTGAAATGAGTAGCCATTTTGCCTAAACAAATGCAAAGAGTTTACCTGTGGTTATTGTTCCATGAAAATTCTGTGATCCTTATCCAAGTGCCAAGTAACCCCAGGAGGAACTTGCCTGAAGTCCCTGTAGCAGCTGCCTCGTGCAGAAAGAGGCCAGGACACATCCAGTGTTCAGGCAGCAGCGCTGCCTTCAGCACCGTTGGACCCAAATTCCTCGTCCATACTCTGCTGCAGCTTTTGAGCATGTCCTGTGGCATCAGAGGAGAAGTTAGCATGGGACTCCAAGGGAAAACGTCCTCGGGGTTACTTTGCCCTACCCGTGGGCTGCAGTCTATACTTCAGTCCTGCCGACTTCCTCCGGTTTGCACACAAAGTGCAATTCACTCTTTGCACATAGTGCACAATTTCATAAACTTCTTATTACTCAGGTGTCTACTTTAACATAGAAATAGCTTCTGCCAGCAAGGAGACTGGCTAAAACGGATAAACCCCTTTTAAGACTCTTAGTAGGGAACTATGATGTGAGAAGGTGCGTCTAGAGCCAATCTTTGTTTATTCCACACAAATAAATGTATCGAATAAGGTAAATAAGGAAAAGGTAAAAGCCAATTCACCTCTTGGCTTGTAGGCAGATCAGTTCTCTGATTCTTGGAGCACTAAGATGCTGACCCGACATTTCTAATAAGGAGCAACTACCAAATATCAGATATTTATTTTCTGTTAAAAAATCTAAGATGTCAAATGAAAACTTACAAACATTAAAATAAAGACTTAGAAATGATAGGCTTTACATATGGCTTTACCTAATTATTTGTCTTTATTATTGTACTTCAGTATGTGGCTATAATAACCCTCTAGGGAGCAGACAGGCCTCACCACAGTAGATCAAATGTAGACTTGGTTGACTAAAAATATAAGAACTATTGTTTTTCCAGTGATATTCACTTTGAATATTTTTCCTGTGTCTCAACTAATGGGCTGTTTCAAGAAAAGCAAGTATTCTGTCTGTGGTGGAAAGAAAGAGAAAAGCAAATGGACACATCAGAAAATGAAGGTTGCCCTTTTTTCTTGCCTGGTCAGCAAGCAGCCTCTTTGGTGTTGCAATCAGGTCAGGAGAAAGCCTGTTGTATAAGGTAGGTAGTCACCAAGCAGCCATTGATTTCCAGCATTCCATTTGTGTTATCAAAAACCGAAGAAAGAAAATACATCATCACGTATCTTGCAGTGGGCAGGGTCATGTGGGGTTAGACACGTGCCAGGCATGTAAGTGAATGGTGCTTTCTGAAAAAAAATCATGACAAATACAGTTATTTAAAGCTGAGGTTTTACTAGTGGTTTTCTTCACTTGGAAAGAATCAATGAACAAAGTGAACATTGTATCGATTACAGGAAAAGGTATCTGTACCTTTTAACAACATGAAGGAAATAAAGGAAGCAACAAAATGTGAGAAGGTTTTCACATGGAAGCACATGGGGATTTTTAACTATATCAAGTGTTTCTCTTACCCCTTAGGTACTTTTGCTTGTTATTTTATTAAATACATAAAGGTAAACGTTTTTTTCATCACCTGCAAACTCATTAGTGGCTTATTGGATACATTACAATTAAGAGGTATTTTAAAATAGTTTTCCAGAAAGCAAGCAAGTGGCTTTATGTTTTATTATCAAGACGGTCTCCCAGCTACGAAGAACAGCATAGGACAATAAAAGTATCTAGTGGGCAAGTGAAATAAGAACGATATTGTTAACTAGCAACTCAGTGAATATTGGGAGGAATGAGATAGAAAGGCAAGGAGAAAAGATGGCATTTGGTGTAGTAAAGGGAATTCAAAGGGAAAGAATGACAAGATCAGAGGATGAAGCAATAAATTCTTTTGACAACTTCAAAGTGAGCAGAGTTGAGGAGAGGAGATATATGCATGAGTTTCCATTTTACTGCACTGTATTAATTTTCACAGCCTTTTTCAGTTATGCCCTACTTATTTTCTATCTGTAAATGTATTACCAGCCTGGAGATTCCAATTACTGTGGGAATTGTGAGGATCCCAATTACTAAGAAAAGTAATTTTAACAAGTTTCCTATACACATTATCTATGATGCTGAGACACTTTATTCTCCAAGCAGAGTGGAAGCCTGAGGTTCAAAATAGTGCAGATCACAGTGTTTGCAGGATGCAGACCTTACAGGCACATCTATTATCATGTTTACATTGAACATCAATTCACTTTACTATGTTGGAGAAAGAAAAATGCATGCATAAATTCTTCTAATGTGTGGTGTTTGAGATAGAAAGTCAGTCAGTAAAAGAGATGATAGGTGCTTTTTTAACTCTGTCTTAAATGTGGAAGGTGGGGTTGGAAAAGATAGTGACCTTGCCTTCCTTTCCCCCTCTGTTTTCCATAAAATTTGGAGGAAACCCATAAAAATATGTTCATATAATATCCTGGATTCTGTGCAGGTGTTTACTTATGTTTTAAACAGCAGATGTTAAATGGATGCTTTCCTGGCAAGTATAAGAAGAAAGACTATGTTCTACATTATTTAAATGTTGTTGAATGAAGAATGTACGATTTATTCTGAAATAGATAAAGTGATACGGGTCAGACTCCCTCGTGTGATGCTCCATGACTCCGCAGGAACTCTTTCTTCCCTGCCTGATGCCTCAGATATATCTGTGCTGCTGCCCAGTTGTCTGGCAGAAATAGCCCAGGGGATGGAACTGAGGGAAGGGATCTGTAAGTCTCCTTTTTCGTATCAAATATTTGTAGATTTGTCTCTAAGAGCGGTAACAAAACAGAGTAGCTTGCTGATTAGCAAAATGGATAATGAAGAAACTGTAATGGGAGAAAACCAGAAATGAGTCGTTAGTTTGTCTCTAAAATTAATTATATATAGTTATATACATTATGTATACAGATACAAGTGTACATACATATATGCATGTAGTAAATATATACAATTACCTGGACAGTTGCTTAGGATAAGATGCAATGAATGGTAGGATTTTAGGCGAGAATTCCACTGTCAAATTCATGGAGGGACCTTGGATAACAAAAATACAACTAGTGGAATAATTTGCATTACTCTTATGTTTTTTAAACCATATACAAGAACACCTAAACATTCAGTATTAAAGGAGCTTGTGTGGTGAGTACAGAACAATAAACTTAGTGTAATTCTTACAATTTTGTTTACCTAGAGAAGATGGCTAATTTACCTTATGTGTCAGCGGTCTTTCCAATTGAGTTTGGCATTGGGTAAACAAGTGACTCAGCCTGAAAGTAGCAGCCTGACTCCTATGGTCTAGGAAAGCATGGTCATCCTTGTCAGATGAGATACAGAGAGCACTTTCTAATTTTTATCTTTGCTATGTTGGCAGAAATGTTCGAGTTGGCAAGCATTCACGTGTAAGTCATACCAGCTGATAAACCCAACTACAGAGCAACAGGTCTGAAATATTGTTGCTCTGAAGTTTTAAATCTTTTAAATCTGAAGATTTAATAGGATTTATATAATGATTTTGTACCATAATAGGACTAAAATTACTTCAATCTATTTCTCAGTGAGAAACACAAAAGTAATTTTATTTCTATTCTTACCTTTCAGTGCTGAATCACTTAGGCTGTAGTTCTATCTGTGCCATTCAAAGAAATAACTCAGAGTGGTGGAATTATGGCATATCTGTTTTGTTTTCTCATAGACAATATCATCTATATGATTGAGTCCAGACTGAAGAGAAAAGGAAAGTGAAAAACTCAAGGAATCAGTTTGTGAGTCTTTATGACTGGTAGTCATAAAGTCTTTAAGATTCTGTCTGCACAACTGCAACATCTTTGGTTTTTGTCTAACACGACAGTCTTAACAGCAAATTAAGGACAGGCCTAGAATTTTTTCCTCAGACTGTGAATCAGTTACCAGGGGCTTCGTTAGCAACAAATGCATCTGAAAAACAAAAAGGGATCTTCAGTGTAGTGTTTGGTATCAGATCTTATCTTTTTGGGGAGGCTCATGGGCTCCTTGCTTAACCTTTCAAATATATATAAAGATATATTATCCCTTGTAAGGCAATAATAAGTTTTGGGTTTGGGGTTTTTTTTTGCATTAAAAAAAATGTGGGAAAGTGAATTTTTATCTTGGAAAAAAATATATTATTTAACAAATTTTACCGAGGATTGTTTCACAGTGTGTCAGTATAACGTAGAACTAATGAAACACAGAACTGAGAGCTGTACTCTTAGCAGAGAAGGAACATGTAAGTATTTTGCATCACTGTGACTGTAATTTCCTTTTTTTTCTGTACTTTTTTAAAGTTGTTGGTACTGAATACCATTTAAAATGTATGATATTAATATAAACTTTCCCAGGCACCCTAGTGAGACATATCATTAATCTTTGGTGTCTTCTAATCTCCTTGGAAAGCTCATATTTCTTATATACTTCACTTACCTAATGCTTTGAAGTGATAACTTAAGTAATGTGAGTTAGATTTCAGCTATGTTCATGAGATTTTCATGATTAGAAAAAAATTGCTTCCATGGCCAACAGGTATGTTTGGCAGCCTCACGTGAAAACCTGAGTTGAATCAGCATTGGAACTGAATTATCCACTGTGACATGGAAAAAAATTGCATTGCCTGTGTATTGGCTACAATATAGAGAGAAAAATAAATAGAGAAACTTATTATGAATACAGAAATTCAATTTTTATTGTCAGTGCTAATGACATGGTCTATTGCCAGCATGCACTTCTGAACCCTGAGAAACATAACCATATGGAATTGTGCTAACTAAAGTACAAGAACTAAGTAAATAAGGAATTTAGGGACAGTATTGGAAACTTAGATGTTTCAAAATAAATCTGTGTTGTAATGAAAGTATGGTTTCTTTTAAACGGACATGTCTCTGTAACTAAATGCCGATAATTTATGTCATTATATAGTAATAACCCTGTCAAATCTCTCCACTTTCATGATATGTGACATATACAAATATCAATATATCAGAGCTAGATCCACAAATCCTGTACACCATAACTCATTCTCCAGCTTTTGTGAAATTCTGATGTATCAATGATTAATAATGTTTTAGAAGAGTAGCATAATCAAAATTTTCCAATAATGTACTCCAAGCTATTCAAGGAATCCTTGGACGTCCCCTAAGAAGTTTAAAGTTTGAATTGAATTGATGACAGATTTTCTTTTTTTAAATGTAAACCGTAGCTGTGAATCTTATTAAGAGTGTACAGTCATTTCTCAAAATGAGTGAAATTCTGAAGTGCCAAACCTGAAATACTTTTATTCCATAAAACTAACTGCAACAAATATACGATAAAGTATATCAGACGAGAGCAAAACATGAGATCCTTACATCTCTAAGTCATTCTTAACATTTTTTGTTGTTGTTGCTATGACAGTTATTTTAATGGCTGGACTCCAGCAAAATTTGAAGAGAAGGGAAGTAAATGGCAAAACCTTGAATTCTTATTTATGACTGTAATAATTTTTTAGGCAGATCTGAGTAGAATGAAATATTTAGTTTGCTTAATTTGATTTTTTTGTCTATAAACATGAATTAAATTTACTCTAATTTTAATGTAAATAATATTTTTAGACTTGTTTTTCCACTGGTGGAAACAGACTATGTATTAAGAAACACAGCTGCCTCGTAGGCTTATTTTATGAGACTAGCATGGCTAACTTTAAGAATTAATTAAATCCAGTGTTACTGCTTTTCATCACAACTTACAAGTATAACAAATATTTCTGCCTTTAAAGCTTTGGTTGTCCTGGTGGAACATAAATTAAACATATCATGAACTTCCAATAATTAGATTCTGACTTCTTTACTGGTAACAGAATATGCAACTCTTAAGAAACAAAAACATAATTTAGGGGCAATGTATTCTGACTGGTTAAGAGTCTTGAAAAAAATATCATTAATAGGGAAATGTGTATAAATATATATATTGATAATTTGTACTGACTTTACAAACATGATATGATGGATAAAAAGATAGTAGAATGTGATGACAGATGAGTGTGTTAAATATGACAGGGTTATCATATGCCTTTAATTCACTCTGTGAAGAGCTTTACTTGATCTTACTTGGTAAATGGCAATTAACATATATATCTGGTGTGTAATTGCCAAAATACATTATTTTTATTGGTGTTTCAAATCAGTACTTCAGATTGCAGTCTGAAAATCAGTTTATAAAGAAGGAGGATTAATTTTGAACAGAAGAGTACACTACACAGCTAAATGAGACTCTTAAATAAAACCAGAGAAATAAGTTTTGGCAGCAAATATACAAGGGAAATGTGCACATGACATCTTCTTCGTATTTTTCTTTTAATAGCTGTGGCAGCATGGCTTTTTCAGGTACACTAAGCATGTGCATTTATCTCTCCCAGATGCTTACGAGAACATAAGCCCATTTTCTTTTACATTTAGAGTGGAAAACATACTGAAATCAGTTTGAAAATCATGTTTAACCCACTGTTCTAATAATCCAATAAGCTCATCGCAGACAGTATAAAATGTTTGATTTGTCAGTCATCACCAGTGGTAACTTACTGCATGTGGAGCAGCACGAGGATACATATTCAGATGCTCTGAACTTCCCTTCAGTCTCCAAAGTTCATCTGAGAAGCAAGCTGGGTCCTTCTGAAGATCACCAAAGGATGACCTATAAGGAGGCCAGGCACCCTGCTAAGGATTTCTTACCAGCTCTCACAGCTACTGCATGGCAGAAGCTACAATTATAGTGCACAAGTAGCAAAAGATATACAAAATATTTCACCATTATGAAAAAACAATACTGGCAGTTGGACCGAATAATCAAACTGGTCCTTTTCAAAAACTCCACAGGATAGTTTCTCAGATGTCTTTTATTCTTTCTGCTGCAAAATGCCTTTTCTCAGGTCATGTGGAAGTAAAGAGCTATTAGTACACTGCCATTGAGCAGCAATGCTGGGCATCTGCACAAAGCTGATAGCTGGGCTTAGACTAATGAATCTGTAAATCGTTTCAAAATGAACTTTTATGTGAAATTAGGAATATCATTTAACCATATAAACACGTTTAAGATGAGTCTGTTCTCTCTACAATATTATGGTACCTCTCTAAAAGGTAAAAAGAAAGCAAGGGTGGACTATAACATCCTGTTCAGGATCAGAGGGGTGTCTGCATGAACCTCCATGGTGAGTGAATGGCAAGCTGCGTGACTTGAAACAAGCTTTTTCAGTGGCCTTTGTCAAGGTTTGGTCATCAATCTTCCTGCCAGTCAGAGGATACCTACCTGGAGAACAGACACACAATTTTACTATTGTACAATGGTACTTCAGAACAAATCTAATATGATTCTGTTATATTTTTTGCTACCCAGAGGGAGAACTCAGTACATCTGAAGAATTTCTAGAGCACTTAATTTGATGACAGTAGCGTGTTGCACATTCTCTTTCTAAGACTATAAAATCAGCCTTAAGAAGTTTTGAGTAGATGTATGTCTGTGGGAAAAATGCATACCAAGAAAGCAGAGAGAGATAGACAAGCTGCAAGTCAATAGTAGAGTTCTTGCTTATCATGCAGAATCACAGAATGTTAGGGATTGGAAGGGACCTCACAAGATCATCCAGTCCAATCCCCCTGCCAGAGCAGGAACACCTAGATGAGATTACACAGGCATCCAGACGGTTTTTTAATATCTCCAGAGAAGGAGACTCCACAACCTCCCTGGGCAGCCTGTTCCAGTGTTCTGGCACCCTCACTGTGAAGAAGTTTCTTCTCAAATTTAAGTGGAACCTCTTGTGTTCCAGTTTGTACCCATTGTCCCTTGTCCTATCACTGGTTGTCACTGAGAAGAGCCTGGTTCCATCCTCGTGACACTCACTCTTTACATATTTATAAACATTAATGAGGTCCCCCCTCAGTTTCCTCTTCTCCAAGCTAAAGAGACCCAGATCCTTCAGCCTTTCCTCATAAGAGAGTTGCTCCACTCCCTTAATCATCTTTGTTGCCCTGCGCTGTACTCTCTCCAGCAGCTCCCTGTCCTTCTTGAACAGAACAAATCACAGAAACAGCACATGAAAAAAATATCCAAATAACTGAAGAATGGTATTCCACATTACTTCTATAACTGTTCCTAATCTTCTTAACATCAATAGGTTGACTAATTCCCCTGTGTTAAAATGTATCGTAACATCCTAAACCAAAACAAAACAGAAAACCAAAAAACAACAACAAAAAAAAAGTGATGCAACTCTTTTTCTCTAGAAAGCTTGAAAAGAACTTTGCAATTGGTACCTTTATTACATTTCTTTTACATTTTGTTGGCTCAGCACATTTGTGATCTTAGGTAAGGCATTATTTCAAATCTTCTGTTGGCTGTATGAAAACAGCAAACTGGAATGAGTTGCCGAATGTACCTTATTTGAAGTTAAGAGGGACGCCTGTCTTTCATTAAACAATTTATCCCTTAGGAGATCTGAAAGATGGGCTCGCTCTCTTTCTCTAGTAACACTAAACTTTTCACACTTAAGAATGTGTGATTCAAGAGATATTATAGGAAGTTTTTTTAATAAACATAGAAGTTGCTTCACATTCTCAAAACTGTAAAAGTCTGAAACATTCTCCAATGAAGCTAATTACTATTGAAATCTGCAAAAATCAGGTCATAGTGAACCAAGAAGTTAACAGGGTCATATGCTTCACTGAGAGGTGCAAATATCTAACCATAGTGTAAATATGCAGAGCACCCTGCTGTCATTTAAATGCAAGTACGTAGTTTGATGGAAATTCTCTGTTAAGAAATGAAGCATTAGAACTCTTTTCCCCACAGATGTGTGTTGGTTTATGACAAATTCTTTTCTGCATACTTTCTGACTGCTTTTATTCTATTTGATTTTTATATTATCTTTAATGGAGGAATACACTAATAACTACGATTGCTCTTATAAAATTCTTTGTCACTGGACATATGTTTATTAGCTGCAATTGTATCTATTTGTATTAAAACTGACTAACGATTATGGTAAACTTATAGGTAATCAAACTGTTGTATATATGTGATTAAATATATAGGTGAAGGGAAGGAAACATTTTCCAAGAGGAATATCACTAGCATTAGCTCGCTTGAAAAGTCTTAGATAAATTCTCATTTCAAAAATACCACATTAAAATAAACACAGTACTTATTCTGTAATTATTTTATACCCCAAGTTACACAGCAGCAGGGAATATATTATATTCCTACTTCAAATTGTGCTTTGGAGAAGGATCGTTTGTTTTCTCTCTATATATACCTGCTTATCTCTCTCCCCCATCTAGGAATCCCACAGAGCCCCGTGTCTTAATGCAAGGACTCAGGCTGCACAACCATCCCTCTTTTGGCTCCCTCTAGTTAAATTTCGCAGCATGTCCCATGCAGGATGCAGAGCCTGCTGGAGGCAGAGGGCCAATTATACCTCCTTCCTATCCTTCCACTTCTAAAATGGTTTGTTTGCATATGCATGTTCTATTCGCCCTAAAACTACCCTCCACTCTCCAGGCAGACGTACACTTATGATAATTACATCTGATGAAAAGGTGAGTAGGACTATGCATTACAGGAAATTTATCTAAAGTGCATGGCTATTCTAAATACTACCAAGCAAGAACAAGACAACAGCCTTTTGCCAGCTTCTCGACACTGTGAGCAAAAACACCTTCCCAACATAACACCTGCTGCTTTTACACTGTTCTCAGTCCATCTATAATTTATCAACATGAGCCCCTCAAGCCGTGCACATTCTTCTTGGAGTCTCCAGCAATATAGGAGAATCTGAGATACAGCCTTGAATTCTGGTGAGATGTGTTGTCACACATTTTTCTCTTATGAATAGTTTGGGAAAGCACTGTGGATTTTTTCCCCCTTTTTCTTATTTTTTGGTCTTAGTAGAAATAAATGAGCTCCAGGTAATGTCTTCGCTGGGCATACTGCATGAAATTTTAAGTATAGATCTGTAAAAATCCTTCTTTTTTTTCTAGGACTTCAAAAAGGAAATCTAGAGAATCTCTTGGGTTTAGAGAGTACAACGTGAAAACAACCTGCAGAAAGGTACAAAGGAAGTGGACTGAAACAGATTTAAAATATATGCTCCTGAAAATGCCTGAATTTCCTCATATAATGTACACAATTCCACTAGGTACAGATTAGCCCATTTAAGAGACTCAACAGCAACAATGAAAAGCATAAATATGTAAAGTACAGAGAGAGAGATTAATAACCTCAAAGCTGTCTTCTACAGAAAGTATATCAAAACTGCCTCAATTTTTCTGTAAAGACAGAAAACAACTCAGGAAACAGAAGCAGTCATGAAACATTTATCTCTGGAATAACTGAAGAAAGTAGAAAGAAAAAATGAACTGAAGACATTAAAATTGTTGATTTTTATGAAATATGGATGAAAGTTCTTAAAGGCTTTATGGTAAGAATATTCTACAAGAAGTCAAAGTTGCCACTCTGTGGATAAGAAAGAAATGGAGGATAGTGGACTGGAGGAGAACAGCCTTTATCGATTAAAAAACAAAACAAAACAAAACAAACCCAAGTTATTTAATAAGTGCTCCGTTTGGGGGTGGTTTTGGTCAATAACAAATAGCTCCATGTGTCCTGACGTGGTTGTGGATTATTGCCTCCGTCTTATATACTCCACAATACTTGCCCCTCTAACAACTTATTTACTTAGTCATTAGTGAGAGCAGACATTATGACTGACAGTTATTTTTCTTGTGTGTTTCCACATTGTTGTCTTCAGTGCTTCCAAAGCCTTATTTTGTAGGAATCCATGCCCAGATGAAGGTGAAATTTAGCATATTTCGTACTTCTTGATGTGCTTAATCATTGCAACATAGTAAATAGACACAGGGAAAGCTCTCTTTAAATACTTTTAATCTGTTCTAATGTAATCATATCAAGCCCATTTAGTTGTTTGAATGGGCCTCCGATAAATATGCCATAGGCTATTTAAACAGGTGTGCAAAAAGTCGTATCAGTCTCCCATGAAATGCATTCATGCTTCTGCTATGCCTGTCAGATTACCTGAATTATGGAGAACTGCTAATTGTTTGTACTCTTTTCCTAACATCCTCCTCACATAACACACATCAATTAAGACAGCACCGTTTTCCAAGACCAACATAGCAGATTAATACGTTGCATTTCTCCTTTTCCTCTTTCTACAGAACGTCAGGTTGTGGTTGGTTGGTGGGGTTTTTTTGGTGAGGTTTTTTTTGTGTTTTTCTTTGTCCGGTTGGGGTTCTTTTTGTTAGGTTGGGTTTTTTTTAATTTGTTTGGTTTTGGTTTGGTGTTTTTTTGTTTTCTTCAAGAAAGGTAACACAGCACAGTCCCTCATACCCCAGTTTCATCCTCAGCTCTGTGTTTTATCTGGTATATTTCTCTTTCCTTTATGCCTCAGCCTTGCATTACAGGATTGTTTTCGTACATCTGCTGAAAATGTACGCTGAATTGTACAAGTATGTCCCATTTCAAGAGCTCTGGGAGGTACGTTAGGGACCAAGTTGTCCTAACACATCTTAATTGCTTTTGAGCACAGCTCTGTATTTTCCTGTCATTGTTGCAAACTGGCAGACTGTTACTGGGAGGAAGGTGGAAGCCAAAGCAATGTCTGACAACTGGTTCAAAAAGATGCTGCAGTGTCAGCGCATTAGGGAACCAAAGGGCCAGATGGTGAGAGAGATCAGAGCAGATTCCCATTCTCTTCACTGCAACCACCTACAGCTGTAGTTGCACCAAGCCAGCTTGTTTCTGTCCATCTTTCCAAGTGCAATTGATCAGTGCTTTACTGCCACTTGGAAGTATAAGTGAGTGATAAACTAACAAATTCATGACATGAAATCTCAGTGTTTCTCCTCAGCATTGCTGGATCCAGCAGCCTCATGTATTGATCCCACACAAACAATATTTCAGCTTGTTGCTTATAACACTATTCTGCTTTTCTGTTTCTCCATATTCTTTCCAAATCAGCTGCATGCAGCCCCACTTCTAATGAGCTTGGTATCCACCTGCTTCTCATTGAAGTTGACAATGAAACTTTGCTCTGGATGAGAGGGTAAAGACAGATGCAATTATAGCCTTTCCCTATGTGAAACCTTTTTCCTCCCTCACACACACAATGGTCTGCATACTCACCATAACAGCAGATACGAATCACATCATCAGCTAGCTCCACCAAGACTAGAACTACGAAAAGCAGTGTTAACAGGAAAAAATGGAGATATAAAATATTTTAAATTGAAACCTACGTATATGGAAAAACTTAATATTTTCCTTATACTAATATCTTTCCCTACTGCTGAGAACAATCCACAGGAAACATTTTCACTTTAAAACAACTTGTATTTGTTCTCCTGATACTACAAGACCTCTTTAACTGCAGTGTCTGTTGCATAAGTGTTATTATAATGTCCCTCTTTTTGAGGAGCACACAGCAGCCTGGAGAATTCTGTGGACTTATTGCAACAGGACCAGAAGGCACCTCACTTGTACTGGGCTCAGACAACTTCTGTCACAGGCAAGAACATCACATATTGTGTTTTGTAAGTTTGTTTAACTCCTCCTTAACAGCAAATAGCCTTTTTGGCCTTTGCTTCTCTTATTTGGAACTATAACCTCTCTCCCTCTGATGGCTAGAATACTTCTGCAGTTTTCAGCCTACACGTGTTCACATGCATGTTATGCTTATTTGCTTTAATGTGGTCTTTGTTCCTTACCTTGCATAGTTTTTTCCTCTCCATGATGTATATCCATTAGTAGTAGCTATAGAAGCTATAATATCCCCCTTAGACTTCTGCAAACTCAGCTCTCTGTTGCTTTGAATTTCACCATATAATCCAGGCCGATTTTTTTGCTTTCTTCTGAAGAAATGAATAGTACAGGGAAATCATGAATTTTCTTTTTAATGGGAGTGGTAGTCCCCAATCTCCAACAGAGGTACTTAGCATGCAATATGTCTTATGGTCATATTTGATTTTTTTAGGCTAGACCAAATTGCTGACTCGCAGTTACATTAGGAAAGTCAAGCTTCTTTCCTTGTTAATGATGTTCCCCCTCTTAAATAAATTCTCATAGTTTATCTTATATTTAAGCTGTGAAATTCTATCCATCAACATTCTTTTTCACACATTTCTCCTGCAGTATATTCTGGTTCTCCCATGTAGATAATATAAGAATATGGTTACACACAGTATACAACATCAAAAAAAAAAAAAAAAANAAAAGTAAATAAAGGAGGTTCAAGAACCAAATCAACCAAACATAAACAAACACAAAGGGAAGTTAAAACAAACAACTACACTGTTAGCATAACCTGTGGCTAACTCCTTAGGTGCAGATCTTACACTCTTCCCTTCCTCTTCCAACTGAACTAAGAATTTTCCAAATGGAATGATATCAAATATTGTACTCTTTGAAAAGCCTTGCCTCATTTTCTTGGTTGAAAAATCAAGAACTATCAGATGATTCTGGTATGTTATTTATTTCATACATGGGCAGTGGAACAGTTTACAACAGGGGTGTCAAACTCATTTTCACCAGGGGCATATCAACCTCACAGTTGTCTTCAAGGGGCTGAATGGATAAATGTAGGAGTAGTTACATTTATACAGTCCTAAAATTATATTCGGCCCCTTGAAGACAACTGTAAGGCTGATGTGGCTCCCGGAGAAATTAGTTTGATACCTCTGGTTTACAACATTTCCAATTCACTACTTCTCAGATTGACGAAGTAATCAGAAACCAATTACTTTAATTGTCAGTCTTTCAGTCTGTCCATTAAGTCTCATTGCAAGGATTGGACTTCAGTACGCATGAGAAACTGGCTAAAAATTTATGCCATACTTTTGCAAAACAGCATAGAAAATCTACATTTATTACCTGCTAAAGCTGGCATACAGATTTTTGTTTTGTAGAGATTTCTTAATTCCAAAATGACAACAAAAAGGTTAAAAGACACTGCAGAGCTTTGCTGCTTGTTTTCTGTACTTAGGATGTGACATTTCTCCATCTAATATTATGTACTTTAGTTTTTATCCAGCACACACAGGTGTTCCATTATGTTAGCATAAATTAAATCAGGTTTACTCTAGAGAAATGCAAAAGAGCTAACATTAGAGGGCTGGTTTATATTCAGACAAGAATAAAGTAATGTAAAAAAACAACATTTGTTCCTAGAACTCTGTTCAAAACGTTTACATTGACTTGTTTCCAGAAGAGAAAGTCCAGTGAAATACCATTTCTAATGCCTTTTAAACATATAAATCAATTTCAAATCACTGCAGACAGAAATAATGAGTCACTCAAGTTACAGAGGAGCAAAGATCTTAAAACAAAAGGATCTTCACATGCTGATGCAAGAGATCTGGGAAGAGCATAAGCGAAAAACAAAGGTTAGGAACATGCTATTGGAAAAAATAACCTGGGAACACTTTCTAAACTCTGCAGCACACCAAGCTTGTCCCAGAGTCCTTTGGCTACTCACTGCCAAGATAACAGAAATACAACTCCGAATATTTCCATGTAAGTATTAATGGGTGGAAAAAAGAGCAATTATTTTCTGACCTTTCAGAGTTAAAGGAGTAGCTTTAGATCAGAAATCCACTGATCTAAAACATATCAATTCTATATGTCAAAGGGTGTGATCTCTGTTAATCTGACTCTGTTTGAAATACAGCATCCAAATAATTCCAATACATCATGCCACAGAAAACTGTGGACATGAGGTTCTTCTGTCATGAGAATAATTTCTTACTAATGCTCAAACACAAATTTACCCCCAAGCTACCCAGCTCACTTACACAATATTACAGCACTTGAGTCTGATGCCATGGAGATTATTATTCTGTCAGAAACTCACACATCATGGAGATTTCCCGTCAGAGTTAAATAGCTATTAAGAGTTTAAAGAATTCTGTTACTTTAAAAGTCGCCAACGATCAAAGGAATGAATAGAAAAATTTAACCTTAGATGAGTGGATTGAGAATACTTATTTTAGTGTTTAAGGAAGTGTGCTTTGACTGAAAAGTTAAGGCAAAAATCAAGGAGCTGAATCTTTCTCACATAGCAGGAGTTTAGGAATAATTTTTATCAAGCTCTAAGAAATTAACTTACATAGCAAAAAAACCAACAGAGCTTAAAGGGTGATGTGATAGGCCAGTTGGATGGGTAGGAGGACAGGTCATCTAATACGCAAAAAATACCATGCCTGAAAAGTCTGGTTTTAAAAAACAAAACAAAACAAAACAGGCCTGGAGAAAAAGTGCTAAGGTACTAAAGTAGCAACAATCTTCCAAGGAGACATGAGCCTGTAAGCATGGACTGAAATTGCCCAGAAAGTGGGAACTACCTGCCTCAGTGAAGGGGCACAGGAGATTCCCAGAGGCACCATTGTCCAGAGATGTGCACTTCTCAGGCAATCTCCATGTTTTGCTTCCACAGTCAGATCTGCCCTACACAAAATTTAAAATATACCCTAAAAATTCTTTGACATTGCTATCAAGTGCACCTACTTTGGTGGCATCCATTTACTATTTTGTCAGGTTATCCCTGGGTACATGGTGGCAGGACCATAACATTTCTGGCTTCTTGCCCCTCAAGGTCTGCAACATAATTTCCCTCCAAAATTCAAAGTCTCTAAGATGTAGAAAGTGAGATGTACTATAAATATATTGTCCTGTTATTTCTTTACTCCTACCTTCCTAGATATGCTTGGAACTGGTATGAATGTATTTGAACCCTTAATTTTTTTTTTTTTAAAAATGCAGATGTCAAAATTTTATCTATACAAATTTTACACAGAGAAATATTAAATAATCTATCAGTTCAGTTCTCTTAAATTATTTTTCTCAGGGAGAAAGAGGAGAGAATTGGCACAGAAACAGCACCAATAGCCCCATAAAACATTTGCTTTTCTCTTTTTCCGTGGTGGAAATCTGGAACCTTCCTGGTCAAGGGAAGGTCACTACAGTGAATTTTTTCTCTCAAGCATCACTAGTATGAATACCTGGGAGAGGGAAATTATGCTGCCTGTGACTTCATGTTCAAATCATCTGAATCAAAAATTCTACTTGAACAGTAATGTTATTAGTTAAGAATAAGAAGGCTAAACAGTTAATGTAATGTAATGTAAGTTAATGAAAGGTGGGGGAGAAGGCAAAAAAAGAAGAGAAATAAAATTTGTCCATACTTACTAGATGGTCAAATAATTAATCTATCAATCAACTTATTTGATTACCTAGTTACTACCTAGTTACAAATTTACAACCTGCTGGAAGCACAACACCTTAGAAATTAAAATCATATATCAAATAACAAAATCTGATTCATGTTCGTTGATATTAAACCACACTTCTGCAGAACTATAAAAAATCATTATTCCTGTGTCTGTGTTCTTTTGCTGTTGTGTACTACCATCAGTAATACCAATTTTACATTATTCTCCTATGGGTCCTGAGCCAAAACTCTTTGAAAGCAAAAATTCCTGAGAGATTTAGAGCTGCCATTTTTAGCCCCTCAACATCTCCAACAGAACCGTTTCCATTTACCAAGCAACAACACAACCTATGATTTGCAGAGAGAGGTAAACATGTTTTTTTAAAAGCTAGATGTACCTAGGGAGGTGAAAAACAAAACAAAAAACCACAAGGAGAAACAGTGCAAATTTAAAGGTAGAAGGATCAGCTAAAGTTGCACATCAGGAAAACAAACAGACAAACAAAAAACCCACCAAAAAAAACCCAAACAAACAAAACCAAACACACAAAGAAGCAAATGAAATGGAGACAACCACAAACGTTATCCCTTCTGAACAAAGAAGGGAAAAGGCATACATCAAATAACAAGACCTGGGATGTCTTGCTGCAGAACTTCAATAATGTCATGGTTCTTGATGAGAAAAGAACTCTAAAGCACTTGTCCCACACTGGTTTTGGATTTTGGATATACAGGATATATCAGTGTTTCTTAAAAATTAAACTGGTTTGTGGATATTTAGCAGGTTTCATGAGGCTTGTTTATTTTTCAGAAACTTTGCTACCAACTTACGTGCGTGGCAAATGAAGAGGAGGGGGAGAGAGAGGCAAGGAAATTAGCTGAACCTTTCCAAGCAATTAGTTATACATCAGATAAGTTGTTTTCTACAGCTGCACAACTGAACTTTTTTTTTTTTTGATTGGGGATTCAAATTGACTCATAAATATTGAAATTACAAGCTTAAGGAAATGGTACTATTTGATGCATGGCTTATTTCTAAGAATTAGTTTAATGGAGAAATCACAGCTAAAGTGCCAGCATTTTAGTATGGTGGTACTGCTATTCTACTAACACTTTGCTGAACCTCTTAATAAGGCCCACATCGTAATTGTGGTGCCACTGTGCACTGTTGCCTTCATTCTACTACTGTACACTTTCTAGCAGTTCATTAAGTTGCATTTTCATTCAGAAGGGCTTTCCCCAATGTTAACTATTGCAGTGCTAAAGCACCTAACATCAGTCTGCTTCATAGACCCCCTATAGAGAATCTATAATACTTGTTTCTGCATCAGTTTCTAGTATTTTAGGGTTTTTTACTATCCTGGATATGAAACTAGTTGCGTAATTCAGTCTTCCTCCTATATTCTACTTTTCTTTTTACCTCTGCAGCTGATTGGACACCCTTTTTCTGTACACCATAATTAACATTCCTCTTTCTGAGAGCAGGCTATCCCCAGGGTACACTGATTGTATTTTTAGAAGGAAATAGAAGTGTTTCAGCAGCCACAGCTCACATCCAAGGCAGTGCAGAGACAAGTGAGATATACAGAAGCAAACCACAACAGACTTCTTCCAGCCCCACACTAGGAGTTCTGGTGCTTTGGCTCCTTATGTGTGTGACTGCAGTAAGAAAACTAATCAAAATGATTATTTTATTTCTTGAGAACTTCTGTAAATTTGAAATTTGGTTTCATTTTGTTTTGGAACAAATTCACTTCAATAATTTTAATAAAATCAAAATCATAATTCGTTTTTTTCCATTAAAGCAAACTGGAATGCGGGCTTGACTAGCCTTCTTTAGGACACTGCTATCTAAAGGTCAAACCCCTTCTCCATCTCATTCTATGATACATAAAAAAGAACAAGGACTTGAATTTCCATCTGTCATTCAAAATCCCAAGCCAGTTGTCATGCTGTCAAATCTCTGCATACCCTTACAACTTCCTACCAAAGACTCCATTAACTAGTAATGTCACTGTCAAAATTCAGATAGAAACATTCTAAGCTGTTTGTTGGTTGGTTGTTTTGTTGTCATTATTTTGTTTGCTCTTGTTTGTTTGGTGGGGGTGGAGTGTGTGTGTTTTGTTGTAATTGTTTTTTCTAACGAGCAAGTATTTTCCACACTTCTGCTGGGCCTCTTTGCCAACCAGATTCACGGTTTTATGACATTCATATGTATTTCCTTATCTTCTGTGCAGAATCTTATTCAATGTGAATTATTTACATGCTTTTAAGCTACGAAGCTGTCTCACAGGTAGTGTTCACATCATCATTACTTGTTGAAGAGCCCTTCACTGATATTTTGTTGAGCCTCTAGCGTTCTACAGCTGTGATCGATCCTATGCACTGAAGTATGGGTTGGACTACCATACAGGGGTATCTCTACTTTTCAGTGACTGGCTTTTAAAAACTCTTAATTTTTTACTTCTTCCATGTCAGGTTGTTTCTGCCTCTTGACCCTGAGAATGAAGGACTCTGCTAAGGTTTTTCTAAAGAACTTTCTAGCACTGCTTCTATTAGCCATTTACGTATCTGGTTGGTTTGTTTGAGCTTATGAGTTTTTTGCCCACAGCATGCAAGTCTGATTGCCGGTGTTTCCTTCTAATGGACAAAGTGTCTCGGCTATCAAGGTTTTAAAACTCCTACCGCTTTTGAACATCTCACTGATCTTTGCATATCCTTTGCTGTGTGCTGTCACCCTGCCTCACTGAAGCCTGCTTAAAGATGTGTTACAAATCATAACACAGTTGAGAGTAAAATCTGCTTTAAGACATCACTATTTCCCCAACAGATCTCATTTCTCTGATGTGGCTGATTTTCCTCCCTATGTTAAATTTTATCTATTTCTTTGACTCCCCCTGTTGATTGTATCTGCTCCTTAGCAAGTGTTTTACTTTACCACTCTTGATAGAACTTATCAACATTGCATTGCAGCAGTTGCTGGGCTTGTTAAAATACATGCTTCACAACGTTCCTGAAAAAATAACCTCTAGTATATTACAACTTGTAGTAAATATGACTGCTACAAGAGTTGTAACTCACATAAAATTGAATACATTCTTTCCTACCCAGAGAATATTAAACACCAACATCCTGTTAATCAACTTTTAAAAAAATTACTTTAATGACTTCCAAAACAGTCTCTGTGCTGGGAACAGTATCTCTAGCTGTCATATAAGATCATAAAAGTCGGTTGCATGAAGGTATATAATCAAATGAATGCTTGTTCCCTGCAGTACTTTGTTGCAATTTTGTTGGGAGTCTAATAATTACTGAGAAACTCTGGACTACTGAGTAGAGTCTGATTCTAACACTGAGGCACAGGTAACCAGCCAAGCACTCTAGCTTAAGTTCCTCCCCATATTCAAATAACTTTCAGCAGTAGCACGTTTTCCTCAGTGATCTATTATGTAAATCTAAATTAGGCATAGTCCCAGACTGACTGAATACTCATGAGGCTCAGACCTGCTAGTATTGGGAGGTTGTGTCGCATCACAATCCAACAAGGAATGAATACGGTTTACATTGATATCAGCTATGTTAAAAGCATTAGTCTTCAGCAATTAATTTCAGTTTTAACTGTGCTGTTTTTTCCCTAATAGCTTGTGATACATTTTGAAAAAGCACATTAGATCAGCATAAAGGAGAGAATTTGCAAAGACAAGCAAGAAAAAAGGCATGTCTAAAACCTATCTTCACACTGCAGGGTAGTATTTTTAGATTTTGTACTCTGGAAGTCGGAACATTTCAGAAATCAATGTGTAGTCAATCAGGCATGCATAAAATTCACAAACTAAAATGAGCCAATGGGACATAGGAATTAGACACAAGAAAACAAACAATTGAATGAAGACACAACTCTACAGTCAAATACAGCCTTCTTGCTGAATTCCTCAGCTCAGAACAAATTCTTAGTTACTGACTGTAGTAAAAGCATTTCTGCTGCTAAAATATTTCCCAGAGATCTTAAGGATGAGAGGATACTCTAAACCAAAATAGTTCATATTTGTTATAGGTCGAAAATAGAGGAGAATTTTAAAGCAAGCTGGGTTCAGAATGACCTAGCAGTACCATTAGGGTTGAGCAAAAATAAAATGCATCTTGAAATGAGAAGATGTGAACATGGATTGAAATACAATTGCTGCACAGGCACAGTTTATGTAATTGTAACCAACAAAGAGGAAGCAGGAAGAGAAAAATGCCCAGTACAATAAATAAATTGCATTTGAGAACACGACGATGAATACGTATTTTAAAACCTGTTTTTTAAACTTCTGAGGCTGAGGGCCTAAACACCAGAGCAGTTCAAACTAATCTTCCCACTTCCAGGAAAACATGAACTGGTTTCAGAAAAATTGTCACGTTGTATCTTACCTTAAGATTAACAGGTTTTTTTACATGTATTAAACGTTGGCTTACTATTGTAAGAAATTAATCTTAAATATACTGTGATTACAGTTTTAGTCTAGCAACTGACATGCCGGTTTTTTATTGTGAAATACTTCATAATAATGAGAGTGAATATACACTTCTCTGAAAGACAGGAGGAAACTCTCCAAAACTAACCAGAACATTTCTCCCCAGAAGTTATTCAGACTTGACCTATACAAGTTATCTTATTCTGAGCTTAAAGACGAGATAGGCTGCACAGAATTTTTGCTTTGTTTCAACAACTTTTTCTCCTGTATCCAAAAAAAAAATCTTTGACAAATCTAAATTTAATGCAGCTTCTGTAATTTAACAAATTCTTAGGAAATTTCATGTAGACTTCCGAGGAAGAAGAAAGCACTGTCTATTCTGGTAACGGTTACAGAAAAAAAAGATAGGCATTTAATATGCAGTCATCATCCTCAGCCAAAAGGGTAATGAAATGGCTTCTGCTAAAGTCTTTTGGCTGCCTGACAAATGCTTTATGCTCAAGGAAGACAAGCAGGATCCTGAAATGGTCCTGCAAAGCCTTCCCAAAAGGATTACCATCTATTTTCGAATCTGTTGGCAAAACATGGGCAAGTGGACTCTATTTTCCTGGCCGAAGTGTGAGCTGACTCATGTCTATTCAAGTCTCAAAGCCTTGGAGTAGACGTAGACACTGCCTGTGGCAAATTTCTCCATGTTTAGAGCACTTTTGCATCTGGACAATAACATACATGAATCGCTCTGTCTCATTTACCTAACATATAATCTGTGACCTTACCAGCATGTCTTTAGTAAGCTTTATAAGTCTTCAGGCTTAATAAAATTTCCTAAAGAAGGGAAAGGAACACGGCAGAGTGGGATGCTCAGGAAAGTTTCCCCTGTCTCAAGGCACTCTGTCCTGCCTGACTCCCGGCCATATCAGCTCACATACTATACAGCCAGCTTGTCTTCCTGCTTCACCTCCCCTTCTGTCCCTACCAATATGTGTATTCACACTAAGACATAATCCTTGCAAGTGTTGACCAAAGCAGAGTTTACTTTTCTGAGAAAGTGTTTTAACTCCATAAGGGCACATGCAAATGAAACATGCCATATATCAATACACCATAGTGTGATATCACTCATAGCGAACTGAGAGCTTTGGGTCAGGGAAGAATACGAAAAGCCATGAGACTTTGTGAAATATCATCTGCATTGACTACATGGGCCAGAAAAGGCAGATACAGCACAAACCTTATTTATTTCTACCGCAAGCAGGGGTGAGAGCATATGCTTTAGCATTTAGTCCATGCCCAATTGCCCTTGGCTAATGACCTACTTAGCTCCTCCCAGAAGGCACTCTAGTGTGAATTCATTATGGCTGATCAGGGACCATAGCATCCACCAGGAGATATATCAGCATAATCTTCCCAGTAGTGAGATTTTTGCTTGACATTCATCTTAGAACTGCTCTGGGTTTTTAAGCCAGGATAGACAGACTTCAGGAAAATGGGTGAATGGGTTTCTATCTACTTTTTTCTACCTACTATGATGCTCCCACTTCCTTGTAAAACGTGGAAAGAGAACAAGCATACAGAACAGTAACAACCTCAGGTTAGAAAGAACACGAAATACACCAGCAATTGTTTTGAAATGCAGGCTGGAAAGGATTAGGGCTTTTCAAAAGTCTGGTAATTCTAAAATATCTGAATATATTAATGTGAATCTGAATGCTTTCAAGCCTGCATGTCTGCATCATAAACGTCTGAAAATGGTTCATAACAGCAGTAATACCAGAGAGATTTACCATTACTGCAGTTCCTCCTTGCTTTGGAAGAATGTTTTCTACTCTCAGTTTTCCCTCAGGCCACTAAATAATAAACCACTAATTATCAGAAAATTCCTTAGAAACTGTTGCTTCATTATTAAAGCAGAATATGGCTAAAAAGAAAAAAAAAGGTGAAATTTTCAGAAATTACTTCACATAAAAAATAAACAAAAGCTGATTTCTTTCTCATTAAAATTTTGTTCTTGCAACTCAATTTGTGTACTACAAAGGTAAAATAACCTAAAACATAGTGGGTGATATTAAAGCAAAGTTTGTAGCCTCTTCCTGTGTAACCTCATCTAGGTGTTCCTGCTTCAGCAGGGGGATTGGACTAGATGATCTTCCAAGGTCTTTTCCGATCCCTAACATTCTGTGAAAGGAAATGTCAGCTGGAACCAGCTTTCTAAAGTCGGGGATTGCAGTAAGGATGATGCATACAGTGGGTGGCCTGCAAATGGAGGTCTACAGTTGCTAGGTTTTAGCTAAATACTGCCTTGCATAGACTCTTTTCCATTTAGCTGCTCTTTTACTTGCCTTGCCACTAATCCTCTCTCTGAGCATTTCTCAAAGAGCTGATGTAAGGGATTCAGCTCTCGCCAGGTAAGCAAGTAGGGTCACCTGCGGCACTGGGGTGTGCTCTGCTGGGCACTTGCAAAGGTGCAGGCAACTACTCTTCTGCCTGTCTGCCCTTGCAGATTTCTTGGATATCCTGAGCATCCTAAATGGCATCAAATGTCTCTTTTTAGGCCTCTGAACCCTGCCCAGGGTGTCCGATCCTCACTTCCTTAGCGAGGCAAGAAGCCCCAGAGCAAATGAGACTGGCAGGTAGCTGAATAGTGGGCTGAACTGTACTGACACCAGGTGATGAAAAACAACACTACTGCTTCAAGATCCCTGTTCCAAATACTACAGGCAATCTCAGGAGCACTCCTGAAATGGCTGTTTGACCTTTCCAAGCATAGCACAAGTGTGTGCATGTTTCTAAATTTCTTTTAACCATTCCTAATCAAATATTCTTAATTGTAGAAAACATCCAAAGACCTGGAAGATCAGTCAAAATACAATTTAAAAGCTGTGTGTATGAACATTTTGATATAAAGAGAAGCCTGTTGTAGAAAATAGTCTCAAGTGCAACTTTGCAAATTAGGTAAGCTCTTGAAGTTTAAGATACAAATTATGCACCGACTGAGTAAATGGAAACCAGCTAAACGTAAATAAAGTTGGTTGGACAAAGTGGAACAGGAACGTTTTCTTTTAAAGGCTGCAAGTGAAAAAAAGAAAGATGAAAGATTTTTCAACAGTGCTGCATAATGGCCTAGCTCTCTGCTCTGTTGAATTCTGCAAGTCTTACTGTTTATTTGGTGTAAACAGTGTGCTCAAAGCTATTAAGTTTTCAGGGGTCTCATATTTGCTTCAAACTAAATGTAATGTGAAGCAAAATACTAATGATTTCTAATTGTTTTACTGCATTAGGATTGTTCAGTAAAAAAATAAACCATTATTTTATTTCCTTCTCATTAAGTTCATAACTTAAAACACATAGCATAAAGTGGTGATATTCTGGATGTCACTGATGATAACTACATTAAATGATCCACAGTAGAATCACAAGGGCTAAACACCTACTGATGCCATAGTCTATCACATGTTCTGAATGTCTATGCATATTTATAAAGCTGTAAGGAAGGAGAAATGAAGATGCTAGAATCTTTTCAATTTACATACAAAACCATCATTGGTCTGCTTCTCATACATAACATGGTGAAAACACTCCTGAAAATATTGTAGCTAAAGAATATTGCCCCTGCATAAAAACTGCCCAGAAATAGCTTTCTATGCTAATTACCATATTCAGCTGAACTGTTTGCCCAAGAATACCTACCTATGTAAGAAATTGTTCTAACATGTTCTATAGTTTGTGAATGAGCTCTCCATATAGCATTGCATTACACAATTAAAGCTATTCCTGTAAAATACAGGAAATTGCATTCATGGTTAATTGCATAATTCATGAACTCAGGCGAAGTGTGAGGTGGTAAATATGTAAAACTTTTCAATCAACTCAAGTAGAATGAAAGAGGAAAGCACATTATTGCAGAAGCTTTATATAGCAAATAAATGTTGAGCAAAGGAATACATTTTGGTTTATGTTCTCATTTAGTATCAGAGGAAAAAGTCATGAGTACTATAAAAATAAACTGGAATTACCTTGATCTTTTTGTTTTCTTCTTAGGGTGGAGATAGAAAGATTCAAAGATTTCAACTAGTTATTCAACCTAGTGTTGATTCTCTTGACTTAGAAAGCACCTAACTGAAAAAGTCGATAGCACTGTACGCTTATTTACATTTTTATTACTTTTGATAGGAGCAAAGAGTGAAATAGGAAGAGGTTACTATTGCTGAGGTAGGAATATCTTTGAAAGTTTAGAATTGAATATTAAATGTAATGTACAAGTCTGAGCCTCTAAATTGCAACAATCCCAATTGCTAAAATTAATTTTTATCTTTTGAATGAACACTTATTTTAGCAATCTATTAGTGGATTCCAGCCTTGGCCATTCCAGCACTATGGTATAAGCGTATGGATATTACTGTAGGGCTTTACTGGAACTCTTTGACCATGCTTAAAATTTGTATCATATAAAGTGTTTTCTTTTTTAATTTTCTAGAGGGGAACTGATTAGCACTACCATTCTTTAGAGTAGGGCTTTGAAGCTCAAGGAAAACTTTCAGACTAAGCAAATGTTCTACCCTTATTCACATTTTGTTCACAGTTTTGCTTTACTTTCTCTTTCACATCTGGATTTATCAGGAATATGTTAGTAGCCGGTCAAAATAGAGCATAACTATGACTACTGTAAGGGGCTGACCTCATGCTGGTGCTGGAGATCAGCCAATATAGTACAGGTGTGAATGTCTGGAAATAACAGAACATCTGCAGGACAGTTGGGGGAAAGCTTTAGGGAAAGAGCTAGTGCTCATTCATCACTCTATAACCATCTCCAATTCCTGTTTGGGGCTTATAGACGTTGGTTGTTTTGATATGTCTTTATCTAGTCTCATGAAATACGAATAGACATCAAGGCCCTAAGAGTAGTATACTAACCTTTGAAACAGAAAGATTCTTGCTTCAGATGAACTTGGAAGTGCTATAGGAATAACATAAGAACCAAAGAAGCTGCCACCAAGTTAGATATGTACATCAGCACTATTTCTATAAAAGTTGCTGGTGCCTATTGCCTTGAAACAGCAGACTACAGACTGAGGTCATTAAACATGGAGGCAAGACCTTACCTTGAGAACAGATCCCATAATCTCTGCAGAAAGTCGTGATCTGGGAAAGGACATGAAAGCTAAATGCTGTGGAGCTGCTAGGAGATTTCAGCTTTCTCTTACATGTGTTGAACAAGAGTGTTATTTGGAACATTGTTTTATAAACCTTGTCACTAATGAGCATAGCTGTGCTTTGCAGCAGATTGTACTGTCAGTGCATTACACATAAAAGCATCCTACATGAAGTCACTAGTAAAGTACAGTTTTTACAGATAAGAATTTGCCTTTTCTTGGTACAGTGAGGCTAAGGAATTTACACAGAAAAACATTGACAGATATGAATTAGTATGCCATAGTTAATAGGCACTTGTAGTAATTTTACACAGAATCTGAAATGTTTACAGATTAGGAATCACGAGTCAAAGACTGGGTTTTCCAGACCCATACATGTATTAGCCACATGCTTGAAATTTAAAATGCAATTCAAACTCCACAAAAAAACATAGGATATTGTAGTAGTCCACTGCTGAGCCACACAATAAATGTGAATTACTAGTCATGCTATCTGTGACAGAGCTGCCACATAAGGAACACAGTACTGTTTCATACTGCTAATCACAGAATCTCACAGAATCACAGAATGTTAGGGATTGGAAGGGACCTCAAAAGATCATCCAGTCCAATCCCCCTGCTGGAGCAGGAACACCTAGATGAGGCTACACAGGAAGGTGTCCAGGAGAGTTTTGAATGTCTCCAGAGAAGGAGACTCCACAACCTCCCTGGGCAGCCTGTTCCAGTGCTCTGTTACCCTCACTGAGAAGTTTCTTCTCAAATTTAAGTGGAACCTCTTGTGTTCCAGCTTGAACCCGTTACCCCTTGTCTTACTGTTGGTTGTCACTGAGAAGAGCCTGGTTCCATCCTCGTGACACTCACCCTTTACATATTTATAAACATTAATGAGGTCACTCTCCTCTTCTCCAAACTAAAGAGACCCATGGTTCCAATAATGTGTTTTATGGATAGTACAATATTCTGTAGCAGATGTGAAGACTGCAGCACCAAAAAATTGGTCAAAGACTTACTTACCTAACAATTTCATAGTCTAACAATATCAAATTCTGACTGATATCAGTATAGCACAGCAAACAGCAAATAGTTTGTTTTACCAGCTGTTCTGATCAACTTTTAGATTTCTAATTGCTTTGTAACTCTTAGCAGATTTCTCTCAGGAGCAGAAGTCTGAGTACTTAGAATCATAGAATCATTTCAGCTGGAAAAGACCCTCAGGACCATCGAGCCCAACCATAACCTCAACCTAACTCTAGCACCAAACCATGTCCCTAAGAACCTAATCTAAATGCCTTTTAAATACCACCAGGGATGGTGACTGCACCATTTCCCTGGGCAGCCTGTTCCAACACCTGACAACCCTTTCCGTGAAGAATTTTTTCCTAATATCCAATCTAAACCTCCCCTGGTACAACTTGAGGCCATTTCCTCTTGTCCTATCACTTGCTACTTGGGAGAAGAGACCAACACCCGCCATGCTACAATCTCCTTTCAGGTAGTTGTAGACAGTGATAAAGTCTCCCCTCAGCCTCCTTTTCTCCAGGCTAAACAGCCCCAGTTCCCTCAACCACTCCTCATCAGACTTGTGGCTCCAGGCCCCTCACCAGCTTCATCACCCTCCCCTGATAAATATAGTAGCAGAATGTCTAGAACAATAAAATATAAATGCAAAATACTGGAAGCAGTAGAACAAGAACAACTTTTGCTATACAAATGACTGTTCAGTCCAGGCCTTCCAACAACACCCTGACTCCCCTCATTCCTAGACTAATCCAGGTTTGGTCATGGTTTATTAAAATATAGAGCTAAAGAGTTTGCCAGGAAATATGCAGAATTATATCAGTGAAAGAACTATTTGCCACACCAACTGATGATGTCATCCTCATGTGCATCAAATTATTCTTCTGTCCTTACCAAGAATCAGGTAATTTTGCTGTTCTGTTTACATCACTGCATAAAAGCAGAGCAAATTTACAGGCAGAGCTTTTAGACTTAAGATGTCTGAAACAAATAATACTAGATGTAAAGGTTTCTTACATTATAAGCTGCTGCACTGAGGAAAAATGAGGAATAGAGTCAACAACAGAATGGAGGAGAGACGTTCATCTACCATGAAGGGCAATGCAGAAGCAGAGCAAAAAGTAACAGCGTGTTACCTTTAAGTTGTTAAGGCGTATGTGCATTCTGTGAAGGAAAAAAGTTCCCTAAAAATATATTGATGTTACTCTTCCAGTACTCCAGAAAACTGTTTTTTCTGTGTCCTGCAAATGGAAAAAATATAAACTGGTTATTACTGATCCTCCAATTAGGAATCTTGCTTATTTAAGTGGTTTTTTTTTAGAATTAGCTTTCACCGTTTGCTTCCCTAGATAAGAATTCCAAGTTAAAGCCCGTAATTTCCTCTTGTAAGGACTATCCTTCTACAAAAATACTTTACTAGATTGCTTCTGTTTTTTTGAAATGGATAGAATTTTTATTTTTTTTTAAAAGCTCCAAGAAAATACAACAAGATTTTCATGTCTGCCATGAGAGTTATTTTTTTAAAAGCTAAAATGTAATAAACAGAATTTTTCAATAATAAAATTAATGACTATGGAAAAGGAGACTAGTAGTTTTGAATAACATCACAGCATCCATCAATAAATGACACACATCTAAGGAATCTGGAAAACTGGGTAGAAAAGAAAAAACTTTAACTTCCAAATAAGTACCCATATAAAATGAATTATCTCAAATTTGCCTACTGACTGGCTTAATATGTTACAGAAATTGGGTCCTTCCTTCCTCCCTCCCTCCCTTCTTCCCTTCCTTCCTTCCTTCCTTCCTTCCTTCCATACACCCCACAATATCCTTATCTGGATAAGAGGGAAAAAAAAGCAATTTACCCTACCTGGAAAAAAAACAACCAAACAAAACCAAAAACAAACAAAAAACCTCCACAATCTCACAAGGGAAGCTGAGAAGGACAGTTTTGCGTTTCTTGAAATTTGTTTAACTGGTGTCCTGGTTTTGTTAAAAACAAGACCAGTTTCTCTTTTAGTGAACTTTCCTTTCACCTAAGTTCTTAGTAACTGCACTTTTCTGAAGTTGGATACATGTTTTAGTAGATATAGCAATGGAATACAAGGTCACTGATAAGGATGCACGTCCCATAAGGGAGAGGGGCAAGGAGGAGCAAACTGAACAGGTGACTAAAACCGCCCGACTAAGTATTCCATCCCATCCGCGTCATAACATCATATAAAATGGGAGATCATGAGGGTCTCGGCCCTTCTTCAACTATGGCAAACATCTGGGAAGGACCCTGCCTGCCGTACCTGCAAATCAGGGCTTAGTGACAGACCCTGCATCCTTGAATCCAGTTCTGGTTTGCTGCAGAGTCCAACCGTGGGCTTCTGGGTGTTTGCCCTGCAGTTACTGGAGCAGTTCTGAGCTTTGCCAGGGAATTCAAGATTGGTTTTGTATATTTTGTATTGTTTTCTCTATTTTATTAGTAAAACATTTTTAACTTTTTCCGACTTGTAAGCCCTCTCTCTCTTTGCCTCTTTTTGCACTCCCATTGCCTTTCCTTCTGGGGGGAGGGAGTGGGAAGTGGAGGGGGTTAACAAAGCATCTGCCATGGTTTATTGTCACCCTGCAATCACACCTTGACACCTGGACTTCCACTGCTAAGGTCTGAAGTAATTTTTCTAGTTGATCTTTGACCACTGAAGTGCTTGTTGTGTTCTTTTCCTAATAGCCATTGCAGCAGCTGCTCTTCATATGAAGAGATACTCAGCTCGGTTACAACACAAATTTTCTGTTTTCTTATGTATCCTTATTATTTACTGAAATTACCACCTGTTCAGTGCTACTGACAACATAAATGAAAACTTCCCTAATGTAAAACTTTTCCACTTTAAAATTGTCAGTGCATTCCCAATACAGAATTTTTCTGTAAATAATGCAAGAGCCTGGCAGGGGCCTCCAGCCGTTCGATAAGCCCTAGGTATTCTACAAAATTGTGATTAATTATAGGCATTCTAATCAGAAGTTTAGAGTTGACACTGGCCTTTCTGCATAAATGTATTCTTACAAAGATAGAGGATTAACAGCCTTGGGCTTCACTGAATTGTAACAACGTAGAATAGAATAAGACACAATAGAAACAAGATATCAGAAATACCATTTAACGTAAATGGAAGAGATGAGAACTTGGGAGGTGAGAGAGGAAACAGCAATAACTCAGACGAAAACAACAAAAACCGACAGAGATGTAGCCAGTAAATTGTTGAACAACTTTTTAGATAATTGTGTTTAGAGAGAAAAGGCTTACAGGACTCTAAATGAAGGAGGACTGAACGAGATCAATAGCTGGAGGTGATTTCAGATTCAAGTATGCAAAATATTTGTTGCATTAAATATGTAGTCTAAAGTGCAGTCTATAGGTTTATATTGGTTTTAATGTTCCATTGCATTATCAAGCTTAAAAATTATTTTAAATAATTTTTTATTTTATAATTCTCTCTAATTCATATAGTGTGGTATAAAACCAAGTGAAATCTGTATTTCGAAGCTTAAAGGACTTGGACTGCAGACATCCTTACCCCACCTCACATAAAATGGAAATGTAAATAATCTAAATACAATCTACAGATTAACATCTGAAATGAAGGTACTTGAAAGAGATCAACAGTTTTGAAAACAGAACTGTGTCATCTACCATTATCAAAAGTTCAGCTTTCAAATGAAATGCAAAGACATTGTTATTTCAAATGCATTTTATAGAAATGAAGCAAAGACTAAAGTTCACAGTGTTAATTGCTCAAATCCAGGAAACAGTTGTAAAGCCAAAGTTCATCATACAAATGACAAGTCCTGCAATTTTTCTTTCACACATTTTAAAATCGTATATATTTTGATGTGAAATTTTGTTATCCTTTATAGAAATTCTTATCCATTTAGTAAGCTTGGAACTAAATCAAAAGTATCTTTTTTTGTACTTGACATATTAGAAAACTCGGAATTCATCAGAACTTAATCTTTGTATTACTAAAGAATGGTAGAAATAAACAATGTGGCCAACATCCACATGCAGAAATAAACCTAAACAACATGCAAAGGTTTTAAATGAAGGGGTTATATGCAAAAAAATGCATAAGATATAACAGAGATACCCTGCATATATACAGGTACAATGTAGTTGGAATATCTAAAAAATTCGGGGCTACAGTCTATCTGGTTAAGTTACTTTGAGACCCACTATGACATTATGGTTTATGATTCTTTATTTTTCAGTGGCATTTCTATGTGTTTATCAAAGACATGATTTTGTCACTTATGAAAGAAAGGAAAATTCTTATACTGACAAATGATGCAGTGTCATTACAAATCCAATAAGGACTCTGTAGAATTCTTGTACAGGCGACTTGGGAAATAATTTTTTTCTTTTTTTGCCATTTATATTTCCACACAGTGCTAAGAATATTCCAAGGCTGCCTTCAACTCAAAGCAACAGGCCAACACAGAGCTGGCTGGTAAAGTACTTTTGAAACTCTGAAGCAAGGTCTTTGGAAAAACATACAAGTGAGAGAATGTAAAGTGTAAAGCATCTTGACAAAGGATTTAGAAAATAAACTATCTTCTTCACAGAACAAATATCCACATTGGAAATTGTTGCTCTAAGTTATAGTAATGGTAACTATGAAATTCAGAATTCAGGCTAAATTAGTTATTGCCACTATTTCTGTGGAAATAGGAGAATATGGAATTGTTTAATTCCATCTAATGTTTAATTTCAGGCAAGATTCCTATAATGTGGAATGATCACAATTTTTTTTTCTTTACAAAGTGAAAATTATGACCCTTGCCATCTTTTCATTGTATTCTATACTACAAAATTCTGTTTTTCACAAACCATATTGTATATCCTAAATCATTAAAGAAATTGGCTTACTATTGTACTAGTGGACATCAGTGCGCTTAGACTCATGCCAACGACACTGTTGTTTCCATAGCAACTAATGTAATTTAGATGGAAAACAGCAAAGGAAAACTGGAAAAGAACAAACTGAAAAACAATTAGAGTAAATCAACTTCCTACTGTTATGGTGTATTTCTGCAAAATATTCATTATGTCCCTGGTTCAACATAAAGCTGCTTCCCTTACCTGTTTAACTGCCTTGTGCAAAAACATAGAGCGGAAAGCTACTGCAATATGATCCTGTCTGTTTTCTAGAACACTGGCATGAGCAAAGTTTGCTGGTTAGTGTCTTCATGGCTCCATTTCCATATCAATGTTTTGAGATAAGAAGCAATTCACTACTCTCTTGCAAAAGGTTTCATAGCAGACAGTTAAACTAGTTTACCTGGGTGCTGTAGTCCCACAGGAACAAGAAAGGGAAAAGGAAGGAAAGGGAAGGGGGCAGAGAGGTGAGCATTGTGACACCCATTTGTATTAGTGCTGAGGACTGCAAAGAGAATTTGCAGTAGGGATCACACCGAGTAGCCCGCTGATAGTGCATGTTAGTTTAGAGATACACTGCACTGCCAATAGTTCGTCAATCCTGAGCAGAAATCAATCTGGTGGAATTCAGAAGCAAAGCAAAAAATGCCTCTCCAAGCATCTGGGCAAACATAGCACTATGGCTCCTGGATTCCTATCTGAGGTTGAAAAATCAAGGCTTTTAAAACCCTTATTTAATGTAGTCCTATACTCCCAACAGCGAGTAGAACTGAATGTTCCAGGCACATGCAGTGCTTGGCTGGCAGAAGGCAGGTAGGAGTCTACTGACAGAAATTTAAGCACTGAAACAGGATCTGAATATGAAACTTGGACAGCAGGTTCACAGAGATTATACAACTATCAGAAATAACTGAAAGGTGAAAGCAAACCTGCAGAGATCCAGTTAAAAGCCAAATCCCCTTTCTAAATTTACCTTCAAAGCTGGTCTTAATTAGAGCTCATCTTAATTAGTTGGGTAGAGATTAACATGTTTATAACATCAGAACTACATCCCTGTTAGAAGCTTTACCTCGCAGTTTTTAAACCGTGCAGTAACGGTGTCACAAAACCTAGGGCAGATCAAGCATTTACAGGCTTTGACATTTTACCCAGTAATTTCAGAGGCTTTTGATGAGGGCAAGATAATTTAAAGGTGATTAAGACAATGTAATGAGGAAATAAATAAATAAATAAGCCCAGGGAAGGAGCTGGAAAAAGCAAAAAAGAAACTTGGCTTAATTCACATAATTCGTAGTAGAGAAAAACTTTTAGAATCTTATATTCGGAACAGATTCATTCATGCCTAATTTTTAACCCAGAGAACTTTGATTAAATTTCATGCATGTTAAATGAAGACTAGAAGGGGAGCTAGCAAATACAGATGTTAGCAATGAGCTATAAAGATTTTTCTAATTTTTTTTTTTTTACTCTCTCTTAACTTATTTCTATAAATCATGTCAACTTTTCTTAGCTAAAATAAACACTGTAAATGTTTCCAGTACCACCATCTGAGTAATAACAATTTTTGTTCCCACACTCTAAGCTCAGACAACAGAGCACAGAGGATTTACACATTCTTTATTACCTTTTTGTGATATCCATTCAATAGCAAAGTGAAACCATGTGCTTACTGAGTTAAAAGTGCATGTAAATTACAATACAGAATTAAGTGAAAAGGAAAAAAAAGTAGAATTGATACATAATGTTATCTAGTCTCCTGAATCTTCCTGGTACACTTCCAATTAAGATGTGATATCTTTGACACAAATAATGCTAACACAGTAACATTCTGTTTACCATCAATTTATGGCTTCTCTTATCTACAAGAAGATGTTAGCTGAAAACTGTAATTCTATAAATCACACAAACAGCACAACAGTACTTGTATACAAATAATAAATACTAATGTTTAAGGACATATATCCTTAGTCTGCTTGTCCTGTGTGGTGAACACATCCATTTATTTCAAGGTACTTATGCAGTATTCTGCAGAGGTTCTGGTCTGGCTATATGTCGTTGAACTTCCTTATCTAGTAGGCCATTTTCATTAAATATGTTCAGTAAGGAATGATTACAAAAGGATGCCTAACTTCAGAAATATCTGTTTTATCCTGTGTGATGAAATACATATGCATGGATATTTGTATGGTTTCATGTGCTGATCAGAGGCTGTTAATGTCTTACACAGTATATACAATGACAGTGATCTCCTCCCATATATTTCTTTTTACGGCAACTCAAGACTGGCAAGAAATAGCTTAACAATCATCTCTCTGCAGTTTTTAGAGCATATTAACCACACCGAAGTAGCTACTTGAAGTCCAGAAAGATGAACATAAGAAGCCTACCTTGCCTGACAATTGCTACAGGGTTTCACTGAAATAAAATGGTGTTAAAAGCAAGCATCAGAGCTTGTCCAGAATGAGCACTGAGGCTGTTTATTAAATGTCAGTCTGCTATTAAGCAATAATGAGTACAGGTCTACTAAGTTATTTTTATTTTTTTCTGTCTAGAACCAGATGAGGTAATCAAATACTGTGCATTGAAAATAATTTTCTAAAGCAGAAGAAATAATCTTTCAGGAAATAAGTATCAAGTGAAATATGATAGTCAATACAGACAGCTCATTTCTATGTCCAGTGAGTTTTACAAAAATACTTTGGAGAATTCTGACACATGCATATTTCTCTGGTCATAAGATTATCATGGCTTAAGTCAATATCACTAAAATCAGGATTTGGTCTCTGTCACAGGTATTTTTGTTAAGCCTATTCACTGTTACACCTAAGCACCAGGGCACCAGAGTATCACTATCTAAAAGAGTATCACTTTCTAAAAAATACGTTACTATAGAAATTAACTTGCTATATATAAAGAGACAACATGTGAATTATAGTTTATCAGGTTCTTTCTGAGGGTATAATTAAACTGGTCCTTGGTATGATCAATTAATAGCTTTAATGTCAATAATGGAAACCTGTTTCACAGAGTAAAATTGGAAATGAAAGACTGGCTGGTTCATGATGAAAATGGTACTGTTACTTTCTGTGCTTCAACAGGTTGATAACTCATGAATGCTCTTCAAAAAAGCCAGATTAAATTGAGCATTAGCCTCACCATTACTCCATTGTATACCTTGACTTTTGAGTACTTCTATTTGACCTCATAGGTCATGACAACTGCTAAAAAACTAGAGAGGATTATATTTTGTCAACTTGTGCTCTAAAAGATTTTTCAAGAGTTAAAGAGAGACCTCATGGTTCAGAAAAATAAAAATTTCACTGAATAAGCATAAAACATAAGCATGCAAACCAGAAGGTCTGTTCCACATCAAGTACACAACATACACAAGTTGATTCATAAACTTTTCGTTTGGTTTACACTACTGTATATTTTCCAGTTTAAATGAAAAGTTCTAAAATATAAAGAACCAGGTTACAGAAAAGCACATTCAGCATGTTGACTGCAATTTCATTCCAGCAGCTAAAAACTGATGCAAATATTATAAGGTCCATGTGACTGCAAAGAAAAGTCATGAGAAGCAAGTTTCTTAAAGACAGCTCCCAGCTTTTCTGATATTTCTGTTAGGTTTGACTTCTAAATGTGCATACACTGTATAACATATTCACCATTGCTAGTAACTTAAACTTCCTTATCTTGATTATTAACTTGTTTCTTCTCTGAATTACACGTTACTGTGCTACTCTCAATTTACTTGCCCTTTCCAGTAGCAGCATAAATATGCATTTAGCAAATTGCTTCCTCCTCCCCAATACTCTGGATGATGGCCAGCACAAAACAATAAATCAGAAATATTATTGGAGTGCCCGTCTCAGTCTTGAGAGGATTAATCTGAAAACCTAATGTTATTTACAGGAACACAGTAGGGACACGATCCAGTTTGCCAGAAATGAAAGAAAATACTTTGTTGAAAAATACATGTCCAGTTCTCCAGCTTTCCAGCTTCGCTACAAAGCCAGATACTTTAGAATGAAATGCTAAGTACAACTATAGCTGTATTTTCTGCATAACATAATGCAGACTTTAAGTCCAATTTGAAATTAAGACATACTGGTACTTAAGGCAATTATATCTGGATTTAGCTGATTGTGTAATCTACTTCTGAAAGAGTTTTCATTGTTACTTGAATAGTTTGTTTTAGCACTACACAGAACTCAGAACTTGCTGCATTCAGCACAGTTACTGACTACATAATGTACATTGCTGAGACATTCATCTGAAAAAGGGCATTTAAATATGTTAATTTTTCCTGCTCTTGTATTTCAACAGTAACTATATGATCCACTAGCTTTTATAGTTTGTCTGTTTTACAGTAAAATGCAACGTTCTGGCACAAATACTGAAATAAATGGTCATCATTTATTTTCTAATGTTAGGAACTGCATTTTCATTGTTCCTGTAGTTAACTACACAAATGTCAGAATTCAATGCCTTCATGATATTTCAGTCAGAACAATGATGAGTACCTTAAGAAACTTAATGGGTCATGTTTTTTTTAACCGACCCGTGTGCAAGATGAGTAATGGAAAAATGTGCAAAGCAATGTTTCAAATGATAGAATTGCAGATAGAAACAAATATTGATGTGAGTGTAAAATTGCAGATTTATATCTGATCACCGAGGAAAGGCTGAAATGTACTGCCAGTTAATGGTGGCTACCACACAATTTGCTAATGGCTTTAGATGGCAATTTGTGCTGAATATTAATTAAGCTGTACCATAAATTATCATGATTACTATGTGCTTAACATCATAGTAAGATATGACAGACCTTCATTCATTTATTTTATTATGCCAGTTTATTTCATGACTGTAATACTGGATTGTCTTTAACCCAAATGTATCTGGACTAATTTTTAGAATGCAGCTTGCTAAATGTTTGAGGCCTGGTCATATATATTCACTAATAGCAGTGGAGGCAGATTTAGGACCCAAAAGTCCACCAGACACATAGAGAAAACTGGGAACAGACGATTTTAAAATAGTATCAGTATTAAATAGTGTCAATATTAAGTATGTGGAAGAGCTCAGATGAGTAATACGTAGTTGTGCATCTTCGACCACCTCACTCAGATTTGCCTGCTAGAGAAAATCAGGAAAACCAGAGGGCAGTTGGAGCAGTAGGAAGAATCTGATAAAAGAAGCACAGAAGACTTCTCTTTTCACAGAACAGCAAATCTTATTTGAGAATAAATTAACCCTTCAATAACACTTTCTTCATCAAAATATTTCTTTCTTTTCTGTTTTTCATTATCTACTGACTGGTTTACTGTTACAGACTGAAAACAAAAGTCTTTGTTCTAGAGAGATGAGATGTGATTAAATGCTTAACAAAAATGCCAGAATAATATAGTCTCTAACAAATCTTTGAAACAGTTTTCAGAGAAGTTTTGTCACAGGCACATCACTTTTATTTCCAACTGTTTTAATATTGTCAATTTATCGGCATAGACACATTACTTTCATTCTGAAAATTGATACAGGAATTATGTTAAGACAGACATATAATTTCTGCCTTAATAATAGAAAATTGGTGTCTAATATGCAGAATAATTATGGTAATGATTTCTCACTAAAGACCTGCCTATGTATAGACTAAAACAGTCCATCATGTTTACAGATTATTTCCAGAACACTCATGGGTTAGATATCCTCTTCTCAGGTGATGTGATTTACTAAGTTTTCCACTGAAATGGATAGATTAAACCCTCTGAAAAACCTGCTTCACTTATTTCAGCAAACAATTTATACCCATTAATTGGGACTCATGATAATAACAATATTTTCAATAGGCCTTCATAATAGAATCTGAGTTGGTCACAAGTTAACTGCTGTGCCGAGTTTCATTTTGTGAACAACGAATACTTTTATCCCAGCCAATCAACTTTAAAATGTTCTTCCCACACAACTCTTTGTTTATTGAATAGTAAATGTGGTTAGGATGTACATTCAGTTGTAAGCCATGGTACATAATAGAGCTGAAAAAGTATCAGAATAAAGGAGCTCACTGGCCAAGGATAAAGAGGAGGAACTGACATTGAAAAGAGAAAATCAGAGCTGGCCAGATGGTCAAAGTTGGGAAATTACAGACATTATAAAAATATTAATTGGTAACTCAATTATTTTCCGTGGTTAAGCTTAATCTTATGTTCTGTGACTCTAGATGTCTCCCAAGAAGTCATGGCATATGTAAAAAAAAAAAAAAAAAAAGTCCTACATCTGTTAAAACTCATTTAACCATTGTCCTGCATGTCAATGATACTGTAGAAGAGAAGCCAACTGCACACGCTCTCTGGAACTGATGTAACATGACTAGCTAACCAAATATGTAATATTTCTGGTTTATCTGAAAGACAAAAAAAAATCTGCTTCCAGTATTAATATTACTCATGCTTAAAACTCATGACTGTTTGTCCAATATTTCAAACAGATAGTTCCATCTACATTTCTAACTCCTGAATACAATTCCATAAACAAATACGCAGCAAGAATAGTGTTTATTCTTCCAGAAAGAAAAAAAAATACAGCTTTTAATTTCTAAGGTTCTCTTCATTCAATTAAAAAATAGCAATGCATAGCACATTTTAGCAGTAACCTTTAAAGTTTTACACAGGGAAACAAATATCCTTTTAATATACTCTGCATATCTGCTTTAAAAGTATGGATAAGCACAAGAATAAAGTTTAAGTGTAGCTAAATGCCTACCTGAGATAAAGATAAAAGAGGAGAACAGAGAAATACCTTTGTTAAGCTGTTCCTATGATTCTTCTAACCCTAGACGTAAAAACAGTTTTCAAAACTACCTGAAAGGAACTGAAAAAAATAAGAAAACAGATTGCTTACAAAGAAAACACAGCTGGGCAAAATGATGACAGATTGCATAATATAAGGGAATAGTAAAATGCTCTAAGTTTCATTTCACCTTCCTGGGATAGAAGACATTTGTTTCTTTCCTGACAGAAGAATGCCCAACAAATTAAACTAATCTTCAATATAAAACTGAGTACTGACCCTTCTAATCAGTCTCACAGAAGAGCTGGACTGAAGATCAGTTATGGGTACAGTGGTCAAGTGAGATTATCAGAGAAAAGCTTGTCCTCTACTGATATGTCGTGCTGCTTTAGTCTACATAATTGCCTTCCTAGATGACAGTAAGTACTCTAGCATTATTATGCCTGCGTTCAAAAAAGGTATATTTCCTTGGAGAGATTGTTCTAGGTTGCTCAATGTAAAGATTTTTTTGTTATAGTACAAGACAACCCGCTAATGCAAATATTTGCAAAGACATTCTCAGTATCTTTAATTAGCACCAATGGCGAGTTGCTGTTTGAGAGATATTTCACCTTTTCTGTCAAAATGATGGCAACTACAGTGTTTTTTTTTTAATTTCCTTTTACTGTTGCAGAATGAGACACCTTCTAGATCAGTTTTTTTCCAGATGGCAATTTCTAGCATGGGGAAGTTCTTAACTGCAGAAAGGTCAGCCAGAAGGTAAGGATATTGGGGCATACCTTGTTCTGCTTATTCAAGGCTGACAGACAGTCCTTCGGAAATATTAACTGTTATCATCCGCTTTAGAGCATGTTATCATCAGCTTTAGAGCAAGCATAAAGTGTATGTTTTTCCCCCCTCAGCATCTGTACTATTGAGTTCACTTGAGTGCAACAGAAAATCCAGTTTTCAGGACATTTGAAGAAATATTCCAAAATGCCCGAAGTGTTAAAAATATTTTTTTTTTTTAAAGTGCAGAAAATAACCATTCTGGCATGTTAGTCACTTTTGATCACTACCCACAGGCAAATGCTAATGAACAGGAGTGCCAGAGCTACTGGTTTCTACTCACATACCCTAAAGGACAGTCCTCTTCACAATATACAGCAGACACCTCAATTTGCAAATGCTGAACTTTTTTTCCGAAGGCGAACAGATAACAGTCCTTCCAGCCATAATAACTCATACCAGGTGATTATTTCCTTTTTTCCACCTTCTAAATTTTAAGGAAATTGTTTTAGAGGGAAAAGTGCTCTCAAATGCATCTTATACCTTTCTCTTCCCTTCACACAAACCTACGGAATTGGATACCCTCATCCACAGTACAACTCCTTTCTAAAGGCTTGCAGGCCAGAGCCAGCTGCCAAACCATGAAGACGGCGGAAAATCAAGCACTGTTGAACTGGGTAATACATTTCATTCCTTGCCCCAGAGGCCAGTTGCATCAAATACAAACATTATACTGGCTCATTACGAAAGTGTTCCTAAATGCAATAAACAACTCTAAACCACCCAAATTTGCTCCTACAGCCTATGATATAAAATCAGACTTACATTTCAAAGCTCAGCATTCAAGTCAGTCAGGAAAAAAGAATCTATTACTCCCCTTTCTCAAACTGTTTCAGATCGTTGTCCTAGAACAATACCAGACTTTAATTAAATTTAGTCTTGTAGCTAGCAAAAAAGCACTGGAATGCTAAATAAAAGGTAAATGGCTGTTTTCTAAAAGGAGTATAAGGTGTAGGAGGCAGAAGCAGAAAACATACAATAAACCCTGGGAACTTCCCAGTTTGTAATTATAATGTCTCTTATAAGCATATAGGAGACACTTTAGCTGAATTGATGCTCTGTATACTCTTTACAACTGCTAACAAAGAATAGGAGAGTATCCTATGACCTAAATCACCATGGAAAAAAATAGACAAATGATGCACTGAAACACTGCTGACTGTGAAACTGAGATACGATATAATGTTCAATTTATCACAGAAAAGGCTTTCAGGAAACCAAAGGTTGCAGGATATACCTTATATGTTGTAACACTACAAGGGAGTATCTCAAAATACTCTGCAGTGCAAAGAAAGTAATTAGACTAACATAAACCAGTGACAGATGTAGCAAAATACAACCACACATAGTTAATACCATACTGCACAAGACATTACAATCAATTTCATGAGAGTGTCTTGACAATAGTCCAGAAGCTATCTCCTTTTGGTATACTATAGTTCTCCCTGGACAATAAGAAGAAACAGAAGCAACTGAATTTTAAGATTGTGACCAGAGATCAATGTTTCTAAAAAGTACAGAGCACATTCTAGCAGACCTTTCTGAAACATATGTAAATGTGGGTTTCTAAATAAATTATTAGGGTATATGAAATACGAGCCATGTGTAAAGCGAGTTACTTGCACTTCTTAGTGAATCACAGTCTTCAGTATAATGACTAGTTAATGTATTTGTTTATCTCTGCCCCCCGCTAGATGGAATGTCAGATGTTTTCATACATGTCACTTGTAGGCATAACAGAAGAAAACAATTTTTTGAATGTATGAAAGTAAAAGCATGCTACCGAAGAAGTAATGAATGACAGCTGGATGCTGAGCTAAAGCTATTCCTTCTCTTCAGCATTCGCTGTCCTTATGCTCCTGATGTCTCACTGCTCAACAGGTTGGTAGTTTGGGAATCATGTCCCAAGAGGCCCAGTATTCAGCGTGCTGTACTGCAACATATCTTCATACCAAACACAAGATTCTTGAAGATGCATCAAGAAGTAGGTGCCCAAGGAATTTTGGCCTGAACCACTCTCTTAAATTACAAATTTTCTCTTTCAAAATCACATTTAAATTAATTTTTAGTGTGCAGAGATGAATTTTCACAGCACCACTGAAAATGAAGCCATACATATGTAGTACCCTAAAACCAGCAATTAAAATGTAACATTTTAATCAACACCAGTTCCTGTGCAAAAAGGTGCTTTATGGATTACCAAAATGTAGATGAACTAAAGAAGGATGCAACAGAAGAGGAAACCTGACACAAGATACAGGCCTGTAGAAGACAGAGTAATTATTTTCTCTGCAAAAAAACTAATCCTGAAATTTCTAATATCTCCAGATCTAGTACTCGTGAGCATTCAGGTAGGTTCTTAACTACTTCTTCACACTGTTTAGCTCTTAGTTTCTACTTTCTGAATATCCCAAGTCATAGTGGTCTAGTCATTTCTGCATAATGACAGAGGGGCACCTACAGAATGTATACCAGCATTCCATCTTGGCAGCTGAATGTAGACAGGTGAATTTTGGGTTCAGTGCTCTAGCATCACCACTGTTTGTGACATTCAGGTTGCAGTGACTATCCAGAATATCATCAGCTTCTGAAGAAACTGCTGCGACTAATCTGCAGAAAACCTGCAGTTAAGAGCTACTCCTGCTTCCCTGAACACTTGGCAGGTATGAGGCAGAACCAAAACCACTTCATTCTGGACCTGAACTTGAGAGGTATAAGCCACTGATTTCCTCACTCAAATTTATAACTATTCTAAAATGCAGACAGATGATGGGAATCTGAATCCTATGTAACTACTGACTTTGCCTTGGATTATTTAATGAGTAAAGTGTTCCAGTAAGCCTGCTGACACCTCCTTCTCCAGAAAGGACTTTGAAAGACATATGCCAAGGCAGCTTAACAGGTTTTTGCTTAAAATATTTAGTAGACGCAGCACAGCATATACAACTATGTCACATACAGAAATGTCCAGAGGAGTTTTCAGTTGTTGTTTAGTAATGTTTTCGAAAAATTACTGAATTCTGCTTAGTTTATACATGTATAATTCCAGAAATCTCCAGAATGCCTGTAAGTGTCTCTGAATAATTCTAGGTAGGGATAGGGCCTTGCAGTTTTATACAGAAGCAATTTTTCTCATGAAAGAACAGCACAATTAATTAAATATCAGAATATTTCCATTAGCGGGATGCTGTATGTTTTCTTATCTTTATGCTAAGGATGAATAATTTCAAGCAAACATGAATAACTCACTGAATTTCGTGTAGCAAATTGCAAATAGTGGCAGAATCACAACTGAGGGATTTTTAGCTTCTAGAACTTATTTGACATCATTGTCCCTCTCAAGTGTGTTTACCTGATAAAATGGTAGTTTGAGGAAGAGGAGGTAGAAATGGCTTACAATGTATTTCCAAATGTCCTAAATGACCTATACAGCAAAGCCTTGTTTGACTCATTAAAGTACACTTATATGCTCCCATTCCATTCACTAATGTGTTTCTCCTGTGTATTCTGTGAGTGGAAGCTGTACCTAAACCAAAACACTTCTTCTAAGATGTATCTGGGTAGAGCACTTTGTAAAACATCAGATCTCTGAAGGATTCTAACTTGCTTTAAAAACGTCAGAGCAGACACATTAAAAAAGTGCTTTTTAAATGAAAGATGACAGAAAAGGAAACATGAGATCTGGGACATTGTTATTGACTTTGGCTAAAAAAAATAAAGCAAAGGTCCCCTAATTCTAATCATCCTCAGTTTAATCAGAAAACACTCAAGTTACAAATAATAAAAGAAATAGTGGGATGACACAAACCAGACAAAGCCTATGCTAAGTATTTCATTCCAAGATCGAAATTTTTACTTTCTATTAAAAGAACATAATGTCCACTGTATAAATTATTGTCATTCCTCTATACCTGTTGAAGATTACATCCCCACACTTGAGTACTTCTGCATTTCCTCAGCCAAAATCAGCGGGTTAGTCTTCACAATTTAAATAATTGTTTTATAATAACTCAGATTATTTTCCCTCAAATGGTTAAGGAAATGCTTATAAACACTCCTCTATATACGAATACACAGAGACAGTCAATTTCACAGGTGGGCAGAAAAAAGGAGGATCTCATCTACTACCTGAAATAAATAGATTTGCCACAATTCAAATAGTGTCATCATATAGGTGCTAGCCTACCAACCTCAGTTATCAGAAGACTACCGTTAGTCCCATATCTACATGAGAATTCTCACTGTTTCATTGGGTTATTTATTTGGTTTATAAAATTTTGATAAGAACATTGAAAAATCTGAAACCAGTGCCAAAAAAAATGGAATAGTGGAATTCAAAGGAAGTAAAAGGCAAAACCAGAAGAAATAATAACTTGCATTACCTCACCTCTTTCTTAGCTTCAATAGGTCTTCAAATATATCTAAAGCTAGATACCTTGGCAAAAAAAACCCCCACAAATCAGAAGGCAGCTTCCTTCAAAGCCAAAACATCGTTAAATAAGTTGTTAAAACAACATATTTAATGACACAGTAACACTGAATGCTCTAACATGTATTAATTACATTAATTTAATTAAAATGAAGTATTATTAATTGTTAGTGTGTTGGCATTGCACACAGAGAAAGAAGGAGGCAGAAAGATTCTGTAGAAAATTTTAGCAGTGGGCCTTACAGAAAGGCCATTCCCTCTGTATGTATATTCATCTGCCAAAGTTACCAGAACAGAAATATTTGATGTAAAGCTAATTTGTATCGGAAACTTCACCAGCTGTGAATGGCAAAGTATACTCACATGCTAGTCTAGTTGTAGCCAGGCATGTGGTAACAAGTATGCACTGAACCTCTAACGCAATAGCATATTCCCTTCCTTAATCACAGAAGTGAATAAAAATGCTGTAATCTCTTTTGTGTTGGTTTTGTTGTTGTTTATTTGTTTTCATTTACCAACTTTATTGAAATGTACTTTGGGTAGAGCCTCAGGCAGTTAACCCTCACTCAGAGTTTGTTCCCATCCAGATACTGTCTCACACTCCCAGTAAATTCAGCCAATGTCATCCTTAATAATCATCACAATGATTTCATGCTCATGTTGAACAGGCAAAGATGAGACAATTGTCCAGAAGCCTTTTCAAGGACAGTATTTCTTAACTTTTTTAGTCCAAAGTCTACTTGACTTTTCTGAAAAAATCCACACCCTGTCATTAATGCATACCTAGTGCACTGTCATGCTGATTTCCACTATTTTAACCAAATAAAATTTAGGCTGAATTTGAAATAATGGTTTCTTATTGCTCCTTTTGCTGTTATGGGAATAGATGTGTATGGTGTGATTTTCTTTTCACCCACCTTCTGATGGATCACCAGTACTTCAGTGATCGATGGCATCTTTCTGCCTCACAATTAGCAACTCTATCTAGATTGCCTAAGCTGCTGACATGCCAGGAACATCCATGTCTCATTAACGGGAGTTGTAGCTCATCAGGATTGGATCTGAAGAGCAAGAGATATGGTGTTAATGATCATTTCAGCTATGCACATTTGGGCTCTGGCTGGTGTTGTAGATTGAGCACTTGTTATCTCTCAGAGTGAGCTGGGATTGCCCTACAAGAACTTCTGGTGTATTTCCCTCTGAAGGCATCTAATTTGTGCAGTTCACCACCTCTCCCTGGTGTGACAGCAACACATGGGTTGTGGAGATGATCAGCAGACTAGCTTTAAAATTGCAGCTCTAATCAAAACAAAACTGCTATAGCAGATACAATTAAGTGTTCCTTCATCGTCATTACAAAGTCAATTAGTCTAATAAGAGAGTAATCTGAGTCAGATCTAAAACTGTGTTTCGGCCAGTACTGTCCTACCAGATGATTAACATACGGAGAATGGGAAAGCCATAGAAAATATCAACTACAGCAACAATATCAATAAATCTAAGTAAAATCTTACATAGATAATATCAAATTTTCATTGTGGCCTCACATGAATATGCTTCTTCTCAATAAGAAGTCAAACTGTTATGCAGACAACAACAATTTCAACAGAAAAATTGCCTATATTTCAGTTAGAAAAATTTATATTAAATGTTTTCACTAGACATAGGAATGATGATTTGAAAAAAAGGAAAAGAAACAGCTTTCTAGATGTCAAAGGAGGGACCCATAAGTCTGTATATCTTAAACCTGTTCCTGGAATTTCTAGTACACAGCTCTATAAGCTTATATAGCCTCCCTTTAAATTGCAATTAATAAGTTCATAAAATATAGGTCACACTATCCTTTCTATTGCTTAATATTCTAGGTTAATTGAAAAATACCTATACCCTTGAAAGAAACCCCTGTGAATCAAATCTCAAACTCTTTATTCACTCTAGCACTCTTGTAAGAGTTCAGCCTTAGTGAAATTACATAAAATTGAAGAACCTGGCACTTTCGCCTTAAGTGATCAAATGTTATTGGGTTTGTATGCAGGCAGCTCTCAGAATTTCTTTGTGAAACTTGGAAAACAAGGAAAAGAAAACGTTCAGGATTGTTACGCTTTGATCAAATTGTAGCACCAGGCAAGGTGACATTCCACGAAGCCTGGAAGTAAACGAAGTGGGAACAGTATTTCCTCTCTTATTGCTGCAGTAACGAGGGAGCTTCTTCATTGTCTTCAGGACAAGGTGTTTCTACTTAATTTCTTTTAGGGAGGATGTGCAGGTCTCTGATAAGCCATGGCATCTGGTTTAAATACATACCACTTGGTACGCAAGTAACTACTGGGGAAGATACTTCTTGTTAACAACCTGGATATCAGATTTCCAGTAAGAAAAGCTGTCAGGACAGGATTCTTAACCATCTAAATGTACTAAATTAAAGAGTGGAGTAAATCAATATGTCTAAGAAAACAGCTTTGATTAAAAGCATTTTTAACATAATTCTTTAACGTATCAGCTGTAACTAAACTAATTGTCCTTAAACACTGGGGATTTTTCCCTCTGGGGCACTATACTTTCATTTTCAGTAGGGTCTCTGTCTACTTTGGCATCACTGAGAGAGGCATGTAAGGGAAAACAATAGTTTTTTCCTTCTCAAAATAGGGTGAAGAAGTATACATGAGTGACTGCTACGCTTTTCTAAGTAGAAATCCTTTTTATTATACAATAAGGCAGTGGAACAAAGCAAAGGCCTTAGGAAGAAGCTCACTCAAATCCATACTTCAGTTAGCATCAATATTAAATAGGGCTTAATGTGCAGCTGTTTCTTTCAGCTTTAATTTAATTTTATTTTGGTTAGAACAGACACTCCACAGTTGTAACCCCAAAATGCCATCTTTAATTATTCTCTAGTCATATTTTTTCCATTGTGAATGCCCAATTTCATCTCGGCACCTTTGCATTTTCAGAGCAGCCGTGGCACCCCCCCAAATCCCCCTCCCTTTTCTCTGTCTGTTTTCTCCAGTCCCAGAATTCAGGGCAGCTTTGGAATGAGCTGACATGCAAAAGAGTAATTATCTTTCAGGCGCAGTCTGCATAAGGAATTAAGACATCAGTTGAAAACTGGAAATCCAGCACTAGCCTAACCATCAATTTGTGCCCAAGCACTTGACCCAGCTGTAGTGCATGAAGATTAGACATGATATCCATTAGTGTTTTAGTTGTGCTGGTTGACAGCCAGATCTTTTGTGCTTGAGTCAGTGTTTGGGTACGCAGATATAGAGAACAATTACTTTGACATTCTTATTAAATGATTTAATGTTACTTAAAATATTTGTATGTAAAAAATAAAGGCAAGAAAGGAAGAAAAAAGGCAGAAGAGGTGGAAAATTCTCCTGTCTATTGTAAAATCTTTTGTGTGTCATTTGAAGTGACATATGTAGGGTGGTGGTTTTTTGGGTTTTTTTACTTTTCCTAATTACTCTATTCTTTCCTGAGTGACTGCACGATTAAACTTCATTCAAAGAATTAAACCTTTTATTTTACCACTCTTAAGTCTTTCTGGCTCATGGTGGCTGTTGACAATCGCCTTGCGTGGGATCTTAGCCCCAAGACATCACAAGATACTGAGTGACACCACAGACAGTGGGAGGAGCACTTACTGCTCCCCAAGCAGAAGTTGATTGATGGTTGAAGGAAATAGTGCTTAACTATTGTAACAGAAGGTGCAAATAGCTCTGCTAAAAAAAGTGTGCTTCATTTCAACAGCCTCCAGCCTTACACAAAAACACACTATCGTACATAACTATTATAATATATTGTCTGAGCTGTTATTGGGATTGTGCATCTAGACTACTTGTGATAAGCCTCAGTGAAGAATTATCATCTGACATAGAAATCAGTCTCATTCAGGAGTTTCTTTTCCTCAACAAAAGAAACCTCAGTAAAACCTTTTCGTGCTAAGTACAGACTGCTGTATATGATTAAGTACTGAGCGTTATAAACCAAAGGGAATCGTCAAATGAAAAGAGAAGCAAACCTGAGTCCTATCCACCAAAAAAGTGTATTTAATCGATATCAGTGCAGTGAGGATTTTATTCTAAATATTCTACCACTGAACAGGTGGACAAAATGTGTGACTGCAAGGACCCTTTCCATAGCAACAGGCATTAAACAAAAGCCATACAGACTACTTGAAACACAAACTGTTCAGCCAGGAAATATTTAATTATACACGCTTTAACTAGCTATTCTAATTTAGTTGGTATTCAGTATGAGTAAATAATTTTTCTTGTGTCGAAAAAAGCAACTAAAAGCGGCATAGGCCTTGCGGTAATACTCAAGAGAAGATTGAATTTCATCCTTTCAGTCGGACAGTTGAGGAAGACAGTCACAGATATCTCTGAGTTTTCTGGGTTTATATCGACCAGCATATCTTTATGCTACTTTGCTGAAAACTTCAAGCCTTTATGCTTTATACCTCTTGCAGTCTAGAGTTAACTACTTGTGGAACTACTTTTCTGGTTTTTTGAGGTTTTTGGTTAGTTGGTTGGTTGGTTGGTTTTGTTTTTTTTTTCTGTTTGATACTTCTGTGGCTTATTATCTTATTGCTGACTTCCTCACACATAAAGCTGCAGATTTTGCGATTTGCTTGTTCTTTCTCATGCATAGCATTATCTAAAACTGGATATTAAAACAGTTTTGTTTGGATTGTTTCCTTTGGATTGTTTTAATTTTTCAAATAAGGCCTGCTGATGCAGCATCATATTGTTTCACTACCAAATGCATATATTTGCCTTTTAGTTTAAATTTGGTGAGCTCGTAAGAAAATTAACCAAAAAAAAATAGAAAATGAAAGGAAGTTTCACATTATCTATTCAGCTGCCATACAGATACGGGAAAGCATTAATACATGGCTGTAGCACTCTATGTATAGTAAAACCAAAAAAATACAGCAGTACAGATGTAAAATACTTGCAGACAAGTTTTTTTCAAGTTTTTGAGTTTTATGCCATACAGTAAAGAAAGAGACCATAGTAGTGAAAATGAAAGTGCTTACTCTGCAGCAGTCATAGAAAGAAGCACTGTCTGAAGACACCTAATGCATTTTCAGGTATTTCCTTAGGAATAGTAGGTAGAGGAAACACAATTATATAAAAGATTCAATACCTATTTATCAGAAATTCAGCATTCAGCAAATCTGATTCCAAGTAAATCCTGTATCTGCAGTCATAGTAAAAGACAAGTGGCTTCCTACTGGGGAAATTCTTAATCACATAGATGGCATATCATAAATATGGTAACTGTTCAGAGCAGTTTCCAGAGAAGACTGAAAAAAACAGGCATTAATAAATGTATGGCTTTGGTACTGTAGGGCAATCAAAAGTCACTGTTCAGCCTAGGCCAGGACTTCTAATGACCTTCTGGTGTGCCGTTTGGCAGCAGAGACTGTTAGCAAACTGGAGAGCCTCCTACACACAGAAAACTTCCCTCCCTAGTAACTATGACCTCACTGAGCAGCATTTCATTCCTTACTACAGAGTAACTTCTCCAGACTCTCAATCTGCAGAAAATTAATACCTGAAAACATTGTGTATTTGTATGAATGTGTATAAAACATGACATGCCATAGTGATGAAGAGCATATAGATGGTATATATATTGCTATACATCCTACATGTCCCAATAGTAAGCAATCCCTGTATTTTTCAAGACACAGAAAGCATATTTGCTGGTCACTGTGTGGTTAATGAACACCTCCCAGCTAGATGTTTAGCAAATTCTACCTAGTTGATGAAGTTCCGCTTCAACCTAAACTAACCAAAAGATTTGCAATTAAATGTACGACCCAAGTAGATTGATATAATCTAGCAATTGGTTAACACCTGAGGGCTTGGAAAAGACCGTGAAGGGCACTGTGAGAAGAAAAAGAAAAGCCTAACCTAATATCTAGTTCATGGGCTGACTGGGACTTAAGGAGAGCTTCTCTTCTAAGAGATCCTTTACTATTTCCATGACTTCCTCTCTTTCACAAGGTGTCTTGTTTTCTCTTGTCACCTCAAGGTTAAAACTAGAGTGTGTTAAACAGCATGTAGCAAAAGCTAAAACCAACAGCAGAGCAGAAATGTCAAAGCAGTGGTTTCTTCTAACTGAGAATATTAAAGCTTCCTGCTTGGGGGGAAAGGCCTTATTTCGGTGGGCAGGTCACGACTAGTGAGCATACCAGACAGCACAGAGATGGCATATGGAGCATTTTAGTTCTGGGTCATTGAGTTCAAATCTGACCTAGCTTTTAGTAGCCAGTAGTAATTACCATCTGTGGACTATTAGTGGCTATATGAATTGGTCCTCTGTTTAAATCCTAGTAAAATTTTTCCCTTTCACAGATAAAGACGGTACCCCAGATTTTGTTAGTTGCCCCTCCAACCTTTTTGTCCCCATGCAGGATGAGCACCTCTCAGAAAAATCATCCTCTTTTCCACAGAACTGGGCCCTACGGGAAGATTCAGGCTTATTAAGGAGGATGTATGCACTGGTGTTTCTCACATGGTACCTGCTGTGCACATAAAGGGAAATGATCATGCTCCAGGGCTGCCAGTCTGGCCACCTTTTATAGAGTCAGAAATGTTAAAGCTAGAGAGGAATAAGAAAACCATCTCATCAAACCCCCTGCATTTCACATGCTATACAACACAATAATCAAATAAGGTCTACACTTTTCAATACTGTTTTGAGATATAGCACTTCTGTTTTGTGCTCTTTTACTCCTAATGACCCAAGATAGTATCGATAAAATAGTACTTTCCTAAGTAAACTGATAAATATAGTAATGTTACCATTAATAACATGCACCTTATTTGGAGTCTGAATTTCTCTAACTGCAACTTTCAACTAGGTATTTGCTATCAAGAGTCAAATATCATGAGAGATCTCTTCTTCAGGTACGAAGTGCATACCTTGATCAACTCCACTGAGTTCTTAGCTTTTAAAGGAAAGCATCTTTCAAATTTCAAATAATTCCTGGATGCTTTGTAAAACATTTTCGTGAAACAAATAACATTTTCAACTTTCAATCTGAAGACAGCTGGGATTTATATTGCTATCATCAAAGAAAATGTCGTCTGCTTACTTTATGTCTCCTGCTTTTCTTTTTAGAGCTATCATGTAAGTATTTTAGTAACATCAGTGCACTGGAAATTCATTTCACATAATTTTTAAAGCCTGCAAGATACTGTAATTCATACTGCAAGGTCAAGTTACAGTCTTAATTTCTAGATGCATTAATTTACATTTGGCCTCTTTAATGTTCATCAGGCAGGGTCCCCACGTGGAGAAATCCAAACGTATGGACTTTCTCCAGCACTTTTCACCATTTCTTTGTCACCTGAAATCTTAGTAGGATTACAGTTTTTCAAAATATTCTTCTACTCCAATGACTAAATTTCTATCCATGACAAGATTCTTTGGGACATAAAATATAGTAATCTTATGTTTCTTATTCTTTATGTTTTATTCTTAATGTTTCAGTACCTTATACCATAATTATTTTCTGAGATGTATTGTTTAACCCGCTTTTAATCCATTTAATGTGAGTTCCTTTAATTCTGTGTGGTTCTATCACAACATCTTCTGGGATTATAAGAGATAACATTAAAAAGCATAATTCTTCTATATACAAGATAATTGTGACACAGCCAAGGTCCTCAATTTACATTGTGTTTCTGAGACTCTCCTATACTGAAATTTTTTCAGGAGTCTTCAGTTGTCATCAGAGCAACAATTGACACGTGTCACTTGATACGAGGAATCTGAACAATTCTTGCTCTTACCTATGGTAGTAGAACTGTATAGGAAGATCCTATTGGAGAAGGAAGGCACACCTTCTTGTATCAGCAGGTTTTAGTCACGTTCAGCAGTAGACACATCCTGCTTTTCAATTCTCATGCAAAAGCTTGAAAGGTGCAGACTGCACATAATGGTTGCTGCTCCTGAGGTCAGTAAACTGGCCTTTGCATGGTTGTTGTTTTAGTTAGCATGGGGGGAGCCCCAGAAACTAGATACAGCCCTACAGTAGCTGAGACAGGTGCCATGCATGATCCTTGATGGTTCTTTTCTACCAGTCAGTAGTAACTTAAGTAGTAATAGACAGTTGGATGATTAGTCCTAGTCTCTTATTTTGCTCACTGTCTGTCTCCCTAGGGAAAAAAAAAAATATACTTATTACTTAAAAATGCTTATTTAAAAATACTGGGCATGAGAGTTATCCCACACAGTTGCAGCAAAAAAAAGGTATACAGATTTTGTTTCTGAAAGAAGTGTTTCTCATTCCTCTTATTTCTCCATCTCTAGGACTGGCAACTAAACACCAGCAGACATTCTTGCTATCTCCGTAAGTATTTTAATTCTTCCTGTTCAACCTTGTTATGGGCTACCTACAGGATACCCCATGGACACTCTTAAAATTCATATTACTCACACTTTTGGAAAACCTAACAGCAGCCCAGAATCTTTTTCTGCAGCCCAAAGTCAGACTTTTCCACTGTGATGGCTCTCAACAGGATCGTCTGCTTTGTGGAGGCTGTGTTGGTGAAAGCTCTCCTCCAGCATCAGGGGAATGGAGGAATTGAGGTGACCAGAGCTATCAAGTCTTCAGTGTAGAAAGGTCACACCCATATAGATCTACAACTAGCAGTTCCAGGTCCTGCTGGCAGCCCTAGCCCATCCTACAGATGCACACTGAAGCAAGAAATACTTCCGTGTCTGTTCCAGGACCACCATATCATTAAAGTCAGTGCAGCTTGTGCTGGCCTGTCCTCTCCTTCCTGGCATTTCATTCTTTACTGACCCTTCACTGAGCAAGTATCTGGGAATCTCTGACCTAGCGCATTGCCCAGAAGACAAGTTCCACCAGACCACACTTTTCTTCATCCCCACCCCCCCATCAAAGAGCACAACCATAGCTTTACACAAAATCTTTCTTCCTCTTTCCTAGATTAACATCTGTTTTTCATGCTGGCTTCTGGGACCAGAGACAGTGAGAGCCCTGAGAATATCACTAGCATTTTCCTCTTCTTTCTCTCCCTTCTGAAGACCTTGATGATCTCTGAATCAAGGTAATTTGTGCCAGGGCTTCTAGTCATCAACAAGACTTTCACCCTGCCATTCAGACTCCTATCAGCCCTCTCTGTGATGTATGTTTTCATTGCTTCAAGAAAACACTACACAGACTTTTCGTCCTTTTGCCCTCTGCTGAATGTCTTGTCTGTTGTTCTTCATGTCAGGAATGCTGAATTCATGAAAGAAAAAAAAGAAGAAAAAAAAAAATCCTATGCCCTATGGATGCTGTTGCTGAGTGTTCCAGAAAAATGCTGACGTGCTCTTCTAACCGATACCTTTTAACTATCAAATATGTCTGTGCTTGCTTTCATGTTAGTTTGGAGACAAAATTGCTTTGAAGTGTTTTAAAAGACATGCTTTTTTTTTTTTTCCCCAGTATTAAAAATGTCTTACCTTTAAAGGATGAGGACAGTTTTCTGAAAACTGTCGGGGGCCTTGGGGGCATTTGTGTTTATGGCAATTGTTCCTGTCAATGCATAATGACAGCTAAGTATTTTCCACAGTGACTTTCACAACCAGAATCAATCAGGTAGCAGCATGGATACACAGCAGTACATACTCAGCCATAAATTGATTTACAGGGTCATTACTTTTCTCACTAAGTTGAGGGAGCAGCTCTGGTTAGTGACATCAAGAGATGTTTGACATTCAACTGCTCATAAAATAATAAGACACAGAAACAAGACTGAATCTTTCAAACTGATCCTAGCAGCTAGCAGGAAATTATATTTAGAACTAAGCTCATATAACAGTTCAAGATTCCAGGGTTGCCCTGATAAAATAGCAGAAATAATCTCTCTGGAGCCTGTATTATGGAATTAAACTTTCAATGGCCTGGAATTACCATGTAACTATTTCACATTTATGCATATCTGAAAAAATCTTTAGGAAAAAAAAGCAATTTCTTATGGCAAACGTCCTTACTACGCATAGCTTGTATAAACAGCAAATTCCATCAAAGTTTGCAGACAGTTTTATAATAAAAAGACATCATTGTTTAATTGCTGTTTTATTTGTTTATAATTTTCAGGACAGACATCCTTCTGATAAATATAAATAAAGCTATGAATGTTATATCAACTCTGCATTCTAAGACTTCTTTTAAGCCAAAATGTTTAAGTGATCTTTCACTGTTCAAGAAGGTTCATGCCGCTTAATATCTGTCATTGCCGCCCTCAGACTGCTAGTTTTACATGTTCTACCACCAAGCCTATGTTCTGTACTTCCACTTGAAAGGTGAGTCTGTCTCCTGAACATCAAAGGCTGACACTTCAGAGCTTTTATGATACCGCATGTGCTCCTCCTGGCACAGCTGAATAAAGACATTGCACTCAGAGCTTGCCTGAACCAGGTCTAACACTGCAACCCTGCAATAACAATTTTCCTCTCTTTTGCTGGCCCAACCCCAGTATCTCTTCTCTCATTTTGCTGTTGCTTTTATTGTTCCTCCCTTAACTCCATTCAAGACTCCCCACTGCTAACAGAGTGATACAATGGGAACTGTAGGGCCACATCAATGTGGCACATTCTCTTGTGCTGGTTTAACTTTTCGCTTGGTAACTTCTCATGGTAGCCTAGTAACTGGCATCGTATAGTCTGAATGCTCAGCTGACCTTCCTGTCAGCTCAGGAATATTTCAAAAATAATTTGGTTGTCATTTATGGTGCAAACCATAAACTCTTAGTAAGATAAGGGGTCCTTCAGCTGGCATCTTTCTCACCACTGACACAGCACAAGTATGTTGGGAAAATTAGCAAGACAGTATGGTCTCCCCAATATTTACCTTCTTTGGTTTTCTGGATAAGTCCAGGCTCTCTATTAAAATCCTCATGGTAGTTTCTGTAAAAAAAAAAAAAAAAAAAAAAAAAAAGAAGTACAAAAGGTACAAAAGGTTGCACAATAGAATTTTTTTCTGTTTAGATTTTCCTCTAAACTTCAAGTTTAAAGCAGGACCACATACCAAACTCTATATTAGTTCCGTTTCATCTCAATAGGTGAAATTACTCAACTAAAGAAGCTGAAGCCTTCATGTTTTTACAGGTTTCTTCCATAGCTACTTTTGTGTCAGGACTATTTTGTTTGCCATTCTCCATCTTCAGCTGCTACCCTGCCCCAGCTCTTTATTTTCCTTTTAGATAACATCTTCATAGCTTGTATTTTCTTTTCAAGAACAGGCAACTCCTTTACCTTGGTCACACTGACTGATAGAGGTTTTTTTTTTTTATATAATTCTGTAGGTATTAAAAATCACTGAGATTTAGCTGCCTGAAGAGTGAAATGAGAGTCTGTGTGAGCTTGTACTATGTATTTGAGTAGCACTGTGGTAGAAAGGTTAATGCAAAAAACTAGAAAAGCAGAATTTATGACCCACATTTGTTATTATTTTGCTGAATATACAAATGATTTTTTTTTTCTCCTTGTTAGTCTCTAGCGATAAAATAGGAGCAAAATGTTTTTCAGGTTTATAAAACCTTTGTGAGAGTTTGAAAGGCACTGTGGAAAGTATTTAAAGACTATCAAAGTGTCTCAGTTAATAAAGAGAAAACAAGAGCTAACAAAATAAAGAAACATTATTATTTTCTAATTCACCCCTTATATTGTCTTTATGAATACAATCCTTTGTGAAGAACCCACTCACTAATGTGCTAGATGCTGTACAAAAACAAAATAGAAAAACATATTCTGGCACAAAGACTCCATAACCTACATACAAGACAAGAGACAACAGGTGGATATCGACAATGAAAAAGAGTGGGCATTTCAAAAAAATTGAACTTTCAGTTTCCCAGCTAAATGTAGAAATGATTCCTAGATGAGAAAGAAATGGAATTATACTGGTCAAGATTAACAACAATGGACCTCTATATCAGTAATGTATTTTGCTCAAGGTTTTCAGAGAGTAAAATAGTAGAGGGGAATTTTTAAAAAAATAATGAAGCAGCTTTGCGGCTATTTATGACACAATTCTCCGGTGTAGAAGGGACATCATAGGTCAAGGTATAAGGGTACCTTTTGAAAACTTAACAAGTGGGCAGTGAAGGCTTTTGCCACAATGTGGTTGACGCTGATGAAAGAGAAATCTCGTTTGCACTGAATGCTTCTGCTAAAAGGAAAATATTTTCTTTGGGAATCTGTTGTGTGTCACAAACCAGAAAGTTTCTGCTTGAGAAACTCTGTCTCCCTACTGTGTTTCATTCCTATTTCCACAAATAAATAAGAACATTTCTTAACCCACCTAAGCATTCCTGCTACAAGATTATGTGTTTGTAACTGTATGTGTTTCATGTTACCATTTCTTCAAAAACTACACCCATCTTCAATGTGAGTCATTTTTAGAAAGCAGAATCTCCTTTCAGTTATAACCATACAGCCCAAGATTTTACTGTTTTCAAATGTTTAGTTCCCTATTTCTCCTACCAATTAAGGCTGGCTCTCTTCTATGAGTCAACTCCTTCCCCTAACCCCTGCACAAGCTTAACAAGCAGCATATTTCCCCTGAGAATGCATTTTAATAGGCAAAATGTACACGGTGCCACTTTTGAGCCACCCCACATGGACTGGATTGTGTTTAGACAATATTGCCATTATCAATTAGCACTTTGACAATTAACCAAGCACAGGAGCTGTGCCTCCTGCAGCAGGTGATGCAGAACTTTCAATTACATCTTTCTAATTCCCACAGCTCAGCACTGAATTAATAATACACTTAAACAACTCTGGTCGTGGGCTGATAGAAAAGAAGATATGGATTAGCTATAGTAATAAAAGAAGTAGGGAAAACTTCCACCGAACATCAAAGGAGCCTTATTTATAGCTGTATATCCTGTGAGACAACATTATGGTATAGGTAGCCTTCATCAAACTAGAATACACTGGATCTTATTTACACATTTGCCTCAAAAATTCTCATAGCTACACTTTCAGAGCTTTCATATATAGCTTATGAATTCCTGCATGACTAGGTGTTGGTATATACTCCAAGTAGGTACTAATTTTTGTAGTTTAGCACACAGCTGGTTCTCTGAGCCTTCTTTGCCACAACATGATTCTCCACTATCATGGTAGAGCCACCCTTGATCCCTGAGCCTGCAAGGCCTTGTGAGCCTTCAAGACTTTTGCAATTTTACCCACAGGAAATATAAACAATCAATTGAGAAAAGGGCATTACTGAATTGTAGCTTTTAGATGTCACCTAGTTTGTGCACTCCATGGGGAATTCACACAACAGTTTCTCTTCTTACATATAAGAGACTGGAGGAGCCCCATGGGAAAAACTACATAGAAATGGCCAGTCTTAGTGGGACTCATCTGAGTTCCTTCCTCTTGTCAGGGATCTCTCTCGGCACTGTTGGCAGCCATTGCACTGTACCTGCACCTAAAAAAGGCAGAACTGCTGGATGGAGAAACAGCAAGCTCAGGAAAATAATCCTCAAAGCTTGTGTCACAATGTGCTTCTTAAAGTGCCATTTAAAGGCAGGTTTTGGAGGCAAGAAGGACATTTGAGAAGGGACAGATGTGTGTTGTAGTGGGCACACCTTCCTAAAGGTACTCAAAGAGACTGACAGGTAAAGGGAGAAAAAGAAGAAAATATCTATAATTTAGTGTTTTGGAGGGGAAAACAGAAAACAACAACTATTAGATATTTTCACTTCATTACTCTCTCTATAACTCAAAACATCTAGGTTTTCTGGGCTTTTATGGTTTTGACAGATGTAAGCATGACAATGCATTTCATATCAACTGTAAGCTTGTAATCAGCCACTGACGCTGTTGAATGGGTCTAAATTTTCAGCTTGAAGAATAATTTTATGCCTACTAAGATATTTATTCCTCTACCACAGCTGCTGTTAAGGAGCTAGAGAAGAGAGGAGAAGGCAAAAATAAGGACTTGCTTTTTTGGTATGTCCTAAATTTAGCTGTCTTGCTGACATTTGCAGTGGCATCTTTTCCAAAATAGATAATATTAGGTTGAGATTATGCTCTAGGTAAGACTGAAGTAATACAGTCTACATCTATCTTGACCTCCTTATTTAAATCTGGAGCTCGTCACCTTTCCTACAACTCTTACATCTATTTGTGAAGTGTGGATGTTTCTTCCATCCTCATCCTCTTTTCTTTGTACAATCTGTATGACATTGGGAAAACAGACTGTCTTTACTTATTCTTCTGTGGTTCATTGTCCCATTAACAGTTATGCCTCTTGCAATGCAGCTGATTAACAATGAATTCATGCTTATCTTCTGACACGGTCTCACCTCTTTCACAAAATATAGATTTCATTAAGGTAACCACCCATCTTTGTCCTGTAATGTAAACCCTGAAGCAGCTGATGATGTATGTGAAGTTGAAACTCGGGGTAGCTCAGTTAAAAACAAACAGACCCAAAAGAAACAATGGCAAAACTAATTCCTGTTTGCTCTGCTGTCTCCAGTATCTCCACAGCTACCTACTCCAGCTACAAACAGAAATGTGCTACTGTGTAACCTTGTCATTTTAGTTCTTCATACACTGTGCACGCGTTCTGTAACTCTACACCCGTTTCTTTTCCTCGGTCTCCTGCTACAGGCATCAGTTTGTAACAAACTCCTGTATGAAAAACATGGAATATAATGAAAAACAGTAAAAAAGGATCACTAAAGAGAAAACTCAGCATTGACATTTCTCTAGGTCCCATTTTCCTTTTCTTTTAAGGAAATTTTGAATCACCAACCAAACCTGACTAAAAACTGTAGTCTTCTTTCCCACCATTTATTGTGTTTGTTTCCTTCTCTATACAGATTGCTAGAAGCAATAAGTATCTCTTAGTCAGATAACAAAGAACAAGCAAAAAAACCATAAATCATCAAGTGCCAAAGAAGCAGCAGATATAATAAGAAACGGCAATATCTGTTGCTGCACTTCCCCCATTTCTAAGCGCTTTCTGGTCGACTGCTTGCTTAGGCAAACAGCTCTTTTCTCCAGAACAGAATGTAACTGTCCAGGCAAAAAAGTCAATCCTTCTGAGAGTTGGTAAATTCTCATAATGCTACCCCCAAATATTACGCATTCAGGAAGAGACCTCTCCCTTTCCAGGCAAGTCTATTCAGTCTTCAGCAATGTGACAAGAGGTTCTTAATTCTTGTCTCTTGTAGCTAATCCTGGTAAGGATGCATTTAACATGGAACTGAAGTTAAACTCCATGACTGCTAAGGAGTGGCTGAGTTGTGCACTTCAAGTCCTGTCCTACCTCAAGGGGCTTTAGGATGTAACTTTGTGAGCCTCTTGTTCTGTTACTTACGTTCAGCAGTTTCTCACGTTGTGTCCAGCGGTTTCTTGTGGTCTGCTCAGCTAGCCGAACCTCAACCCAGGGCCCGCGCACCTTAACAATGACTACTTGGCAAGGTACTTGTCTGTGTGCACAGGTTTAATTACACTCCTAAGTTTCACTGCATTCCTCGGTGGCTACTTTCTATTTAAAAAAGAAAATTTGAATGGTATATGTGCATTAACCTATAGAGAAAAATTCCAAGATCACTGTAATGAATCATAACACCACAAAAAAATCCTACACTTCATTATTTCTGTCCACGTAAGAATACCACTGTTTTATCAATGTTACGAAGAACATATTTTCTATAATGTTTACACATCTCTGATACAATGCAGACACAGCCTTTAATAAACGTTAGTGTCTGCTGTACTTTCATATCTGAAAACATCCAATCCAAGAGCCCAGTAAGAAGGAATTTAAGTTCAGAACTAAGAAGTTCCCATACTTCTTATAGAAGTTCAAATTTACTTGGAGGTGAAAATTTATGTATTATAGATACGTTTATGTTTGTATGTGTTTAGTTTAGGCAGCATCTGTTCATAGCAGACATCATTTTTCCCAAGAGTTATTTTAAACGTTCTGTGAAAGCAACCCTGAACTACTTTAAAAGTATACTGTACACTGACAGGAAGATACTATTATCTCCTTCTATAGAGGAATTTCAGTTGGGGTTTTGATAACTTACATTTTATATTTTACATTTTATGAGACATCGTGCTTTGTACCACAATCTGGAAATAATTTTACTATAATGTGAAATACATTTAGTTCCCTTCATCAGTAATATACAGCAGCATATTCTGTTTATTTTTGTCGTTGTCTTTGGTCAATTTTAAATATGACCAAGATTATTGAACTCCTTCAATGACTTGTTGCATGAGCCATCTGGTATCTGGGCATAAGGAAAGAACAAACACACACAGGGACATACACAGCCTACAGCAGCATGCATAACTTCAAGTAACAGCCAACTTTTTTCCCTCAGCAGAGATGGGGCAAGACAGGACTTAATTAAGAAGGACATATAGTTTGTATGATATTTGGAGTGAAAACACACCTTCAAGTCTGCATAAATTTACACTATTTGCAAGACTGGTAGAGATTTAGCAGTCTATAAAAACAAAGTGTTAAGCGAGAAAATTAAAAGTCTGGACACAGAGGCAAAGCCACCAACCAAAAACGTTTTCTCTCTTACAGAAGAATACTGGAGCTAGAAACTTACAACAATTAATTATGGATTTTATACTGCTGGAATAGCTTGGATTGAAATCTCTGACATGTCAATGAAGCTAGGAAATTTGTGAGTCATTTTAAAAATCCTCTTCCTTCTATAAACACTGCATATGGTAAAGAGGAAAGAAGTGACCTAGACAATTGAAAGTTTGCCCTCTAGTCCTGGTCTGTGCGCTCAGCTGACTAATAAACTGTCTGCCTGGAAGAATTTGCCTTTTTTAAATGGTTCAGACATGCAGCTTGGAATCCACATTCAGAGGAAGTGGAGTTTAATTCTCTGCAGCCCATTACTGTTCGGGGTAATTGCTACAATGGCATAATACCTGTGGGAGAACTGCCTTTTTCTCACTAGGAATGTAGTTACTCTGCTGCACATTGCACATAAAGACGGAAAACGCTCTTAAAAGACCATATTGTGAAACTTCAACGGTAAAAGTCATTCCAATTTAAAGAAAGTCAAGCACAATTAAGCATAATCTCTTCTATAATTTTGATCAATACACTTTTTATAACAATAATAAGTGGAGATTTTTAGCTGGAGAAGACCCCACTTTCCCTGGTGATAATGTTCAAGAATATTACTAATTCAGTTATCCAACAGGTGGAACAGAGAGTGCATTTACTTTTTCCTGGGGTTTTTTGGCCACAAGGAAGGATCAAATCCAAAAATGTCCCTGCTTCTGTTAACCTGAAAGCAAGGGAAGTTTCCCTGAACATTTAGACAAATAAATAAATGTTTCTCACATTATTAATTTCTTCTATGTACAAACTGCTCTATAAATACTACAAACTGTTTATTTTCTTTCAAATGCAAGAACTGAGTGAAATGAAATAATTTAGTGGTATTATGTACTCTTTTTAAGCATTAAGTTTGGATATCTACTTAATGTTGGTATTGAAGGGTGGTTTTCTCTGCATGCAAAATGTTGAATTGTAAAGGAAAAGGGAATTTCAAAGGAAAAGCCTAGTGATGCTTAATAATACAGTTCATTAATAAATGCTAATGAAGCAGCAGATGCAAAAGCTTCAGGTAAATTTGAAGCAGACATAAAAGATGATCAGAGATCCTCATGTAAGGCACATATACAAAGACAACGAAAATCTTTATATGCAGGATTTCAAGCATGTAAGAAATCTAAAAAATATTTTAGGGCTAATTTTGCTCCAAGTGGGATGTGAACTTCTTGTTCTCCCTGATTTTCTGACAGTGCAGAGTACGAATAGAAAACGCAGAATGACCTGAAATACTGTCTAGTTCAGATCTTGTTGAAAAAATTGACCTCTTATTTTCATTCAATCCTTTCTCTTGCATACATACTACACACACAGAGATACTCAACTGCCTCTAAGCATAGCCAAGGTAGGCTGTTTTCTGGAAGTGTACCCTGAGAGGTGACAGAGTGGCTATGGCTTTCCATATAGTGTATATAACACTGTATATAGTGTATACAACTTGTGTGTATATGGTAGTGTGTATTTGGCTATGGCTTTCCATATATTATATATAACACTGCCAACACCAGAAATTTTGAGATAGCAAAAGCTGTCAGATATAGCTCCACTTGTAGCTCCAAAATTCAGCTTGCAACCTCTTTTCATAGCAGCACCTATCTAGTCCTAGCATATTGTCCTTGATATGACAAAATTCATTGATGTCTACCTGTTGACAAGTACAGAGATGGTTGAGCACACACCTCCTAAACAGATATAGTATTAGAGCTACTTATCCAACAGGCTGTAAAGAAAGAGGGAAGGCTTTGTTTTGGTTTTAAATGCTCATAAGTGGTGGATGATGGAGGCTATATGAGCAGATAAATAAGAATGCCTGGAATGAGCAAGAGATAAAAAACAAAGAGACACAACACTGACTGGAGGAGAAACAACCAGAGGGTAGATGAAAGCAGAGGAGTATTTCAGGGACAAATAAAAAGAAGCCCCGTACGAGGGTTCACCTGCTTGTATATTAGCAGTTTCTTTTGGCTTATCTCTGTGCATTTAAAAAGCAGAGAGACAAAGCCAAGCTTCGACTTTTCATTAGCCAACTTGGCAATTGATGCACTATTTCTCGGTGTCATTCACATCTACAAATCTTCTTTTGGGGACTATAAACCATTTGCACTGGAATTATTTGACGAGCATTCACATCTACAGTGATCAGGATGTCCTTGGCTCTGAATAGAAGAAATATTTTCCATTCTCTACAGAGGAGCGATGGCTTAGACACAAACCAAAACAAAATAATAATTTCAGGCAGCACTATGCTATTAAAATGCTCTCCTGGTTGCACCTTCTCATACATATGAGTCTTGTAAGTGTCTTAGAGCATGGGGTCGTACTGCAGTTAAAATGTCCACCACACTTTAGGAAGTATAACAGTGACATCTAGTGCAAAAAAATTGTATGGCAGAGCTTCGAAATGTCTGAGGCAAAAGTCATTGCTAGCGAATTTCTGCAAACTAAACGTAATATATGAGCTTTGATTATATATTTTATCAGATTGGCATTAATTTCTTAAGTCTCAGTCAGACAAAACAAGATAAACATTTATGATGTGAGAGAGGAATAAACAGCAAATGAAGAAACACAAGTTTTGTTTGGTTCTGACCTGTTCGTAAAGAAGGAGTCCACCCTGGCAGGGATTTTCATATTACCAGTTGGGTCACTGATTTCAGGTGCCTTTGAGACCTCTTATGCGAAGAAAATGGAGGAAGTTAAATGGAAATCTGTGTAGATTAAGGAGGCAATTAAAATATTGTGCCTAGAAATGAAAGGGAGAAAAGGTTATCTGGAGAATGGCTTAGCAGAGAGAAAAAAAAGAAAATAAGAAAAGTAAGAAAGGAAAACAGGAACAAATACAAGCCATCTGAAGACAATAAGAAAAATGAGAGAATGAAAATGTTATCTGACAGGGGAAAAAAACACACAAAAATAAGTAGTAGATGTAATATCATGAGGGAAAATTTAAAAGCAAATAATTATGGGAGACAAAGATAAAGAAATTGTGCTAATTCTGGTTGTTTCATACCAAAAAATATGACCTTAAAATGTTCAAAATTCATGCTTCTTGTTGGTCTACCCACTTGATGCTGCTTATAAGGGCTAAGGGGAAGTTACATGTATTTAAATTTCAGGTCCTACAGAGATTTCAGAAGGATATCCCATCAAGCATGTAAAAACTAAAACTATGCTGTTGGATTCTGAATCTAAATAGGAAACATTTGCTCAAATGTATTTAGGCATTCTGTCAGAATGAGGAAAGCAGAGAAACAATGTAACTTTATTATTTATTGCTGTGAAGAGTGGGAGGAGTGGAGTTGCAATAGTTGGGATATTGTAATCATACTGGAGCAGAGGATTAAATGTTCTGAAAACACTTGTTCTATTCCTATTGACTAAATATCCTAAAAAACTCCTATCCAGAGTGCCTTGCCTATGCTGGAGAAATTTACACGTTTGCAGTCTCCCAGGTTGACTTCCACTGTTCTTACTGCTGAGGATCCCTTTGGATCCTTATGGTTCGAAGAAGGAGACAGCCTATCCTTTTAGAAAAAAAAAAAAAGTTAAAGGTGCTCTATTTCTTTCAACTTATTCCCAGATGGAAAATATGAATACCTGCTGCATTGCATATGTGCAGTAAATCCAAAGCCTTCAGGATATGCTGCATGAGTGAATATACTGTGCAATGTGTGTGCAGTAAACCTAACATTTTCCAGAAGTACAGTACTCAACATCTGTGCAGGTGTGCCATGGAAACTTCTGGGCTTTCCAGATTCAGGTTTGCTCTGTCAGAGCTACTGTACAGTAAGTCTGACAGAGCTGAATGATGGCCAGGAATCCTGGTGAAGGGTGCACATTTTTAAATTCTGTTATGTTATTCAGTTCTGGGGTAAAATCCTTGAAACCTGGTAAATAAGACATGCAGTGTTGCTTTACCTCTTATTTGTCACTGTTTTGCTGACCACCTTATACTTGATAGTAAAGCAGCCTGTAAGACCTGTATGTAAACCATGGTGACTTTCTAAGGAGCAAAGGAGACAGACGACCTCCTCCTGAGCTAGTCACTAGAGAGGATTCAGCACTCTGTTTCCTGAAATCGACCAATGCCAAGGAAATGTAGCAAAAAAACACATTCAAGGAGGAAGCAGGTACTCATCCTCAAAGTAAAAAAGGACCACTATGAACACAAACGCATAGTAACAAGAACAGCCTTTAAAAGGCCCACCTAAATACAATCAAGCAGATATTCTGAGTGAAAGGATCATATTACACACTGAAAAGTTTGCCACTCAAGTTATTAAAATCCTGTGGTGTCACAAGCCAAACCAAGAGCAGATCTCACATTTCCAATGGAGCAAATGGTAGTAAATCACAGAGCAGCTACAAGAAGCGTGCAACACGTGTTCACTCCTACGGATGGGATGGCAAGTCCTGCCCACACATGGTTGCCAGCTGGGCAGCAACCTCACACCCCCGCCAGAACTTTCCCTCTCAGAATAAATTTTAAATTAAACTCTAAGTGTCCTCTCCCTGAATTTACCACCACAGCTGCCTTTCCTTGCTCATGACTCATTAAAGCTCTGCTCAGCAGGAAGCAAGAAACCTTGCATGGGCCCCTCAATCTTTACTGCGTCTAAAGCTTTCACTTTTGTGCTTTTATAATTTATTGTTTAAAGCTTTCACTTTTGAGTCCTGCTGCGTCTGAAATTCTTATGATTTTTAAAATGTATACTCTTCCATAAAGTATAGTGTTTGTTAATTGTTAAGGCTACCTACTTGGCTGCCTTAAAAATAGAAAAAGCTTCCGCTCTCATCATTCTTTTCCAGTCTCTAACGTGGTCCTGCAATATAGCCACAATCTCTGCACTCCACTTCTATGGTCTTACTACCTACAATTTGGATTTCCAGCCAACTGTGAGAGATTTCTCTGCCTGGCACAAACCTATTATCTGCATCTTCCTCATCTCCTGCCTCCTTAAATCCTGTCATCAACTCATGTTGGACTCAGGGGCAAGTAACTATATCTAGACTCCTCCTTTATCATCCTGGTATTGCCAGTATCATCATGGGCTTAACTTCTAATTAAAACAAAACATTATCTTCAAATGCCTGAAGATCTGAAGAGCTGCTTTTTCCTTTAACTACACTTATAGACATTTCTATTTTCTTCATTTCCTATACACCTGTCATCCTCACATAATCTTTAAAGTTATCTTACATTGTTGAATAGTTTTCATCATCTAAGATACCCACTGACCTCCCTCTTCCCATCCAGTCTTTTCTTATAAAAGCTACTTGTTTCACTACATCTCCAAAGGCTTGTGGAAAATGTGCTACACAAGGTTTCCTGTACCCAGAAGCCACACAGGGCCTCCCTGAGAGTCTCTGCACTTGCAGTAGAAAAATGGCTGGCATGATCAAGAAGGGGATTTAAGCCCACTTGATCAAGAAGTTTTTGCCGTATTTCTGAGCCAGTCAGGAAAAAAAAAAGCTTTTGAGGGAATTGGTTCTTAACACAAAACTGTAGATCTTTGTATGGGATTTGCTGCAACAGCAGCTCCACCTCTAACAAACTCCTACGTGAACTCTGCTCTCGGTCAAGAAGCTGAGAAGTGGATAATAGCACCAGCTCTGGGTGAGTTGTCAATATGATTTTTGCTTGTCTAAGGCATAAGATATTTTTCAAAGAACTCAAATTTTGCCCATGGTTCTCCTGCAAAACACTGGGCAATCTGCACCAAGCTTTATGTGCATTATTCAAGGGCAATGTGAAAGGTGGTTTGCATATGAGACAGCAGTGTACTTTCTCTGGCTGACCTGGAGCTGTTTTCATAGGGAAAAATACTTCTTGCACATGGAGGGCAACTGCATTTTGTGGTTCATGTTCCATGTGTGATCTTCACCTTGACCAGCTGGGGCTCAAAATACTGTACTAAGTCTCAGAGATTCTTTTGGTTTCTCTATCCTTACACAAGGGTTATGTGTCTTGGGATGCTTCAGATGCCTGGTTCTTCCATCTGCAGTCTGTTTCTGAAACAGTGTCATTTTTTCATGGCTGTTTTACAGACCATTAACTTAAAACAAAGAATTGCCTCTAAATTCAACTAAGCTGTCATTTAAAAATTGTTGGCTGTGTAGTCTCACCACTATGATCTCTAATAAAGTCTTTTCAAGGTTTTTCAGTACAGGGGGTTCTGCTGAGGCCTTTGGTTTGCAGGACAGTAGTACATAGGATATGCAGCATAACACCTTCACCTTCTTTTCCAGCCTCTCAGCACATAGAAGTCACACGAACAGCAGATTTAAATTTTATGCTATCCAATGGGACACGGAATACGGATACAGATGATTGTAGTAAACTCAGCTGGTATATGTAAATGATAAAAATGAACTCTGTATGAACAGCTTGGACCTAAAAGCAATAGGTACGTAGGTCTGCATTCATAGCATTGCTGCACCATAACTAATAAACACAGATTATTTAGTTTTCTTGACAGACACGGATTTTCAAATGCTTCTGGTTCTAAGAAATTACTTCAGCACATCTGCACCAGCATGAATTTAGAGGTACAGTCTCATAAAATTCAAGCATATTATGTACAGATATTTACTGATTTCTGGGACTGCAATGAAGGAACCAGCTTTATGTAAAGGGTACTTAACAACAGCAATCTGGTAGTACAGAAGTCATTTTACATTGCTCAGAAACAGGCTAAATAACATCTCTTTGTCATACCCAGCTGGTATGCTTAGATTTTCATTCTGTCTAATTTTAATAGAGTTTTTAACAAGAAAGTCCCATGGGAGATGTTTAATTTGCAAATATATTCCAGATAACTTACATTCAGGTATTCTTGGAAGTTCAAAAAAAATGTGATCTCTCTTCCAGTACAAAAGCTGTAAAAATAAAATACATTCACCTTCTACAGAAGTGCTCACGCTTACCAGGTCCAGTGAAGAAGCATCCCTATTAGCTGTTCGCCAAGTCAAGTGAGCTGAGGCGACTGTTTGGAGTTTGTGCTTTCACTCCCATCTCTATGGCATGTCATGGGCCAGTCAAAAACTCTTGCTCATTTGAGGCAATTCCCGCTCTAGCACATTAAAAAAAAAAAAGAAAAAGAAAAAATATCTGTTTTTTTGCAGAGCACAACACTGAAAAGACACGGGGAGGTAGGGAAATAAATGAAGAATAACTCAATTTTTCATCAACAATTTTGCATAGCTTTTCACACCAGACTACTCCTTGATGTTGCACTGTCTGTATGAAGCACCAAACAATGCTGTGAAATATGTCAACATGTGATCATGAAAAATTTAAGAACACAGCTTAAATGTTGATTTAAAACCTCAGTCGAAGTTTAGCTGAAGAGTGCATTGAAGGTATGCCTGTACCACATTAATAACAAGCCATACACGTTCCTGTTTTCAGATTTTGTGATTTTTACACTGATGGTAGGGGTATAAATCTAAATTTTCTGGTCCAGGAACTAAAGTTTCTTTGATCAGAAATCTAACAGTAGCTACAAGTAATAAATACCATATGACATGCAGATGAGCAACCTTATTCAACAGTGGAGAGAGGTACCAAAACCACATTAATAATTTTATTATTTTAGATTTATGTTGATATTCCTTAGATAGCAAACCATTTTGGAAGCTTTCTTAAATTATTTTTCTCTTTTTAGGGTTTACGTGTGAAGCGATATCAAAAGTGATATCAAGGAACAGATTTTTTTAAAAGACGTTCTAAATGACTGGGAAAAGCCTGTGGGAATTTGTCTCGGGGCTATCTTAAATGATACATTCATGGTTGCAGTGTTTAGAAGTTGTGATGTAGTATACAGCAAGACTGAAAAGAATGAAGATGGGGAAGAAAAAAAGAAGATGGAATCATCTGAACAATGCCTCTGGTAACCTGTAATTCTGACATATGCACTTACGTGTTCTGTTGTCATCTAACTATTAGAAACTGGAGTACATCTCATTTCACCTAATTGGAGCAGATGGATGTACTACTGTTGAGCATCATCTAGAAGTAATTGTATTGCCACCTTACTGACATACAGTCTGCATCGCTTTTATTTTGTTTGGCGTGGACGTATTTTACAAAAATCCCCCAAAGATGCAGTAGTGGCATGGTAAGAGCTACTGCAGGGAAAGATCAGGCATTTCCACCTGTTCCATCTTTTATGATTATTCTCAATCTTGCAAAGCCTTTGGGCTGCCTTCCCGAAGCCCTACAGAACAAACAAATGTTTCAGTGTGGCAAAGCTGAGAACATGCTTGGGTGCCTCGGTAATTTGCTCTGCTCCATTTGTTTTTAAATCAAATCAGGAAGGTCACTATCAACATGAAAAATGTAAGCAAACCCTTACTTTCCAAACAAACAAATAATAAGCAACAAAACCCAGAAAGAATCATAATGTGCATCAGTTTTCTAATATATAGTTTACTTCAGTATTCACAGAAGTAACCCCTTTAAAGGTGTCTTTTTGTTTCATTAAATATTCGGTTGTAACTGGATTTTAATGTAAGATGATCTAAAGTAACCCTGGTCATGAGAAAAACAAACAGATCTCAAAACTATGAATTTGTTCTGAGCTGGAAACATGGGATCAATGTTTCGCTCCACTAAAGCCAAAGAAAAAGGGAGCAGTTGTCTTAAACACAGCTAGGAATTCAGCCCTGAGTTCTACACGGCACCACAAGTCACGAGTGTTGCAATGGGCTGAAAGAGAAGTCTTGAGTGTACCCAGAGCCGGCTGCTAAAACCGTGAAGTGACCTGATGGCCTCTTCTCTCCCTTGAAAAGTAGAACACCTCTTTCACAGTTTTTCCTGCTTCTCATCACAACCACCTGCTCATCTGGCCAGGAAGAACAGAAATAGAGTGTAATTGCTTCCCCTGCTTGATTAGACCTGCCAAAGGACTGCTGGTTACCTTTAATGACTAACAGAAGCGCAATTCTTTGAGACAAGAGCATGTGACACATGCACCACAATTTCTTGCTTCTACAGCTAATTTTTTTTTTCCTGTCAAAGGAAAACGTTCTAAGGCAGATGTACCTGAAAGAAAGTCATCCTTACACAAGTCCATCCAAATACAAAAATGATGAAATAGAAAAAAAAATAGGTCATGAAGAAATCTGTTAAATCTTTTCAGAGAACAACTGAACGGTAAATAAGTGTTATGCTGCACAGGGGAAATAAAATAGTCACACACATGGTGTGAGGACTTTCTGTTCTTTGCGCTGAATAGGAAGGGGTCTGTAATAATGATAATTACAGGATTTAACAAAAACCATATGCAGCTGGAGGGGGGAAAGTGGCAATTCAACACTATTGAATCAAATGTTAAGTTTGATGTTTTCTAACTTTCCATTACTCTTTCCTGCTACAATCTTAATAGCATTCTTTCGATGTATTCACTTGAACATATTTGTGTTATCTACATGCAGAGAGTATAAATATTTAGAATTATCTGGACACTTTAGAAAACTGTGTTAATTTTTTTAATTACCTTTCTGTCTCCAAAATCAGATACAGATCATGTCTCAAGTATTTAGCCAACCATACAGTCAACCACCAATAAAATTAGTGAGTTATCAATGCAAGAGTTTCTTTACTATTTGCCCAACTACACAATTTTCTGACAAACAGATGTTATCAGTCCTGTCTTTTCAGCTGAGATTTGGAAGTATATGGAAGGAGCTTTTAACGGACTTGTATATGATTTACATATTAAGTGCATGCATATGCCTGGATGATCATTTGTGGTGTAAAATGTACATCCAAAAAAGACCCATTTTACAGTGGTGTGAGCTGTTGCTCTACACAGAGCTGTCAAATGTCTATTAAGTGCTTTTTAAAAACAAACCGATGGCACTCCTTTTTAAACCTGCTATATATTATTTGTCATGGCAATACGCATAATGGATAGGGATGCTCTCTTTGTACAAAATAAAGAATTTTAAAGAGATCCGTTTCATTCTATTTTTTAAGAAAACAAAGTATACCAATTAACATGTAGATACCATCATTTTTGACCACAGCTTAAATTAAAATTACACCACCTTAAATTACTAAAACACTCATTTTGGGGTACACTTCTGTATCACAGGTATCAGTGTCACTGGACTATAGCTCAGATCATACACTGCTCAAATAAAAGCTTTGCTTAAGTGTCAATCAAAAAGGACTTCATATAGCTGTGACCACTACATGAACTGTTTACATAAGATGAAAGTGTTAACAAGGTCAAGAAACTGTTATGAGATACACAGTCCTGTCAAAGTAAGTAATTGAGACAAATTTATTAAGCACGGGACAGTGCGTGGCCACGGATAAGGAATGTGAATGTGCAGATCGCAGGACAGGACAGCTGCAACACTTGGGGAGGTCTGGGGTACAGGTGGAGTCTTCTACATGCGTTTAGGCCAGTGTACACTCTTCTAATCACAGAAGAAAAAATCGCATTGCTTTGTGCCAACCAAAAGAGGACTGCTTTCTGCCAGGCGTATATACACTAGCACCTTTGCAAAACAACCATCCAAGGACCGTAAATAAACCTTGTCAGGTCTCAATCAAACTGGCAGTAATTCCCTACAAAAGAAGAACAAGACTGAAGCCTTCTGGCTAAAGAGACGCTAGCACCGATGTCCCGCCAGACCACACAGCACTGGCAAAAATAGTACCAACAATGTACAAAAACACATATTACAATGCTTAAAAGTAAACAAGCTATAAAACAGAAGAAACAAAAGATAGACCTTTTAATGCATGTATTTTCCATATAAAAGACAACATTAAAAAAGAACTTAGAGCAAATCTTCTAAAGTTCCAAGTTTGCTAGCATGTATTAAAAAACATCTACATGTGCGATGTTGCACTGCTACTGTTCTGAGGGCAACAGAGACAATCAGCTGGACAAAGTCACTGGCTAATCATCTTGAAGCAGAATTTGTTGAAGTGTTAAACTAGCTTTTGTCCCCAGGAATTCCTTCTGCTATCTGGTTATTTCAGTTCAGTAATTCATTTGCTCAAAGTTGAAGACCGACTGGGAGGTAAAAAAAGAGCAAGGGTTGTTTTCTTCATACAATTTGTAGAGTAAAAATAATGTGATAACTGTTAAGGTCTGCAATTTCTCAAATGTTGGGTATGTACTAATGAGAAATAATCATGCTAGTTTATTAATTGCAGACAGCATTGCATTTTATATACATTTTAAATTCTTCTCAAGTGTCAGGTATGTTTAATGTAGATTTAATATAATAATAACACCATCTAATTTGTGAGCACTTTCATCTCAGTTTTAAGTTTTGTGCAAATGTTGTCTCAAGTGGAATGCCAAAAATAAGCTTTAAATAAAGGACATTCTTTACTTTCTAATAATAAGAGACACAAAGACAAAGCAAGATTGAAGTCACACTGAAATATTTGATGTATATCAATCCATTTCAGTAGACATGCTCACTGCTTTATCTCTAATCCATCAATGTCAGATTTTAGAAGTCAAAAAACTCTAGCAAAATGCATGAGAAGACTTTTAAAAAAAAATAAAATCAGAGATACTGTTTTTACCTTTTTCTCAAAATCCTTCATATTCGTTCCACGCCTGCAGCAGCTAACTGCAGTATTTCGTATTTCTTAACCCAGCCAACACTGTTAGCTCATCTACATGCCATCTAGTGAAAAACTCATTGAGCCAGTGGCTCACAGCTTCCCTTCCTTGAAATGCCCTCAGTAAACTGCCTTCCTCACAGAAAACAATTAGATGTGAACAGCAGGACATGCAGGCCATTTGGAGCTCATTCAACACAGCCTCCCATGTAGAAATGCGAAGTTGCTATATCCATTCTAATGCTGGCTACTCCAGAGATTATAACAAAACACTTATTATCTGAAAGCTGTCAGCATACATGATGAAGAGAAATGGAAAGCTTCAGCTCTGTGTGTGTTTTGTAAGCCACAGTCACTGTTGGGCAAATAATGTATTCCTAAATTATTTAAACAGTGCATACAGCTTAAGGCTGAAGTATTTATTTATGTATTTGTAATAGCATTACACACAGGATTATGAGTTAAGTGGTTAACAGATGCAAATACAGAAATTTCCAAGTCCTTTTGTTAAAAATATGTAGGCTATTCCTTCTTCACTAGCCAAAGAGGCATCTGTAAAAAGAAAATTATATACCTCAGGCCAAGGTTTATAAAATTGCACTTTAGTCATAGTAAACTTCAGTTTGCTTGCACTTCAGTAAACTACCCTGTTTACAAGATACATGAGAGAAATATTAGGAGACTGCAGTTATCTGAGGACTGCCTGTAATGTACTCTCAGTTATGTTTATTGAGCACCTTGAGTTTAATCTTTTGCACTGATTCAACGGAAAAATTCATATTGCTTCCATTAAAAACAAGGAGGAGACAAGTATTACTACCTGTTGTGGCCTAAATTCCACCTAAGGCTTCCATATTAAATACAGTGTATTTATCTATTCTAGAATGAATCATTTTAAGAAGGGTTTTCCTCTGACTTCATAGATGATCTCTTGGAGTGACTCACAAATCTAATTCACATCTACAGAACTAATAGTGAAGTTGTTTCATTGTCTAGTTTAGACTTAACATATGAAACTCACAACACTACAAAACAATTTATGCCAAATTGGTGACCTCTTTAACCAACTCAATTGTATAAAACAATAAATATCTACTTAGCAAAATAATGTCTAAAAGTAAGTGTTTAGAAGACATAAATTTTATTTCATGGAATCTGACTCTAAAGTCAATACTGTGTCTTTCTTGATCCATCTGACTGGAATTAGGGCTCATTAGATGGCACTGTCCAGATGCCATCCATGTTGCTGGCTATCCTTTGGATCACCTGGTCAAGAAACATGCAATGATATTGCCTGCCACTGTGTTGCAGAATGTGAAGGTGATATAAACACTTGTATTTGCTTTCAGGGGCAACATGTCAAAGGAGCAATTCTTGTTAGCAGAGTGAACTGGTAAGGAGATTTACGAAGTCTGTCTTACAGAAGTCACTTGGCTTCTTTATAAAGGTAAAAAGTTGCAACTTTTTATATTCTGAGAGCAATTTACAGCTGAAACAAGAGCAACAGCTATTGAAGTATTAATATTTGCTCTTTATGGCAGGTCTGCAATTGCAGTCATCAATCCCATCCAGAGGAAAATAACTTTAATTAGACCTTGATCATTCTGTTTACCAGTCTGACCAGTAAAAGATTTCTCTTCCTCATTTTCACCTTGCCTAGTAGTAAGGCCAAAAATAAAAGCAGTTTCTGAAAGGGATTTCCCTTTAATGGGTGGTAGTGTAGGGTGCTTTGAGGCATCAAAGGAGGGAAGATTCTAGAAAGAGTTGGAGAGTGATTCACTAGGATGTCAAGAGCAATTTGTGCAAGGAGGCAGCAACAGTACAGGAAGGCTTACCTGCACTGAAGTTCTTGATTCTTTCAGAATGAGGAACACTCTTGAACAGCTTAATCCTTGCTTTATATCACTACTTTTTTCCTGGCAAGACTTTTACCCTCTCTCCCCCCTGCCTCCAAGCAGAACATCACGACAGAACATTAGTTGTGTGTGTTTGTTCATCTCGTGCTCCAGGAGAAAATCAACTGTCTTCCCACCCTGACCTATATGAACATGAGTCAAGGTTGCTGTTTTGTGTGTAGGTGTAAATAGATGTTTGACTCAGTAACTTGTGTCCTTGAGTCTTGTAATTGATTTGCCTTTTCCTGTGAGGATGTGATTCATGACAGACTCTCTTCCTTTCATGTTCATCCAAATACATCAGAGCAGAAGCAGCCCCACAGGCCCCCGGCCAGCAGAGTTGGAAGACCCCCTTTCTGCAGTCATTAGAGTCCGAAGGACAAGGTGGAAATAACACTAAAATGAAGGTTAATCCATTTAAGGTCTCACCATCTTCCTCACCAGAGGACAAGGGAGCCATTTCTCTCGAGCAGGACTGTAGGGACAAAATTTCCTCTTTCAATACTGGGCACCAACCCCACAATGTAATCTTAAAGAGAAAAGAGTGTACTTTTACACTGGACTAACAATACCTGGAAAGCAGCAGACAACTAGCTCCACCTACTACTTTAAATGATACCAAATCACGATTCATTAGTACAAATTCATTACCCCAGTACATTAAAGCAAATATAGTTGTGATACGATAATAAATCCCTCTAGACGTTAAAATTTCTTACCTTGGAACGTAATGCCCGTGTCAGTGGCCTGGATCACCAAAGCAAAAATCTTTTCGTAAAGGTTTTTGAATGAAGTTGCTAGTTCCCTACAAATAATAATATACACAGCTAATAACCCAGGTGAAAGGTGGATGCAATCTCCCTCAAGAGTTTTCATTTGTGGGAAAAAACCCTTTGGGTCCTTACCGTATGGCAATTAAAATCCCTTCTGTCACTTGGACATGACATTCTCCTCCTTACTTTCAAATCCATTGCTGTAGGTGTTGATTTAAGAGACAGGGTAGGGGGTTGTATCTTCTACTTCCTTCCCTGACACATTGATGAGACTCAAGGGTGGCTATAGTATAGGAGTATATGATATGTATATGTGTCAGATGCAGAAAGGCAGCAAGAAACTGAGGCAATGCTCCATAGTCAAAATACATGAAGTGTCTCTTCATTTTCAGCTTCGTGTGGCCCAATCCCAGTGCAGTAAGAAGCGAAGGGGAACTTGTTGCATAATACAGGCACTGGTCCACTTCTCGGAAAAAAAATAAATAAAATTATAGGATAGCCAGTAAACCTAGGCAACATTTGAACAAGAAAGAAGTCCAACTCACTGCAACTCTGCGATGACAGCTTCTCATTTTCCCATTAGAAATGGCAAACTTTAAACAACCTTTCCAACCTCAGTCTTATTCTTCCACATCACTGACGCTTCAAGACCGCTTCGGCACACTGTTCGCATGTAGCCAATAGCACTAGTTTAGACACTTATTTAAGGAATCATAGGGAAATGGGATAGAGGAAGTGAAGAGCTCCTTTGAACAACAGAAAAAAAGATTATTTTACTTTGAGTCTACTAATGTATTTATAAGTGCTTCCTGCAAATGATTTGCCCTCTTTTTTCCTTTAGGACTTAAAGGTTATACTAAATTTCAGAGATGTCTTATATTGGCTTTGATCCAGGTGTTAAAAATAAGTAGATAAATGGTGTTAAAATTTTTTAATTCCGGAAGGATGTTGAGTGACAAACTGCAAGGGTCAGATTCTGGCCTGCACAACCCCGGAGCAGAACTTCATTACTTCAGCTGTACAGAGAACTAAAAAGACATGATTTTTTCAGGGTCTCAAGAGACACAATGATTGACAGGCAGATAAATAAGGAACTAGAGTTCTAAGAAATATGGACTATCTTTGAATTTAGAGGAAATGAGAAAAACAGAAAGGCCTTTTGGAGTCCAAGTGAAGTACAAGCTTAAGAATAAAAGGAATAATAGTAATAAATCTTCAGATTAAATAAATATTTAAGACAGAGGAAAAGGAAATTACTAAATCATAATGTGCTCCAAATTTTGATTAGAAAAGACTGTTCTTCAGATAAAAATATATGTCTTCCTTGAAAACTGAATTTAAGTAAAATTCGAGAAAAGACAGATTGACTGCTATTAAGAGGAATATTTCTTTTTTGCTTCTGATGATACAAATGGACAAACTGCATTTTGGGTAAAAGAGAAAGTGAACGGATAGGCTTAAACATAGAAAATCAAAGGAAAAATTCCTTTAATTTTGTCTGCTAGGAACTAAAGTAAATAAATATAAGCCCCCCCCCCTCCTTGATAGGAGCTTTAAAGGTGATGCGGAGTGGTAAAAAAACACATAAAGCAGTTTCTTGTTAGGTATTTCTCAACACAAATTCCAAAGGAAGGCTACCGTCGATTTATTTCATGATAGATATGACAAATATGGAAATCAAATGAAAGTTATTGTTGCATTTCTCACTACCATAGATGTCCCAATGATTGTGTTATCCCATTTGTGTGTGTGTGTGTTAATCTATTTTCAGACAAGATTTGACTTCTGAAGGAATGGCAAAAAAATTTGAAATTCCACATGATCTTTGGGTTAATTCCACCACATAAATAAGTAAAAGCTAATAGTATTTCATGACAAAATGGTGTATCTTAGTTATTTACTTATTTGCAGCACAGAGTAACAAACTAAAGTAACAGTGACTTTACTTGTAGGAATGGTTCTTTCCTAGCTTTAATTAATTGCTTAATATTATCTCTCTTTTTTGAGTTTTTGCCACATTACAGGTATTTTGGATAGAGTTGTAGGATGAAAAACAGATGTCCAAAAAACAGAGATTGACTGTGGATATGGCCATTAGGCCCTGCTATGGTATATAGTAATAAAATTACTATAGAAATCCCATGCCCATTAATAGCAATCAGCAGCTCTATAAATCAGACTATAGCTTAACCATGTTGATCACATGATCTTAAATGAATGACACATGGTGCTGGCACAGACCATAAGAAGGCTGCAGCAGTCTGTAGACTTCAGAAAATACAGTAGAAAGAACTGAGTCTGTTCTGTACAGAACAAAAGTATGATTATAAAGTTTGTTTTAAATCTGACAGGCTTTGTCATTCATCCACTGATCTAAGCCAAAAGCAGATAGAGAGAGGGGATGTACAATGATTATATTATCAGAAACATGGGAAAAAGAATAGTGTTCCTGCCATTTAAAGAAACCTCAATGAAATGCTTTTCCCACTACAAATGTCACTGCAACTTTGTGGAGTGCCTAGCCACAACCAACATTTTCATCTCCAGTTTCCCTGGAATGCTCCCTTGGTGCAGAATTTCATAATTCTTCCTCAAGTAGAATTTCATAATTCTTCCTCAATTCTTCATCAGTTCTCTGGCACCGGACTTCTTCCAGACTAGGGCAAAAGTCAGCCTCTTCTACAAAGCCACAGAGGTACATAGCACTGAAGATGATGCACTCTCTCATGTTTCTGGTAATAATTTAACTGTTCTGGTTCTTTGGTTGCATGTAGATTCAGATAAATAAAATAAAACATCCTCATGCTTTCTCAGCCTCAGATATCCTACCATTCACATATTCTTTACAAATGAGAAGTGCCAGATTAAGAAATTATAGGTCCTTTTTTTTGTGTTTCCTTCTAGAATTACTAGATTTCTCTCACTCCTGTAATTAATTTTCTGTTTCTGGGTTTGATCTGATTCTATTTTTCTCCCTCCCTCCCCCTGCTCCCCATTTGTAATCCTGTTCTTTGTTTCCTTTTTCTGCTTTCTGGTCACTGTCTGGTGATCAAAGACTCTGCACATCAAGATATATTGTTTGATTCATCAGTTTGCCCAGAAGAATGTCTCAGTGGAGACTCACTTTGGCCCAAGCATGCTCTGTTTAACTGGGAAAAGTTCAACATATACCCACTTTCTATCACTAATTTAGAGGCACTAAACCCTCCTGACCAAAGAGCATCAAAGCAGAACTCAGTAGAGAAAGTGGACAATCTCCATGTTCAAAATACAGTCTATGTTGGCAGAAATGTGAAAGATTTCTCAGAATTAAAATATGAAAGTGTTCTCAGAATTAAAATGAAGTCAACTGACAAGGTCCAAAGTTGACCCACAAACATGCCTTTCTTTAAAAAAAAAATTAAAAAAAATCTGAGCTAGGCATAAGTGTATATTGAAAGTATGTGTCTAATTATATTAATATAATTTTAGCCAGATTAAATCACACATTAAATTCCACAGGGGATAGGCTGGCATGTTTACAATGTTGCACTTGTTGAATGAGTCTGAAAGAATATTATTTTTTTTTATATCTATTACTTTTAAGTGTATTTAAAACAGCAACTAATATAACTTCATCCACTTTAGCATTTTAAATAAAACATGTTTCCCCATAAGAAATTTTATTTTTCTTGTCGATATCAACTATTAGAAAAAGTTAAGCTAAGAAGACAAGGTTTTGTGTTACGATCCAAAGCTAAACAAGTCTGAGCTTTTGAACTGCAAGGTCTAGCAAAAATTGCCCTCCCCCATCTTCAAGAAAGACCACAATCTCAGTCAATCTTGACCCTCAAGGCAAGGAATGATGAAAATGAAGAAGAAAGCATTTAAAGTACATTGAGACAGATCATAAAATGGTACACAAGCATCTTCAAATTATTTATCTGACCCTTTGTTCTACAAATAAACTCATGAGATTGCCTGTTTGCAACCTGTACTGCTGTGTTTGCAAGGACAGGGACAAGCTAGAAAATTAAGTTTTAGTTGGTGAGGTATCCTTGCACTGAAATGTATTTCAGACATGTAGGAATAGGACGGATATGTCTACACATTAATGAAATAAGAGAAGTCAGCTAACCAGCATAAAACTCACTCATACTCAGTCAATCCAACATACCCTCTTCAAAGCACTCACAATTTATCTCAGAGTCCATAAGGGAATAATAAAAAAAAATAATGTCAAAACCCGTGCCATGCTACCCACTAAAATTTAGCAGAAATTAATATAAACAAGGTCTCTCTGTTCCTCATGCCTACTTAAGAGCAGTTAATTACAACTGTCTAGAAGAGATCATTTTGCTAAAAAAAACATCCAGTGGGAAAGATGAAACCAAGTTTTTTAAAAGTTGTGATAGATGATTTTCTGGGTGGGGATTTAATTCAGTGAAGAAACATGACAAAATACAGAGCAAATAAGATGTGAATGTAGATTGGGATAACTGTAGCTGTCTTTCAGAACTCTGCTATTCATGCCAGAGATCTGTTTCATTAAGCAGTCCTAATGGTATTTTACCATAAATTTTGCTATGAACTCACGTCTGAATTTCTAGTATATTACTTATGCATTTGAATAAATTAAGTAGGAAACAGAAAAATAAATTCTGAAGTATTCCTCAGGTGACTTGTATCAGAACAAAGTATTTAATTAAGTGCTATAACAGGCAAATATAACCCTTGTTTTTAGAGAGACATCAAGCACTGAGGATGTTGGCAATGTGTACATTTTCATTTTTTCACATCTCAGGATGCAAACAGCTGTTCTTCATTCAACAGCCTCACCCAGGAGAAGGGATTTTAAAGGACGCATTTGGGATATTTTCTGCACTCCTATAGCCATGAAGATCATGATCACAAGTAAAAATAAAAAACAAAGGTTTCCTCTTGTCTGCAGAAGCAATAATACCACCATAGTTAATCACAAACTTTCTATTTTTCTATTCTCCCTCAGTGTTTCTACTCCACAGTTTGAAATCCTATTTAGACATTTTCAGACATCAGGAATTCCTTATGAGGACACGTCATGACAATCCAGAATAATTTTCAGCAGTGGAAGGTTAGAGATTCAAAAACTGTTTTTCTCCAACTCACTCTTGCAAGGTCATTTGTTTTCAGATTTTAGATAAAAGCAGTGAATATGTGGTTTCCCATAAGAGACAAAATATATGTTGTGCTCAAGAAAAGGAAGAGAGCTAATTTCACATATATAATCTTTCTTTAGACAAATCTCTTTGTTATCAGTTGACTTTGGTTCAGTAGCCCTCAGCATAAAGTCAATATAATGCTTAATCCAACTGCCATTTTAAAATATTTTCTTTATTGTCGTCAGCAATACCCATCAAATACACCAACCAATCCAAGTTCCTTGGGTAAAAAACAGCACAAGGGGAGAATTAATTACATTGGCTGCCCAAGAGTCCATTCAAGAAGGGAGACCCTAAGGACAAGGACCTTCCAATACAAGGCATGGAGGAGAAGGTGCCTGGATGGCTTAATGTATGGTGTGCATCCAAGGCCCTCTGCATACTGGTCTGGCCCTCTGGCTCCCAGAGGATGTTGCAGCTGTCTGCCATGGTACAGCTGACTCATCCTCCTTTTGTACACAGATCCCTACATCCTGTAGCCACCATGGGTGCAGTGTGGATCACAGCATCCACCATGCAGAGCACAGACCTGTGTTCTTACTCTGTTATTCTTAACTCAAGACCCAGAGCCTCTTTAGGGGCACGTGCTCATGGTCTGGACAAGTGTAACCTGGGATTTTTACAGGTAAATAACCCTTATAAATACTATACAGTATTTCAATGGAGTATTCTCTTCTCTTTTCCTGTTAACTTGAGGAAATGAACACCTATAACACTACTTGATACATACTCTGCATTTGTTTTTCGGTTAATTCTGAACAGCTGTACTAATATGGATGAATTTCAGGGTGAAATAAGTCTACAGACAAATTATTGATTCAACCTCTAATTTCCTATTTTGTAAGAAATTTACAAGCTATAAGTAGGAAGTCCTTGTAACTTTCCTAATGTGGAGAAGAGGAGCCTGGAGAAAAGGAGACCAAGAGGAGACCTCATCACAGTTACAGCTTCCTCACAAGGGGAGAAGGAGGGGCAGGCACTGATCTCTTCTCCCTGGTGACCAATGACAGAACCCGAGGGAATGGCAGGAAGATGTGCCAGGGGAGGTTTATGTTGGACATTAGGAAAAAGTTCTCCACCCAGAGGGTGGTGGACACTGGAACAGGCTCCCTAGGGAGGCAGTCGTGGCTCCAAGCCTGACAGTGTTCAAGAAGAAACTGGATAATGCCCTCAGACACACAGTGTGAACTGTGGGGTTGTCACATGCAGGGACAGGAGCTGGACTCGATGGTCCTTGTGGGTCCCTTCCAACTCAGGACATTCTATGATTCTATAATAATGTATATTCCAACTATATTTGCCTATATATTTAACATTCTGCACTTACCATAACATTCTTTTTGCTAATAATGTGTTTAGTTCTGTCAATAACAATATGACACCAGAACATTTTTAGTATTGGTTTGCCAGAACCAGGAATGAGAGACTATTGCGTTTGCCTTACACAATTATTTAAAGCACAAATAATACTTCTCCTAAAATACAACAAAATCAAAGTCAGTATGTTTTTATTCATAATGCTCTTCTAATTAAAATAAATATTTTCACTAGGTTTCCTAAAAGTTTCCTCCAGGTATTTTTGCATACCAAAAACTACCTTACCTGCAAAATTCCCTGGAGATCTGACATTTAACATTACTCCCTGTACCCAAGAATCTAGCATTCCCTCAGTTCTATTTGCATTTCTCACATACATTTTTCATTTTAATTAAAGATAACCCTAAAAATAAGTATGGAAAGTTACCTTCACTTCCAAACAGCATCAGATCCCAATAAAGGCTTGCAGCTTGAAACCATTTTGTTTAATGTCTGATATCATGTACACCTTGAAGTCTTTGCCATCTGTTTTATTAAGTTAAAGCTAACATCAAAACCATCTTCAGATGTAAAATACTGATTGTTTAGAAAAGTCTGCAATACCTAAGTGCAAAATTTTATAGACAGTAAAATTAGCAAAATCTAAATGTAATGGTACAGTAAAAATGCAAATAAAATTGTTAAAAGAGAAAGGCATCAATAATTTTAAAACATCTTTTAAGATAAAACTGCTATGGAAAATTTTGTGTTCAATTGAAGAATAGCATATTCTTAACGGACACTTTGAATTGTGCCTACATAAAAGTTTTTGATACCTTATGGCATTTAATTTGTATCACTCAATTCAAAGATTTCATCAAGCTGAACTGCATATTTCACAGGCAAATTCAGAGGATGAGAAAGTGTTGTGAGACATTCTCTGCAAAACTTTGCCTATACATAAACATAATAAAAAAATGTCCTCTGCAAAAGAGAATTTATGGGCCAGATTTTCTGTAAACATTAGGAGCTGCCCCTCCCTGGCTGCCTCCATCCCTCCTCCATCGTCAATAGGTATTATGGTACATTACCACACACTAAATTCATCTAGCACTCAGTTTCCCAAATGATATGATCCTCCTTTATAGCATTAAAAAACCCCACTAAATAATTTTTTTTAGAAAATCCTTTCAACAGTATAACTGAACAGCCATTCTGTAAACAGTTTTAAACTCAGATTAACAACAGAATATTTTTATACTCCTACAAGTCAAACTTACCTCGAAAATTCAGCATTTGTCTTTCTAAATTGCACCTTTTCAAAAAATACTGTGTCAATGATGCAGGAATCTCAGGGAAGATTCACACTGAAAGGTCAGAAATTGACCTACTATTGTGAATATCTAGAAATATTCAAAAGTTGTTTTATTCTGCGTCTTTACTATATCACTGCCTTTGCTGACACCGTAACAATGAGAACTTTTAAGTAACAATAGATAATATTCTCACCTCTGTATGGTCTTCTTCTATAGCAGAGCCAAGTCTAAGAATTTTACTGATGAAAATTCTTTCTGTTGTGATCATCCAAAGAGATAGCAACAATATTTAAAAAGACAAGCATATTAATATCCCAAGATGTTTCAAAGAAATCAACTCTTGGCCATGCAGATCTTCAGAACATCAGCGTAGTAAAGGCATCTCAAGAACTGTCAGCACCAGCTATATATTAAGATTCTACAGTAGAATTTTCACTAGAAATATCCAAGTTGCAGATGTAAGTCATTGTTTTCTATCTATTGTAATAAAAGTGCTTTTGTCTTCACTAACCTCAGGTCTTTTAATTATAGGAGTGTATTGTTATTACTATTACATTCATGATCATATAGCAAATGCTTTGCACAGATTTGAACACAGAGCTTCATCATTGACAAGCACGTTTGAGTATTGCTCTTGCTCCATTAGACAACGCTCTGTACAATATAGTTCCTCATACTTGAGAGACAGGACTATAATTCCTGGGAAACTATTCTATCTCCAACACTGAAAAGGTGTCCTCACACTCAGCTTATACATTGTACTGTTCAAATTCATTCTTTTACTCCTACATATATTCTTGTAACATGCTCTAAACAACTTCAGCCTCCTCTGTGGGAATCACATGCTGTGTTAGAGCCAAAATGTCCTTTTTCCATCACAGCTTCATTGCATTTCATTGTGTGGCCACTTACCCAACACGTGCCTAGAAAGCATCAATTCTAGCATTACCATGGAGGGAGAGAAAGGTCACTGAGCATTCCCTAAAACACTGTATATCCCTAAAGATTGTTAGTATTACTTGTATTTTGGAAGTTACTATCACATGGTAAACACTAACATATATCCACAGAGTCAGTGACCAGGTGTCCCAACAATACTGGAAGAATCACTACACTGAAGGAAAAAAAAAAAAAAATCTTACCTTTATCTCTACATGTTGTATCACCTAATCTTCGATTAGGATGGGATCTGACAGGTTACAAGTAAAAAACATGAGAGAAAACAATTGCAGAGGTGGAATCAAAACATAGATACCGAAGCCTTCCTAATGTTTCCTCTCCCTGTTCACTCAATACCACTATAGCCTAAATATTTTTTTTTTGCAACTGCAGCAGCTTGCTTCCTTTTTGAACTCAGAATTTTTGAACTTTGAGCTCAGGAGAAATGAAAACATTTACTAATAAGGAATAACTCGCAAAATGCATTTTTCTTTGTTCTTTTTGTTTTAATCAGGCTTCATTCACCCTGAGTCCATGAAACAACTGTATCAAGTAGCTGTGTATTATTTTGATTAGTTGAATCAGATCATGAAGAATAAGATAAACTGTTGCCCCAAGTATTCATCTTAGAGCAGCAAAACTTGAGAGTGTTAGAGGAGAAAAAAATAACCTGTAAGAGCTATAGCCTGGTGACTCCGTCTCATAAACAGGTAGTTACTCAAGATATGCATCATTAGGAACCAAAAGGAAGTAATTCCTTAGGTTGTCTTCAGTTCTCTGCTTGAAAAATTCACTAACCAATGTTTTTAATCATCTAACTCTTCCTTCAGGTAAGTGAAAGCAATACAGTAACAGTGTTGAATTTGGAGATTACATCTATGTCTTTTTTTGTAATGTAGTTTTACGTGTGGTATCTTTAGATTTTCTTTTTCCAGGCATCTAGATTGTTCCTGTTGCCTTTGTTTTTTTTGACTGATCAATTAATAATCAAATCATAATAATCAATGATAAAATCAAAATAAGAGCCAGTCCTTAGATAAAGTTGTGCCAATCTGTATGATCACATATGTTATTGTGATAAAACCCATCTCCTCCTATTATTCATCTGGACTCAATTTAAGACCTGAAGTCAAAGGAAAATTCCCCTCTGGTTACTGGTCAGGTCTATTTTAAGACTGGATACTTTCCTGAAATTACATACCCATACCAGGTCCCTAAACTCTGAGATCTGTAAATTTTGGCAGAACAGAACCAATTGATTATAAAATAAAGGTTCCAGTGTGCCTCAGCAGTGACCATGCCCTATGGTGGTGCAGCACATAGCTAGAGTTAGCCCAGCACACAACCTGTGAAGACAACAATCATTTCCTCCGTTATAACAACTTAGGTGTGCCACTTGCACCCCTGGCAACATAGTAAAATCGCAAAACTGATTCCCCAGGTGGATAAAGCTTCCACCAAACTAATCTATTTTTTTATAGTCGTTCAAAAGCAATCTGCTTTAAATGAAGACGTAATGCTGCAATACTGTTAAGGATCTGATCTGGCTCTCACCCATGCTGAAGTCAACTTGCTGTTTCATGGCTCTCAGAGTAAGGCAAAATTACTCAAATATTATAACGATTATAATGAAGGACCAGGAAAGAATAGAATATCTGCTGTGTGTACACCTGTCTCACTTCATTCACTTCATAGAATCCTTCACAGTTCTTATGTAATGCAGACATTTTAATTGACTTTCACCCATTATTTTTATACTTTTTTTTTCTAAGGATGGAAGAAATGCCTTTCACAAACATACCTTCCTTCTTATCTGAACATGGTATTGATCACAGAATTTGCTCTGCTAAAGACTTAAATTCTTCAAGAGCCAGTCAGCCACACAGATCCAGCATATTCCATCAACTTAACATTTTATGCTGAATTTAACAACATTAAAGAATAACACTCAGCACAGAGCAGAAATTCTTTATGTATCTGAGAAGAAAACTTCATGTCATGTTACAACTTACCCACAGTCAAGAAAGTTTATGTGAAATAGGAAGCGGAATAAGTATCATCTTCACCTTGCTGGGACTGTTGCCAGTAAATGCATTTTAACCAGGTCTCAAAGCTGGATCTCCAGCCCACTGGATTTTTTTGTCTTGTTTTGTTGGCTACTTAATAGGAAAGATCTTCAGTCAATATGTTGTGAACGAATTTCTCCACTTCAAAGATCTTTTGGGATAACCCACATCGCTTTTCACAATTTCATCAGCATGTTTTTTCATTGTTTTCTTATTGTTAGGCTACTTATAAGGCATATGTCCAGAGTTCACTGAACATGTGACATCTGTTATGTCAGGAAAAAACTCATAGGATTTGGAAATAACTAGGCTTTTAATAGCATCTGACAGTACCATGAGGCATTGACTAGGATCATGGCCAAGGCAAAGATATGATCCATATGTCGCATTTATCACCAAGGTAATCATTAGGAACACCTTCATTTTCACCAATCTAAGCATATGTGATCTACAAAGGAATAAGCAATTAGAGAAATAAAATAAACTTTGTATTCAAAGTTACGGCAACTCTCTTCCAACTTCTATGCATTCCACATGGAATAATCCCAGACACATTGTGCCTAAAAGCACTACTTTGATATGACTGCAAAGAATCACCTTCCACAGCGTCTTGGAAATACACTGTATGGTATTCTTGCCTTCAGCTTGTCCAGTCTAACCTTCTTCCTCAAATATTCCAGTTGCACTATTTAGCATTGGACAGTAGGATTTATAAAGGGACCTGCAGGAATCAACAACAACAACTAACCCTTCCAAAAAATAATAATCTTGGCTCAACCCTGTTGTTGTTATAGTAACGCTGAGAGGAATAAAAAAGCCAGATTTAGAGAAAAGGAAGACTTAAAATATTTGGTTTAGTAAATGGAAGGGAGATAATATTAAGAGGAGAGTGGAACAGAAATTGGAAAAAAGATAACATGGAAACTTGCTCTCTCTCCCAGCCCCAGACTTCCCAACTCCTGTTGACTACCCGTGCCAGGAAGACACTGCTTCTGCTGCTGCTTGCTTTTCCTCTCAGAAATTTGAGCACTGGAAATCCACCCGGCTGATAAATTATATATCAAGGTTAAGAATACATTTTTTTTCTTTAATTATAGTAACATTTCTGCCTGAATTTTGTAGTAAAAGACCTTGGGGAAAATATTTGCAGTTAAGTTTTTGCGAAAACACCCTGAAAAAAAACCAAGCCAAACAAAAGAACAGTGGAGCAGCATTATAAAAAACACAGAAGTTACTCAGTTTTTGAACTTCACACACATAAACTGTCTGGAAAGGAAAATGGTAATTTATGAGCAGCAATAGTGCTGTTAAAACAACGCAAGACACCTACACAGACATTTGGTTTTTATTTTTATAAAAAAAAGGTCAGATTTATTAGTGCCAATGTATGTTCATAGTAAGGTAACAGAAACTAAGCTAATCTGAGTAGCAACTTACATCAAAGGATATCAAAATAATATTTATTTTAAGTGAAACATAATACTTCATTTAATCTTGATTCTTGCCAACCAGAAGTCCTCATTATCTGTCTATGAAGCCTTTAAAGAAAAGTTGCTACAGTCAAACAGGGTCCTGATAGAACTTGGCACATAAAGAAACAACTCAATTTTCCATCCATACAATACCTCTCACTCCCCTGGAGCACTCATTCATACAATACATAATGCATATACATTATGACTAAAGCCATGTTTGGCCTAAAGCACATAGAATATCTCAGTTCTAAACGCAACATATCTCTACATCAAAAGCAGGTCACTGTATTTACAGCAGATGATCTCACTCTGCAGATGGGGCTTTCGCTTGAAGATCCTTTTGTTAGCGTACGCTAAGATGTCCGAGTCGTCGAATTATTTATCAAATTAGAGGTGTATCTACAGGAAGATCTCTCTGACCGTGTGCGAGGATTCTAAGGCAATAATAGTAGTTGTTCCACAGGACTAGCGCTGCCGTTGCAACTCACTCTCCCTCGGAGCAGTAAAGCCTTCCTTCTCCAGATGCAGCCAGGCGTAGTGAGACATTCATGATCTGCAAGCTATTGGCTCAAAAGTCTAAAACTTCTTAGTTTGTTTTTGTTTTTAATGTTCATGGAATAGCACCATAGGAATTCACTTCTGGTAACAAACAAATCCTGGGTCTGTTTTGTTTTGGTTTTTTTTTTCACCATCACAGATACTCTAACTCGCAGATAAAAAACCTCTGTGTGAAACCTCCCTCCTGGATACTACTGCAGCTTCATTTCTGAGTAGCCAAGCCAGACAAATAGCTCATTCACAAAAGGGTCCAAAGAAATTAAGCTTAGTAGTTGTTCCAAAGGTACTGCTGAAAACAAAGTCAGTTGGAGGAGTTTCAGGTGATCCTTGACTATTTCTGTTTCTCATGAATACAGATTTTGATTCAGGACATGTTTTCATCTCAGTCTCTTTCTATGTTCAGTGCAAAATAAGAGCACATCATCAGAGATAGCTTACTTAACCAGTAAATCAAACATTTTCAGATGCTTACACTGTTCAAATTCAGTCAACTAGTAACTGGTCGACTACTGATGACCAATGTAACAGTTCAGACTTCTCAGTCATTAGTAAAACAAAATACTCTAAAGATCAGTTATGTTTCAGAAGTAGGATTTTCCAGTTTGAAAACACTGATAACCTGACAGACTAATTTGTAAAAAATACAGAACAATGCAGGAAAACCTTCCCATTTCATATCTTCTTCCAAGTCCTTGTACACACCGTATGCAGGATACAAAGTCAAAGCAACTAGATATAAGGACAGTATTTTGAGTGTGTGACCTGAAAGAGCTTTTTTTTCCCCTCCTGAACACCATACAATTGTCAGAGGAAGAATAGTCTGCAGAGTCACTTCCCCTGAATCCAACTGATTGAATCTGCACGCATCTATGACAAATGTCAAACCATTAATAAAAGCTACTATATTCTCCTGCATGCCAAGTCCTCTCACAAGTGTTGCACAGATAGTCAAGCGTGGAGCCTGCACATTATCATCTTGACTATTCCACTGGCAGAGGTGATTTTTTTTTATATTTTATTTCAGTCTCTGGTCTTACAAGTCTTCATTTCAACTGAACTCATACAAAACATTTGTGCTAATAACTTCAGTTTTTAAAAAAGACACATCTTCCTTCCTTTCCACTGTGTGTTCTTTCTTTCTCACTCTCCTTTTCTGCCATAGAGGTTCTTGTGTTATTTTTTGGTGTGCACACTATCTGGATATTTTATACTTCTATATCGTATATGAAATCCTTTCTTGTTGATTGTATCATCGGTGTGAAAGTGAAGTAAGAGAGCTTCCCCCGCTGAATAAATTTCTTCTGGTGGCTAAAAAGAAATGAATAAACAAATAAATTATTTGTCCACTCTGTGTATTTATCCCCTTCGTTCACATTTTTTTCGTATGGACAATTCTCTTTTCCTGTTACACCTTGTCATGTCATTCCACTGGGTGTCACATGGTGCCATCTGACATCATCAGACAGAATATTTCTATCTCATTCATCTCTCAATTATAGGCTAGCAATTTTTGACACAGATTGAGGAAATGACAACCTAACTCACTAAAGCTGAAGGTCAGCTTAAATCATTATGTTTGAATTCTTATCTGCTGCAAGTTTTTAAATTATCTGTTATAAAATATTGCTTTTGATTACTGTGCACTCTTTCAATCTTGAGCTCTGGGCCTGAAAGGCATCTTTTCACACAATCCAAATCAAAGAATATTCATTTTTGAAAATATTTAAAGGGAACTCTTGCGCTACAAGCCTGCAAATTTCTATTAAAAAAAAAATCTGAGGCAGATAATCAACTATCTTCATTATAAGGTGTAGTAACTGAACTTCATCCCTTCTTGACCTTTTCCTTCCTCTGCCCTGTCATTCTTTTTGTCGTACCTGGTTACTTACCCCAGATCCACAAAATCGGCCAAGTCTCACAGCTGTCTTATCATGGCCATCAAAGAGCTCCACGTAATCATAACCACAGTCTGCCTCTTCCTCGACCTCGAAAGTCTGAAACATTATCTCAACTCGATAGCCGCGCTCTGCCACCAGGAGCCAGTCACAATCTGCCTGGACCGGATAGTTGTTATCACCAAACTGAGCATGTGAATACAGATCTTTGGGCTTGGTTTCAGCTTTCAGCCGACCACCACACTCTAAATGGAGGAAGGAAAAAAAAAGGATGAAGATTATTCAGTGCCAATTAGCATTTTCTTTTCAGAGATGCCTGGCCTTATTCAGGCTGAGTGCATTTTTATGCCACAAGCGGGTCACTCAAACAAGGTGTAGAGTGAAGTACTACCCAGTATGAATACAAATGCATCATTCTGAGTTTTTCTTATATAAACTATGTTTTATAACTACAGGTACTTGATCACATTTTCTAATTTTCAAGTGAAAGACAAGAAGACAGGGAACACCAAAGCTATAAGGAATGTCCTTTGGGCAGACACTTGAGAGATGCCTGTGGCCGTCAAGGCAAGCACAGTAAGTGGAGCATCCAGATTTCAGTGGTGACAACATTTCCAGGTGGGTTAACAACACCATTTGCAATTGGCAAGGGAGGATCAGCTCTAGTACGTATGTAGCCAGCAATCAAGTGCAAAAATCTTGTGTTTCACAGGAGTGCCAGCTCTAACCACCATGCAGTGCCATGCTCAATCCTCTATCCTCGATTCATTGCCAGATCCAGCTCAATACTCAATACCATTGCCAAGCTCACTGGCTTGTTACTGCATAGTTCATGAATGTGATCAGGTCTTCCTCTGCAAAAGATTGTGGCCAGGAGAAAGTTACTACTTCCAGAGGAAGTCCTTTAGCTGAAAGCCTGCTCTTGAGGCAAGTCCTGAGCAGGAGATCCCTGCCTTATTCCAAACCCATTATTTCAGTATAAATCTCTATTTGTACCCAGTAGCAAAATGTATGTGGTGCTTTAGAGTTTTTTTTATAACTGCTCAAAAAGTTTATAATTTAATTATGAATCAACTTCATTATACAGTTGAATAAGCTGTTCTTTAGGCAGTTTGCTGGAGAACAGAAATTGCTGGAAATGCACTGAACACTATATATATATATATATATATACACACACACACAGTAACTAGTACTTTAGCCTTCCTAAATATTTTCAGCAGCTATAATTAAAACTAGTATTCTATCCTAAACAGCCAGTGAATTGAATTCAGCTTCTACAGTAACTTAAATATATATAGATGCTATGCATTTGCCAATTAAAAGTGCTATTACAAAGCAACCAACAACAGATGGAAAACCCTGCTTAAAAGAAAAAAATGCATTGTCTGTTACGTGTCAAAGAGATGGGTGGAGGATTTTTTGCTTTACAAGAACAAATATTTCAATGAAAACAGCATAATTAATTTTGTTTTCTCATCAGAAACAAACCATCCCTTATAGCACTCATAAAAGCACCAAGTACAAATGAGCTTAAACCAAAACCTGGGATTCACAAGTATAGATCCAATTTTTATAAATAAATGATCAGATAAATCTATCTGCATTTTCATCTAATGTAGATATTATAAATTGATCATGTTATAATAACCTGAAACAAATTTCAAGATTCAAACCTTACTAAGATTCGGTGAAGGGATACTTTGAATTTTGCTTCATTGTCATGGACTTAACCCACACTGAACATGAGCAATTGCAAGGTTATATTGTGAGGAGCCACATGTCAGCTGGGAATTGAAGACAGTAATGAGCAAACCCTTGTTTTTTTAAAACACGTCATTTTTTCATAATAAGGAAATGAGGGAATCAAAACAGGAAATACAAATCATGTGAGCAATCCATTATGCACAGGTTCAATCTGAAATTTCAAAACTCTTTTGTTTTTAAACAACAGGTAGATGCACATGATAAAGAAAATTTATCAAATGAGATAGGTCAAACAATTATTTCTCATTGGTATTCTAATATACTGATTTATTTTCCCAGTAACTTAAATTTTGTTTTGTATTGTATTGTTTTGTTTTTCCTATTCTTGATTTCATCTACTTCCTTTCTTTAAATTTTTTTGAGTGGACTGTTGCCAACATTGCCCCACTTCAGACACAGAACAGCTGGTACGGAGAAAATGTTTAATGAACTGTCTGCACTTTTTTTTCTCTGCTTGCTACAGTGGACAGGAGCTTAAAGGAGAATTATAGCCATACTAACAACACAGAAAATGCCAATTCCCTTTCCCCTGCCCTTCTCCCATGGGTTACAGCCTTATATTTTAGCATGAAGTCTCATTTTTTAGAAATTACAAGTCGAATTTTCAATTTCTTAAGGACTTAGTTGTAGTTTCAAAAGTCTACATCCAGCCTGCATGATACAGTGCTGCATTAGGATGTGTGGGACATGCTGTGATGGGTCTGCACAGACCAGAGCAGTGCCACGCAGCACTGCTTGCTCAGGCTTGATACCAAAACTAACCTAGATGTACCACCCATCACGCTTTCCCTTGAGCAGCTATGTCTGCTCAGCTGTAGGTCCAAGCAAATCAAGCAGAAGTCTCTTGATTGTTTAACAAGCTGGACAGATGGGAAAAGCTTAAATGCACAGTTCGTGAACTAGTAAAACAAGATTATAAATTTTATTCAGCATTGCCATACTGAATTATTACAGTCACTTTGGAAGTAATACAGAATCTTAAACTGAGTGATATCTGAGGTGTCCAAATTTGTCAGAGACATCCTCCCAGGGCTGAGAGATCGGAACTGGACCTACAGCATTCAGGAGACCTGCAACCTCCTGCAGCAGTGGCTGGAGGCCAGGTACCAATAAATGAGGCCCTCCAGAAGGGAACTAGGTGCCTGTGTTAGTGCAACCAAATCACTCTGAACAATGATGTTTAAGGTTCTATCAGAAGCATTTTTATAAATTCCTTCTGAATGGGCTATGCCTTTTCCAAGAGTGGAAAATATAACAGAATCTCTTTCTAACACTGTGTTCCACTTTAAAACCAGCATTTTATAAGTTTTGCTCTACCCAGAGCCTTTCTATCCAATCTATTTTTTGAAAGTTTACTGCCTCTGATGCCACAGTTTATCCTGTTTTCTGAAATATTCAATGGAAATTTGGAATTCGGTCACAGTGTCACAGAAGTGAAACCAATATCATCATCAGGATCTAATAGAATAAGGGGCCATTAAATCATGAATATGCCAGGAATATAGTAGAACAGACACTTCTAGGCATAGCACTCAGTTACTCTTTCACTGCTGCTGTATTACACAAGTCCTTCTCCTGAGTGAATTCTGTCAACAGGGCATAAGCGAAGGGAGCAGCTTCCTCAGCTCTCTCTGCCTGTCTGCACAGCTATGCAGGACTGAGTGCAACATTGCCTACTTCTGTTGCACACCACCAATTATTATTTGCTCAAAAAGTAAAGTAGGGAAATACAATCCACTGTCTATACACTTGTTAGATACCTATTCATTTACATGTGTCCAAAACACGAAGCTAAAATTCCCACGGAGCATCTGTGTTTGGCTCAAGACTGCTGCAAAAGGCTGCAAGATCTGAGCTGTCCCTCATCCCAACGCTACCTCAAAGTACATGCTGATGGTGCGCTGGTCAACTTAGTGGAAAGTTTGTGCAACAGCAGTTGACAGAAATAAATGTCCTCTCTTAAGAAGGCAAACTTCATAATTTCTACAACGTTGTCAAAAACTGGGCAGATTTTATTCTTCAGACTTTCTCAGAAAAGCCCTATTATGCATGTAAAGAAAGTTTTTACAGTTAAGGCACATAAAACCCAGCCGATAAATCCATTAAGTCATAACATAATTAGTAATCTTTAAAAGTTAGGGAATATACATTTGAACTTCCTTCACACAGTGACTGCTCCAATTCTGCAAATTGAAAGTGAGAAGAATAAATGAGATGGTAGTTTTACAACACCTGTTTCTAACAAGAGTTCTGACCTCTAACTATTTACCCCAAGGGAATTTAAAAATGAGTAGTTATTACCATTGTTATCTAATTTTCCATCTAATGAAGGGGTTACTGTGGTAGGGAAGGCAAACAATAGCATGCTTGTAAAATAGAATTTTCCACAAGAAAAACAAATTTGATTACAGGTAGCTAAAATTTCACTTTTCAGGCCCAGATCATAAAGAGTGAATAGTTCACATACTGTTGCCTATTGTCTTTTTCTGAAAGGGAAATTAAATTAATAAAGTTTTAGAATCATTCTTAACAAAGCAGAAGGGGAAAAAAAGGGAAAATGCTAAAGCTGATATATGAGGATTCGTTTGTTCATCAACTTGATGAATACTCTGGCTAATGTCAAATGATGTTAACAGTGAATAATCACCTTTACTATCTTCTATTAATAACTGTTACTTGTCAGTAAAACTTATCTACTAGAACAGATATTTATAAATATTTTTTGCATTAATATTTATTGCCAAATACAGGATGAATAAGAATGAACTCCGGAAAGTACAGACAGACATGGCTTAAGAAGAAAAGAAACAAAAAAAAAACCACTCAAAACCCCCTCGTCTTACAGCAGGCACTGGAAGTTTAGAAACTTGGCACTAGGGGCCACTGTAAGCCAAGCAACATCGTGGTAATAATGTACACGCTATGAAAACGGTAAGAAATCTAACAATGCAATTGTAAAACACTATTTTCAATTTCAGTGATTTCTGCCAAAGAATAAAATTAAATGGTAAATATGAAGGAGATTATATTCTTATGGTCCTAAGAAAGTCTTCAGCATTGTTTTTTTCTTATTCTTCTTCGGCTTATCTCTACTTTTTAGCTCTACAGGAAAGTAATAGCTGTTTACACAAAAGCTAGGCTTTTGTTTAGGTTAGAACAGGAAAGTTATGGAAGTCCATATTATGCCCCAGTGAAGCATTGCCATTACAAATATAATGACAAGCTATTGAATCTTTTGGAAACTAGTGGAATGAATGGTAATATCTCTTTGATTGTCTATACCAATATCTTCTTTTTTATCAGATTTTCTTTCAAAATCTTTTAATGGGTTACCTATGAAGGAGAGAGAGAAGGAGAATGAAATGTCTAAAATATTAGAAAATACTTTCTGCAATCTCGGACTTTTCCTACTATTCTTAAGTTTCATTAGATTTAGCTGTAACATTGTCTAATCTGTTAGCTCATCCCATTCTTACAAAAGAATTTTCCACTAAAGAACTAAGGAGAAGTTAGTAAAGCACATCCTGATTTTCTGACCTGTAGAGTGCATTGCTTGGAAGCCTTTTCTTTGAACTGATGCATCAGAAATAAAGCGGAGAAACATTTTGTTTCCAGTAGCAGTAAGAGGATCTGGTATCTTATTGCCACATAAGCGTCCCAGAATTGGTGATTTTTCACTTTCACCATCAAATACTTCCAAGTGGTCATAAGCACATTCTTGATGTTGTTCTATCTCGAATTCATTGAAGGTCTGGGGGGAAAAAAAGAAGGCAGAATGACTCAATGTAGTACTGTGCTTACCGTACTTCTATGGTACCTATGTACTGCTAGTGTGTTTCAGAATACATAGTAGATGTAGTTAAACTGACAGATTTAACAGTACTGCCCCTACAAGCCCGCAGCTTTGAATAACATACTGGTTTTGAGAAAGTGGAATAACAATTAAGACAGTAAACGTTAAGATTTCCCTTCATATAGAAAGGGACTAGAATACTTATAGCCAACGAATACCCATAAGAGAATATTAAATCTAGAATACAGTCACTTTTCTTTTGAATTTGTACTGTTTGTAGGATTATTCCAAATTTCACAGAACATTCAAAACAGCAAAAAGCCGGAAACTACTGGTTCCTCAGATAGTTGAGGACTGATTGAAACATCTGCAAAACATAATGCACCCTCCTCTTGTTTTTCCAAACTTACGCCACAACTAAAGCCTTCGAGAATAGCCTTCCTACAACGGCTATGGCTATGCATGAAGACTATATTTTCCAATTAATATCTAGAGATCTATTTTTTATTATTACAACACTAACGATATTTCAGCCTGTACCCTTCATCCTATGATCACATTTTTGCTAGTGAAATCATTGTGAAAAATAACAATACTATGCTGATTGTTTATTACAAAACTTCACTCTTTTGCTGTCCTCAGCTCTCCAAAGAAAATTCAAATTGCTGGTATAGTTTGAACACAAACTGAGGCTCACAAACTTTATTTCATTTCAAACCTGTGATGTTTCTTCTACACTTCAAAACATTTATCATAGTTTCTGAGCTCCTAGGGCTTCTCAGTCTTTCTCATTGCTTATGGTAGCTTGCAAGGACAAATTCGGGTCTATTAAAAATTGTAAATTGCAAGTCCTTTGGAGCAGAGCTTGGCCAACTTACAATTTAAAACTTTTGGAATTTAGATTTCTCAAACTCAGTGTCCAACCAAAGGCATTTCTGAAAAGTGTATACCATACCCTACAGAAACTGTTTAAACACATACAACTAATATCTGCTTTTCAAGTACAGAATAATGTCTTCCAAGACTGGACTGGTATTAACAAATTTATTTTAAGGGAACATCTAAGAGACTTCAGATAAGACTTTTTGACTGGGGCTAAATTTCACCAAGAAACCTAAAGCTTAATATGGTAATTTCTTCTCACGTCAACACTGAGAAGGCAATATACATATGTGTCAATTATGTATTCTGTCTGGTACACAAAAGCAAATCTGACCTACTGAATCCCTTGTGGAACCCAGTCAGTGTGAAATGTAATGGTAATTTATATAAACAGCTGACCTAAAGGAAATATAAAGAGTCAACACAAAGTCTTTAGCCCAAAGAACTGGAATATTCAGAATAACACTTCTGTTTTGCGAAAAGTGAAGAGTTACATGATGCTTTGGATGTAGGTTCATTTCACTGGAAAGTTTGGGGGTTTTATATCAAGGGATTGAAACTGCAGAGGCAGTGAAACCAGCTGTACAGCAGCCCTTTCTGCTGCTCTTAATTGTATTCAGCCATCCTACTTTTATGACGCCAAGTACATGTTGTCATTTATATCCAAATAAAATCTGAAGTATTTAAAAAAAAAAAAACAAAACAGAAAGCTGAGAGACTAACTGTCACGGAGTTAGTTAAATATAGAATTGAATCAAGCCAACTTGGAATCAGCGGGAGCACTAGATGTGATCCAAGAGCAGCCTGCAGAACTTCTTTTTATTTTAGAGGAAAATTATATCCATTTTGTTCACTCTCATCAGTTCAAAAAAATCACTCTCTAGGAAGCACTTCACACCACGACCTGAAAGACACACCTATTATTTTTAATATTTGAATTGTCACTGGGATTCCTAAGCCTGCAGGGGGACACTACATGTTATATTTGGTCCCACAAAGAAGAACAGAAAAAAATCCTAAATCTGTTGTGATTCTAGCAATTGGTTCTGGCAATCATAAAGAGAATCAAAGAAACTTGTTTTTTTAAAGGAAAAGCAGATCTTAAGTCTTTCATAAGATCAAAATGCCTGGTATTTCAAAAGACACGGAGATGATCTCAACTTTTTTAAAAGCTTTCCGTTCCCAGCAGTGGACTAAGAACAGACTTGAAAGTGGAGAACTGACACAAACTTTCCTTAGAGTCAAACATAACTGAATAGTCGCTGCCAACAGTGTTCACAGATGATTTCACAAAGTTGGTAATATAATTAAATCACACTCCACCTTCCTGGGACAAATACTTTTGAATATCTACCCCACCATGACTACAGCCCCCATTTTGATTTTCTCATTAGTGGGAATGGTATTCAGAAACGTTACATATGGCTTCTGAACATCCAGCTCTTTCTATCTATAGCACTCAACTGAGTAGATACGCTGGTGGCACTTACGGGTAGCTGCTTGAATGGGACACTTGAGTCTGTCTTATAAACATCCGGCTGATTAGCTTTGAAAATTGCTCTCTCTGTTACATACATTTTTAAAACAATCTTTATCTACACATTTCATTTTTTCATAGCCTTCTCAATTACAACAAATGCTTAACTTTAGCCTTTTCAGGAAGAGACTTTTCAACGATCATCAGAGTGAGAGGAATCACAACAAAAGTTTAGTTTCAGTACACACACCCTTCTCAAAAAATTAAGCAGTCTTACAATTCATGTGGTTTGTTACCATGAAGAAATCGATTCTCTCTTTGTTCAATTTGACTAAGTTAAATGTGAGGAGCAAACTTAAATATGGTGTGAAAGTCCAAGAAAAAACATTTATCTGTAGTGGAGGCATGATATTAGTATTATTAATATTATTGATATGGCATCTTGCTGTCCTAGAAAGACTTCCAAGATATACACAGATAATTTAGTATACACACACAAAATTTAGTAGATTGACCCTACTGGCTTGCATAGAAAAGTAGATTTCAGACTCTAAAACCTTTTCTTTTAAAACAGACCATGTGATATTTCACTGAGGAAATCTGAATGCTGGAATTTTGGTTTATTCAGCCAGGATAAAGAACACTTGCTCAGAAGTGGCAGTAAGAAGGCCACCTGAATCAAAAACCTGGCTCACATCCTTTGAATAGATAGAGCATGCACACCACTCCATTTCCACTGCCCCCATACCCTTCAGAACAGTTTGACCATTTTACTTCTGGTGAACAGGGATCAATACATGATCCCACATCAGCACCAGTAACAGGGCTATGGTTTTGATTAAGGTCAACAGTTATGAGATATTGGCTTTGCTTCTACCTCTCTGAAGCAGAAACATCTCTCTTAAGTTTATTTGCTCCAAAACATTTGTGAAATCTATTTATCAGATTTAAAAATATGTAAGGCCAGCTTTTGTTGTGGCTGTCCTCTGAGTACTCTGGCTGAACGAACACTGGGGCTGAGCTCAAAGCAGAAAAGCCCCTGGGCTGGTCCGTGCCTTTGGCTTCATATGGAGGCTACGTAACCTCAGTAGACAGGCCAAACTCCCCAAGCTCTGCTAGCCTGTCTTCAGCCACCAGCATTGTCTTCAGGCAGCCAAATACAAAGGTCACATAAGTCTGCTTAGGCTGCTCTTCTACTTATGTTAAAATCTGGAGCCATTTTTAAATAAGAAGGCCAGATTCTTGGGCTTTGTCTCTCCTTTTCCTCCTTGAAAAGTACAGAACAGAAATGTGAAAGGTGTGTGGAGAAGACTGTTTATAACTGTTAATGTTGTTTGTGCAAATTGCCTCTGCCATATTTGTCAAAAATCTGTGCAAATTTTATGAATTGCAGCAATGATATAGTAAAGTCTGACAGGAGGAAAGTATTCATCCTGCCCTTTGCTGTCCAGAGTATTTACAATCACCACAAATTCAAATTCACAGCTCTGTGTTACTGAGTAGGCCCAGCTGGCCAGGAACGGGCAGGAGTCAACAGGTTTTTAAAACAGTTTACATCTGGGCTGCAAACTGATAGTAAAGTTTAGTAACAGGTTCTTATCCCTAAATTGTCATTTGAGAAGCAGGTTTGGTGGAAGAAAAGAGAAAAAAGCAAGGGTAGGCAGAAACTTACCAATTTGACCCTCTGCCCGGGGGTGGCACTGATTTCCCACGTGCACTCCTTTCTGCTGGGATACTTATCGGGCCAGTTGGGACTCGTGATGATGCCATTAGGACTGTGGATCTTCTGTTCACATTCAGCTGTGCCAACAGTGATAGCATCAGTTAGTCTGGGGATCCGCATTCACAAGATGCCAGAAAAGTACTCTTTTTTTTTTGTCAGAGGACTTCCTGAATGGAAAGGATCTTTAGGAAGACAGCTAAGCATGCTCTTCAGTGTGCATGATCATGTTCTTCCCCTTTGGCATACACTTTATGTCAACTAACCCAGCATCCTCGTTTATTGATTGTTGTGTAACATAAACTGTTGTTTACTATGGATGTTGGGTTTTTTTTAAAAAAAACAAATATTATAATGGAATATACATAAGTATTAAAATTTAATCAAATATTTTGCTATTCCTCCTATTCTACATACAAGTAAGTATGAAAACCCATATCACAGAATCACAGAATGTTACGGATTGGAAAAGACCTCGAAAGATCATCTAGTCCAATCCCCCTGCCGGAGCAGGAACACCCAGATGAGGTTACACAGGAAGGCGTCCAGGCGGGTTTTGAATGTCTCCAGAGAACGAGACTCCACAACCTACCTGGGCAGCCTGTTCCAGTGTTCTGTCACCCTCACTGAGAAGAAGTTTCTTCTCATATTTAAATGGAAGCTCCTGTGTTCCAGTTTCTATCCATTGCCCCTTGTCCTACCATTGGTTGTCACTGAGAAGAGCCTGGCCCCATCCTCATGACACTCACTCTTTACATATTTATAAACATTAATGAGAAATCGTGTTACTCCAACTTCAAATTATATTTTTTGAACAATTTATTTATCTCTCTTCTCACTAATTTTCATATTGCAGCTACAGGCCAATCATTTTGATATCTAGATCACAGCTTCTAGGGACATATATACAACTAGAGAACAGCTAAGACTAAACTGTGACTATGTACCAAGAACAGCTTAGTCATTCACATTGTAACTGAATCAGTGGAAGTGCATCTCTCCGAATAAATGCAGAGAACTAAAACTTAAAGAAGGAAAGAAAGAAACTAGTTTCATTTTTATATCTTTTTTAACAATCTCAAATTGCTTTATAAATATCAGAGAATTATTCAACAAGAATCTTTTAGCGCAGGCAAGTATCATTGCAACACCAGTGAAAATGCAAATGATTCACAAAGGGCACATCTGTACTTGCAAATTAAATCCATGCTAGAATATGGCCTTGAGAAATTACAGGAGCTCACATGACATCGCATGCTTGAGGTTCATTTGCAGATAATATAAATTCTACTTAAGCCCCCAAAGCCTACTGTTTTCTTGGAGGTAGCCACACCTTGAGCAGCAAATAGGAAGATGCACAGGGACTTGATTGGAATTTAGATTATCTGAGTATGTCCCTAAAATAAAATCAGAAAGGGCAGATGCAGGTTTGACCTGACTGCAAGCCAACTAACTGATGCTGATAGGAGTAACTTTACCAGGCTTCTCTCCAGAAACTCTATCCCTGTCTTTAATACTGCATTTGATAAACACTCTATCACAGGCTTAAATGTTCTACACTTCACAGAACTATTAAAGGTAGCACTCTGTGACAACGATCCCAAGTTTTCGAAACTGCATTCCTGTGGATCTCAAACTTAGCCTCACACAAATTCTGAGGATAAAGGTGGCAGGAAAGGCGTGTGGGAGAGTGTTCAAACCCAAGTGTCTAAGCCCCCATGACCTAGGTCTTTTTCTTTCCTTACTTTTATTTGGAAGGAGAGCTTTGGCGAGCTTTCTCCAAGATAGTTGTATAATCAACCATTCAAATCCCTAACTACTTACCCTCCTTGCAGTCATGTTTGTTTTCATGTAGCACAAATCCATTTCGGCACTGGCAAACGTAGCTTCCTACCGTGTTGATGCACTCATGCTGGCAGCCACCGTTGTCCTTCGAACACTCATCCTTGTCTAAGAAATACACAACAAGTTTGGGTGAGCATCACAGCTAGCAGTGGTCCTTGTTATCAAAACAAAGAAGGTTTAGCACATTGTTTGAGTCCAGAGGGCACAGTCACTCTTCTCAGTGTGGCACTTTTGTGGTACCTTAGTTCTAGCTACTCATTGCTCAGCCTACAACCTTGCACCATGGCACAAATAGTCTGTCTCATCTTTCTAGGAAATGAGGGGTAGTTCCTAAGGGAGAGGAACACTAGTAAAACAAACAAGCTAAATCAAAGGAGATAAAACAGTTACCAGCATTTACTCTTTCAGGTGGTCTAGCTGGTAAAAATTCCATAAATATCCCATTCAAAGCTTAATTTCAATTAAAAAAAACAAAACAGGAGTATAATTTATGGACAACACATAAAGTATTCAACTTCATGCAACTTCCACAACTTTATGGTGGTATGTTGAAAGGAACATGCAGGCCAAGCCAGGTTTCAAGCTCTGCACACTAAACATGTAAAAAAAGTAGGATTTAACATAAACCTCTTTAATAAGTTGATTTTTTTCTTCCCCAGCAGAGTGACAGTGTGCTTCACTTTTAACAGATCTGGACATTACAGAACATCACAAAAGAAAAACATTTCATTGAAAAACATACGAAAGAAATTGGCATTAGTTATTCCAAAGAGGTCTACAATGTAACATGCAGTTCTGTTTATTAACATACAATCCTTTGAAAGAGCTTTTAGTGTGTTAGAAGTAAAGCAGAGAGTAGGGGAGGAAATATGACCTGCATTAAACAGCTACAAATTCATCACATGGATAAAAGCCAAACTGGATTAACAGGCTGTCATTCTAGCAAGAGGCCTCAGCTGCCACCCTTCTATGTCATTTAGCTGCTGTCATTTTAGGTGAGGCTGGTCCATTTAAAAGAGGTAGACTGCTCTTGATATGTACATACATTTGCACACACATGTATGTATGTATGCCCATGTATATACCTGTATGTATAGACGCAGATCTATAAATCCTGAGATATAAAAATACATGCCTATATAAATACATATAAACACACATGCATCTTAAAAAAAAATCTCTTACAAAATGTGCCATTTCAACATGCAAAAGAGAGGAGGAAAAAGAGTGAAGGAATTGCGATCATCCCAGAGGTCCAGTTGTTGCAGGGCTGGAATGCAGAGCATTCACCTCCTTCAGCCTCATGTACCTTGCAAAGCAGCAATGAGCATTATCTCCAAAAAAGGTAACAAACGATGTTTCAGACTTTAGTAGGCACAGCAAGTATTTCTATAGATTACAAGCCACTATGGATAATTTAAGTCTCTCTTCCTTGTTTTAATCATGCATTTACTACCTTTATTGTCGCTCATATTCAGTAACACAACGAAGGAAGTTTGCATTATGATTGCATACACAAAACGTATGCAACATTTGATCTGTTGTCTTGCAGGTCTTTCCATAAAAATCAGTTTATACTTATAATACATGGTGATAATGTACATCTATGGATAAATTCTGGAAGTCAAGCCCAGTATCTACTGCATTGTGTCCTGTAAATCTCCAGTCTGTTTGCACTGAAAGTTTTTGGAAACTTTTTGCAGATGTGAACATATTTGAAGATTAAGAAACAGTAGAAAACATAGGTAGCTCCCAGAAGCATACATCCAGAGACTTATACTAGTTGTCATGTTGATGGTGAAAGAAGCATAAAAGCTCCACAATACAGCTTATGCACCTTGCAATGCAAGTCCAAAATTGATGTAGTAAATCTACTTAATTTCAAACAAAAGTTATAATCTTCCACCTTTGCAAAAGCAAGCACTACCATAAATTAATTCCGTATTGCAACTGAAGAACAGTAACAAGCAAATGAGAAACTAGATACAATGTGAACAAAACTCTTCAATATTTCCATTCCTAAGCATTAGTTGGTAATCTTCTACCAAAATAACAAATAAATGGAAGGCAAGCTCAAAATGCATTCAAGTTAGGCTTTTAAGTACAGAGTAGGTACACAAATTCTAAATAAAAGCCTTGTCCATCTTCACCTTCCAGAAAACTGTGTGAAAATACTGAGAAGTATTTCAACATTAAATAAAGTTATATTCTGTGAAATAATCTCTTAAGAGACAAGTGCATAAGCAAGCAGTCCCACATTGGGCCTCCTCAGAGAGAAAATAATAGACAGAAGGTAGAAAGCAAAAGCTTTGGAACACATTTGAACTACAATAATTACTTTTACATGGTTAATCAAGGATGCAACCGTTGAACGAGCCTTCCTCACACTTCACAATTTGGAACAGATTTTCTGTCAAACTGATTGCCCAGTTTCAAAATCCATGAAAAAAACAATTAGTCTGTATTAGTTATAGGAACAAATGTTTTGCCATGTAAAAACAAAGCCATTTGTTATGCTGACAGATGGAAACGAGTCTCTGAGTTTTGAATGGATACTTTCTTTTCTCGCTTCAGTACTAAGAACAGGGAAAGATCCATTCTCAACAAAATGTTAGACTGAATCATTCAGAGGACAAATGGTCGTACCTCTGAGACCCTCAGAGGCCACCAGTCTGTGAATAATACGTACTCGGCCTGAAGGGACCTGTATCAAGTCCTTGCAAGATTCAAAAACAAAAATTTTCTCTTTGCAGGCAGCTTTCTTGTCTGTGGAAAAAAATGTACCAGGATGGCACCAGAGATGAGTTTGTGCTCCAAAACAAATTTGCTCAAGGCTAGAAACATCCTAGCTTTCTCTTTTTAACTGTTCAATGAATCATTATCCAAGCAAAAACGTCCCAGCAAATCTCATTTCTATACAACATCAAGCACCATGTATGTTTTGAATGAATGTGCAAAGAAACGCATGCATCGTATTTATTTAAAACACTGAAGTAACTCTAAAACTTATGATAAACGGAAGCAGTTTAGTGACATGTTATCACTGGTTACTAATCATACCGCTACACAAAGATTGATTTAAAGAAATCGATAGGCTACCTTCTTGGAAACATCGCAGATACAGATATATATAATCGTTATATTTTTTCCTCCCTAGCGTAAATTCATGGAGTTATTTTACACTACTTTAGTCTTATTGGCCCAGTAGACTGCAATAGGTCACTGTCTCGCAACAAGAGCAGAAAACAGAGAGGAGAACAGAAGAAAGACAGAAAGAGAGGGAGAAAGAATAAAAACCTGATTACTGGAAGCTTTCAGTTTAGAAGCCTAATATCCAATTCCAAAAAGTTTTATTAAAAGTTTTTAAAAGGTAATATAACATGATGCCCTAGATTCTTCTCTTTATCAAAGAAAATTGATTATAAATATGCAAGAGTGTCTCTGGAGATAAGCTAGATCACTGCAACAGCTCCCAACTGAGCTTTCTTCAAAACTATCCCATCAAATGTACATTTTCCAGAATGTTGAGAAAAAAAAAAGTTTTTCTCACTTTCCAGTAGCACCTGTCTGGCTGTTAACACCATTTTACAGCCAAAAATTGTAATTAAATGCTGTCTTATATAAACATAAATACCTTCCTAATGCAAGTCATCTGTTGCCCTGTGCCACTGTTTGCTTTCACAGTTTATCACAGCGGGTTCCAACCACCCAAAAGTGCTTTCTGTCGTCTGAGCTGGAGCTGGGCCATGCTTTCTCAACTGTAGCCATGGCTGCAGAATTCACCACCGAAAGAGTTGCCAAAAAAAAAAAAAAGTTATTCAGCTGTGCTTGAGGAAGATGCTACAGTTCCTCATCTTCAAACTAATTTGACTTATCCACCTGTCTCTCTTCTTGATTATTGCATATGCCCTTTACTGGTGAACAGACTGCAAGATGCAGTGTTTTACTCAATTACTGATTTTTGTCATTACGTATGTCTTCGTAACTAAATGCTTACACATATTTCTGCTGTGATTTAATTAATAAAACTATTAAATGCCTTCCAGCAAGCATCTTAGGACCCTAGCACTAAGTATTTCTCCACAGATATTATGGTAAAAGTACTGTATTCTGAAGACAAGTATATAAATAGGCAAAAACCCCACTTCATCAGCTGAAGAGTGATCAGATATCAAGTCCCAAAAGTCAAACTACTTGAAGTCCACTCTTCATTGACAGAGCAATAGCATATTATGTCCGTATTTGGAAATTCAGGGATAAGAAATGTATAGTGTTTTCTGACAGCCATGAGTGTTTTGTCTGACGAATTATTCAGAGACAACAAACTCTTTTTAGATACTAAGTTCGGAAGTTTGATTTGCCTCAAGCATTACAAAGTTTCTGTTTTAATCAGGAAATACTGTCAAAAGGGGAAAGACAGATAACATAGAAGAATAGAATCTGCTAGAATGATAACAACTGGAAAAGAATTGAGAATGAATAAAAATAAAACATAAAGTATCTGAACTCATATGAAATGAGAGAAGAGATTATGGTAGAAATGCATTATAAAACATTCAGTATGTTTATATACTTAAAGACTCAAACTATGTTTATATCATGCTATCTTTCTTTGAAGGGGATTATTATATATACACTATATCCAGGACGCATCACACCTTTCTATTAATTGAAAAAAATCCACATTAGTTCAGACTTGTCCCTGCCTAATGAATTTATTCTAGTGATCGATGGTGTCATTTAAAACACACTTTTTAAATTACCAGGAAAAATTTGTTTTCATCTAGGGAGGAAAGGCAAGAGCATTTCATTCAGAACCAAAAAAGACAAAGGAAATAATGGTTTTGAAGGATTACAACCTGATGCTTTGAACTCCATGAATTATAGTCTAGTCTTTCCCTAACACACAGCATTGGCCTGATTTCTTCCTAGAACCCACTCACAATAATAATAGATCATTTAAACAATAAATGTATCTGTGAAAATGAACCATCACTTTAAAGAAAACCGAAAGGTAACTGACTACAAATGTATAAATGTTCAGCATGCTGACAAAACACAACTTCTGTATGACAGAGCTTGCACAAATTACAAAGCTATCATTGCCAGTTTTGTCTGGCACAGCTGTATAGATCCTGAAAATACGTAACAAAATTAATTTGCAGGGCATTTTTAGAACTAGAACATGTCAATGCTTATTATTTTAAAAAGTCAAAATATGTGATGATTCCTGCTGGCACTACTAGACCTACATGAAATGACTAGTTGTATGTTTCTAGGAGTAAACTCTGTTTTATGCATATAAGTATTTACTACAAATACTACATAGACCTTGAAAGCTTCTTCCTAATGTAAAATACAAATTTAAATGTAAAAAAATTTACTGTGTGTACAGATAGATCTGAAAGACTTCGTCCAGAGAAACGATTATTAGAAAAAAATAGTATGCTTTAAAGGAGGTAAAATGTCTGCTAATTTCTTTGTAAGAGATGAAACACATTTTTTTTGTCTTTCATGATTGCTTTAAAAAACATCAAAGTAGTACTAACGGGAAAACATCAGAAGTCTAAACTGTTTATCTTGTCAGGTATTCTCCCCACTTTCCAAACCACACCCCTTACACAATATACTGATTCTTATTACTTGGTCATAGTTATCAGTTATTAAAGCTAACCAATGAAACACTATTTCATTTTGGTTTTGATAGAATATTTTAGCAAACAAATGTTAATAACAATGCCTGGTAATACATTTTTCTACATACTAAGCACAATCAGGATTCAGGTTTTTAGCTGCTCTAAAAAAAAACTGTGGCAGAATTCAAATCTCAAATGCTGCTGGTTGACTTTCAATTTGGGGAGGTGGGTGGACAAGACTGTTTTGTTGTGTAGTTTTACACAAGACAACATAGCTATGCGGATATGTGTGTGTAAACACAGAAGAAAAAAACTAAGCAAAATTTCACTACTAACACCAGGTAGTATCCTGCCACAGACAGATTATTATAGTCTAGTCCCAATGGGTAATTGCAGAGACCACTGTTATGCAAATACTTCCTCACAAACTCAGCTTCATTCATGTCTAACTGTACTCAGTGATACATGTCCTCAGATGATATAAACCTCCATTGCTCTGATCTGCCTCAGTGAAATTACATTCATAACTAAAAAGATGCATATTTTTGCAAGAGCAAGTCCTGAAATTCTGTTCTTCTGCAAAATACTAAGTGCAAAGTTTGGCAAGAACGTACACATAATGTTAAACAAATGTTGTAGTACAAGGTGGAAATTTCATAGCTAATGCATTATATTAAGAGATCTGAGTAAAAAAAATACTAGTGTACACGGCATGTAATTCACATCACATTACAAATGGGATTTGAAAAAAAAACCTGGGATAAACTAGATCTAATTCAAATTTAGTAACACTTAGTAAATTTGGGGTTTTTTTCCTCCACATCTCACAAAGTTTCTTTGCCTCTGCTCTTATTTAAATATATATGCACTCCACATATTTTCTACAGACATTACAATTCAGAACAGTATTTTAAGACAGGAGAGCAGTTTATGCTTACATAAATAAAACAAATTCAAAGCTTCCAAGAAAACTATAAGGGAAAAGGCCATTGACTTTCATACTGAAATATAGTATTCACTCTACCTACTCAGTGTATACTCAGAGTCATTCACAGGTACAGAGGTGTGATTTTCTATACCTGAGAAGAAGTGTGCTTTGAAGCCTTTTTTTGACACAGTGTTGTCAGATCTGAACTCAATTCGCATGTTGTTGTACTGAGAGGTGATAACTTCAGGCACTTCTGTACCACAGAATTTACCGTGTAGTTTAGAATCAGAAGAAAGGCCACTACGAATCTCCACATAATCGTATTTACAAACCTGAGAAAAGAAATATATATATTTTTTTGGCTAACTGAAAGAAAAGCATAAAGTCGTTTACAAATACAACAACTCAGATTGGTATATGCTGCTTAATAATAGCTTAATAATATCTTTTTTTCACTTTTCCCTGACTCTGAAAACATTTGTAAATGCTTACAAACATTCACTGATTTTGTGTAAGAATATTTTAAGGTCACTAAGGCATAGCTATACTATGCATTACATTCAAAACTATATTTTGATAGACACTATTCTGTGTTTAGTATCTAAATTTCAACATGCTTAAAAATTGTTCCACTTAACCTAAAAAGTAAAAATTCCAGTCACATTAAACTTAAATCTAGAAATATTCACCCTAAGAATTATACTTATCTTTGGGCTATAAATCACATACCCAGAACCTACAAATCTTCTACTGCTTGCATCTTATAGACTTTTTTTTTAAATATTAATTTTCACTTAGAAACTTACAAGTTTTTACCATATTTAAAGATATTTTATTTACAAATATATGAATCTGCACTATTAAAACTATACATCTTTTTTAACAGTAGCATACCTATAATTTGGGGGGCTGATGCATGTCGTTTTCATTAAAAGCTTAAAATTAAAATAAAATAATGCAATAAAAAAGCCTTATGCAAGGCCTGCTACTCAAAATAATACTTTCAATGCATAATCCTTCGGGCAACCTAAAGCTTTCTACCTAAAAACTTCTAAGCTTCTTAGGCTCAACTATCAATCATTTAATCAAAAATGTCCCAGTTGTCTGCAATTAAGAGAAAAGAGTGGCCAGGGGGATTCAAACAGAGCTTAGCTCATCCATTAAATCCAAGATGTATTTGATAAATCACAATTTCTAGTCAAAAAAGAATTGTCAGGGGAGTTGGAGAGGAACTACACAAAAGGATGTTTTGGCCTTTTTTGCTTTCTCTCCCTGTGAAATATTAAATTATTGTCAACATTTCCAGGTTTTTTTCATACAATACATTCTAGGCGTAGATTAAATTCTCATTGTCACTAGAACAATTTCCATATGTTGCAGAGTTGGATAAGTGACTAATTACTTCAGTTGAAACCACTTTTATATGCTATAAATAACAGAAATATTTCTAAAACTTGAGTTACTGCTGCATGCTGATTTATCTTAATTGTAGGATAAATTAATATTAACGCACATGATTTTCAAATATAGCTCACAATGCTAATAAATCCCAGCAATTTCAGCAATATATCAGTGGTCAGTTTTGACAATTTCATAGTTTTAGATTGGAAATGAGATGTAATTTCAGATAGGTCTAATACCCTTCATACTACATTATATTAAAAAAAAAAATTACAAGTTAAATGCAAAATTAAAATTGCAAAATGTAAACGTAAAATATTAAAATTGTAGTATTGGAAAAAACTTATTAAACTTGTCTCTAAACAGAGTTCCTATAAAAATAAATTAAATCATTTACTAAGTGAATACATTTTATGTCTGCACTCTGACAATATATTAGAATGTTCTAGATTTTATATGTGTTCCTTCTGATTTTCAGAGGTACCATTCTTAGTACTACTATTTAATAATATAAAGCTGGAGCTGATTTAGTAGCACAAGAGAGGATCAAAGCAAAGTTCTAAATGTTGAAAAACATTATGTGCGTATTTTTTTATATCTTGCATGATCTTAGAACACTCATTTTACTTCATTATACCTCAGGTGTCTTCCTTGCAAATCTGGCTTAAGTACCACAAAACTGCAGGAAAAATATTTTATAATTTGTCTAAATGGCAATTCAATGTAAGTTCTTTGGAATTTGTAAGACTTTTATTATACCTTTTGCAGTTCTTGTAGAGATGATAACAGGACACGAATGTAACATATTATAAATCATTAAAAGTAAGTTGGACTTTCATGGATTTTAGTAATGACCTCAAGTTATTTTAAAAAATGAAATAAAATCTCACAGAGGCAGCAATGCAAATAAATTTGAGATATTTTGGAGATGCTGTGGCTGGGTTTTTTCTTAGTTATAAATGGAACTCCAGTTTTTGCCACTTCAAATCTCATGCCCAAAATATGCACATCTTCACATCAAATATAATCCTGCAAATTTGTTTAATCAGAAATAATGTCATGGGATTTGAGTACTTAATGTCATATGAAGAATATCCAGATAAACTCAATGGCTACAGCACGTTACGACTGGAGTGCTGCAAGGAAACTCAGTGGTACGATAGACTGGTGTCTAGGAAGCAGAATAGAGGCTGAAAATTTGATTTTGAAACCCATATTTTGCCAGTTTGCACCCCAAAATCACTGCAACCCTCACCACTTTGTTTAATTCTTTAGGAAGCAACCCTTACCCCATGGCAGGCTCTGCCTTGCCCTTTTCCCCACCTGGGGATGAGATCCTGCATGCCTCCAGGGCTGCCCAGCTCAAACACTGCTACGCAGTTCTGTTGTACCTTATTTCCAATACTGCTCCTTTTAAGATATTCCCCCCCGAGATACTTGTAAGTGATTTAAACGCTCCGTCACTAACTACAGCTTATGTGTATTCTTTGTAGTCATAGTCTGTAAAGATGATTTGGTTTCTCCAGAATTTCTTCTCTTGAATTCTTTCCAATATGCCTCAGCCATTTGCTCTGTTTTACTTTGTTGATAAAAAAAGCCAGCTGAGACTCAGCAGAGAACATTTCTTTTAAATTTCTTGTAATACATATACATTTAGATGATATGTAAAGGAGAGCTGTTCTCTCCATGTTTGTTTTGAAAGAATCCAGAAACAGTCCCAAAATGAAAACAAGAATATCTATGGTTATTGTCATCATATGAACAGTCACCAAGGGTTTTATAAGACAATATCTATTTTTCAACACTTGTGAAACTGTTTATTGTGTAAGAGATTGCACAGCTCTTTGTTCACAGTTACTCACCTCATTCCCTTCTAACTCAAAAAACTCAAACTTCATTGAAATTCGGTATTGTGTCGGGGCAACCACCTGCCACACACAGTTTTTGTTTGGAGGATACTCTTTGGGCCACCCTGGTGTGGTTATAGTCCCATTTAGCTTTGTCAGAAGTCCTCCACAAGCGGCTGTAAAATTAAAAGGGAGAGCATCATTTCTTGACTGCAACCATGTTTTACTATAAACAGAAGCATGCTGAGAAGATTCAGTCCTCTCATTAAGCATACTGCTGTAATGGCCAGACAGACTAAGCAGAATTTTTTTTTATCGTGCTTGGTGCAAACAAAGAGACAGCCCCTATCTTGAACAGCTTGCAGGTTTGTGGACAGAGATAAGTTTCAAGACTACACAAGGCGTTATCATATCCATTCTTTTCCCGTCCCTCCAGAGACTCTGGTTATTCTCTCACAGCCTTTCCCATGCAAGTGCTCTGACCTCACTGCCCTCCCCAGGACCTTGACCACCCCTCTTCTGACAGACTACTTAAGACGCACTTGGCATTTCCCCAGCTTCTCTTCTTGATTATTGATCTAGAATCAGCCCTACCTGTCTCAGCTCATATAGCTGTATATGTCTCCTGTAACCTACTAGATAGGGTCACTTCTTAGGGATAGCAGTCACATACTCCTCAGTCACAATAACTTTTGCTGAAGTATGGATGTTGAAGGAATAGAGAAAATACCTAGTCAGCATATATTTGGAAAAAATAGTAACCTCCATACAACAGAACAGTACTGTATTATGCTTGTGAATGCAGTTCAGATAGCTAAGGATAAACACATCAACCTTTTCCATATGTGGAAAAAGAAAAAAAAAAAAGAAAAAAAAAGGAAGGAAGAAAGAAAATGGCAAAAAAAAAGAAAAAAGAAAAAAAAAGAAGGAAAGTAATGGGATTTGCAGGGTTTCTTGATCACACTCTGCTCCATTCATACATTACAGCACTGTAACAGCACTGGAAATCATCCACAAATCTAAAGAGCTGGCTGGGGGGAGCTCCACCTTCTTCCAACTGCTCTGCGCCAATGCTAAATGCTTTAAAAACTGGCTATTCCTGCTAGCTGAAGGTCTCTCACACTACATCTACTTCAGGCAACACAACTGGGAGAACTCTCTCCAGTTTCTTCGTCAGGGCTCATTTGAGCAATCCAGACACATACCAGTCTTCCTCCTGGCACCTGGCTTTCCAAGCAGAAGACACATACAGGTAATCTGAGTGAGGTGGGGGAGCTAAGACCTTGGGTCACGCATCAATGTGCAAAAAAAAACCCAAAACAGGCACAGGTTTAGAGACTGCACTCAGATGACATAATCTATATTCCCAAAGGATCCAGTCTGCGTCAGGACAACTACTGCTAGTTTTCAGCTTCCGCTTTTCAATGTCACTCTGTTGTTCCTTGAGGCAATGGTAGAAAACATGGAAACACTGAAAAAAAAACCCTTAAAGCTTTCCAACATGCTGCAACGGGGTAGATTTGGATTAGACCAGCACAAAGCAATTTTCTGTGCATGTCAACACTGCAATGAAGCATTGGGCAGAGTTTGAGTTAGAGGCCTCTACTCTGGCATTGTGTGAATTAATTCAGTTCCTCAAATTCCCAAACTATAACAAGGACATAACGTTCACTGTGAATACACTGATTTTAATTCAGCAGTAGTATCTACATACAGTGCGTGCTACACCATATGGAACAACTGCATATACACTTTAAGGGATAGCTCAGGGGTTTTGCTCCATGCTTACTATACTGATTCCTCTTTTTGCCAGACTTGCTTTTCTGTTTGGATGCTGGGTAAGTATTGCTTCTTTACTTCTAAAGGTAGAGGAAAGAGTCATGTGAAAGACTGGTATGCTTCCCTAACATTCTGACTCAGGTCAGCAGGCAGACTGAAGCGGATTCCTTACATAAATTTGGACTGATGATCAAAAGCACAGAGATTAAACCTCTGTCTTCATGGATCCCTTAGTTTAACCTTATTTTCTGCATATTGCCTAACATGCAGGCATCTAAATAAATTATCTTTCCAATGTGTTCACTATTTAAAGGGCAGGGAGGGAAGACGGAGCGGGACGAAACAACTGAAAAACCAACCAGCTTGATTATAGCCACAATCTAAAACCTGAAGTCTAGGACTCTCACTGCCTCACACAAACGCACGTGGCCCAAACAAACAAAACCGACTCCTCAGAACCAGAAGCAAAAGAACAAAAGGTGCAAAGAAACTAAGCAAAACTACCCCAAATTGTGATAAATCGTGAATTAAAGCTGGGAAACTGGAAAAAAGAGAGCCAGTGAATCACATCAGAAGAAAACTGTAATTCCAAGCACTCCAATTTTCAAACTCCATTCACTATTGAAAGAAACAGATGAACTGAGATAAGAATGATTTGTGCTATCCCTGAGTTTGGTGATATTTATGAATAAAAATCAAACAATAATTGGCACGTAATGATTAAGAACTTTTGCTCCTTTCCTTTGATATGAAGTATGTATGGAATGCAAAATGTTATCTCAGTCCAATCCCATGTTTACACAGACTTCCACTTATCAGGTTTTTATTTCTCCAAATGATTATTTGAACATGCTTTGCTCACCCTGCAATGTAGAATTTGTTTCCAGCAAAAAAAGTCCACAATCTGACCAGGAGTGGGGAGGATTTCTCTGAGCCTTGAGCTAGAATAAAGGATTCTGCTCTTCAAATCAGCCAGCTTCCCAGTTACACCCCTGTCAGAGGTGGTCAGAGGGATCATTAAATACTCTGATTCTGAGACAGTGGCACATTACTCTGCTGATAGTCTCCTTACACATGGTGGAAGACTGCTTTAATGAGCATGAATGATGTAATGAGTGGTTTGGGAAGGTATGAAGTCCTGCTCTGCATTGTTCGCAATTGACTAACAGCGCCACCTGTAAAGCTAAATTAGTGGCATACATTGGATGAAGATAGCTGTTGGGGACCGACATTACTCTTGGCACCACTGCTAAAATGGGGCACTGGTTTTCCAGGCTGGGTTCCACAGGTCTCAGATTGCTAGGACAGAGCATACAAAAGGTGTAGCGTTTCAGTCATGGCACTCTGCAAGCTTTAAGAGCCCATAACACAGCAACACACTGTACCTTCACAACTCTTTTTGTCAGGACCAAGTTCATAGCCAGGATCACAGGCGCACTGGTAACTGCCCAGAGTATTTACACAGCGCTGCTCACAGCCACCATTGTCAGGTTTGGCACATTCATCTTCCTCTGCCAAGACAGGGAAGAATGCAAAAATGTGTTAAATAATTACCTTCCTCAGCTGTAATTGCTGGATCAATATTAACCCAGAAAGCTGTACGCATGCCATTATAAGGTGCACTACATAACACACTGTGGTTGCTGACTAGAGCATTTTCAAATGCTAAGGAGACCTGCAATGGAGAAAATAAAAATTTGTCCTTTGTGGGATTTGGGTGGGTTTTTTTACAACAATACCTACTGACAGCTGCAGACCTAATTTATAAGCACTTTGTGGGCAGCATACAATAATTCAGGCAGCAGTAATCTAAAGGTTTTATAAAGTATTGAAAGAAAGATTGAAAATCCACAGCAGGGTCACTTGAAGGGCACTTTATCTCCCACAGAATCAATTTGTGCATTATCCTGAGTTCATACTCAAAAACAGATTAACAGAATCCTCAAATCCCAGGTTTTCATTCTACCCATATTAAAGGGAAGAAGATGCATCAGTGATGGGGGAGGGAAAGGAATAATATATTATCTGTAGTAGCTCTGAAGTATACCCATGAGATTCATTGTTAAAATATTCCTCAGTCGTTAAAATATTGTTTCCTTATACCAGGACAAGTAATTTCTTCAGAATAAAACAGAGCTCCTACTCATGTCTACAGCCTTCAATGTTATGATTACCTACACTGAAAACTAGCAGTTAGGGTAAGAAAAGCCTCAGCTTGTGGCTTTTCAAAAAAGCAAAAAGGTTCTCCTGGTGGCACGACCTGTAGTTCAGGTGTCACCATGGCCACACCACTACTAGTGGCTTTTACTGTGCCAGAGGCAGCACAGGGTAGGAATTACAACCTCTTCATGCACCAACTGCTGCAGGTATATCTGCAATTGCATTACACCTGCCCCACCTCCCTTATCCCCCCCCAAAATGGAGGAAGACTGTGAGGCCATTGGTCACTGTATCATCTCTCAGCTGTACTTTTTTTCTTGCTCACAGAAAGTAATAAATTGATAAAGCAGCCTAATGCAGCAAAAGGATTAGAAAAATACCACAACATTTAGACAAAATACCCATTTGCTTCTATTGTGATTATACTATTTAAATTTACATTTGATAACACAAATATAAATAATATTAAAACAAAACCAAAACAAACAAAAAAAACTCACCACAAACATTTTTTACAGGATTAAGTATGTTTCAAAGGTGTTTCACAACTAAGCTGATTATTTGAGCCTGAAGAATCCAGGAAATTGCACTGAATATGTTCCTTCATTCTTTGGATGTTTTACAAGGAGATAGAAATACCTCAACTCTTTTGATTTGATAAAATTTCATGCCAACGTAAAAAATATGCTGGAGACAGCACAGAATTGATTTTAGAAAAAGTAGGTTGAAAAATATTTTTCATATCCTATAATATTTTTTTCTAGTGCAAAAAGAAGTGATAAGCAACTCATAGCTTCCAAAACATGCTTTAGCATTTACCTTTAAAAAAGTTAGCTGCAAACCCTGCTTTGTTAACGGTTCCATCAGAAACAAACTTCATCCACAGGGTATTAGAGGTAGATCTAATATCTTCTGGCTTGTCATAGCCACAAAAGTGACCAATTAAAGGACTGTTCTCATTCGTTCCATCTCGAATTTCCAAGTAGTCATATGCACAGTTATCATGTCTTTCAATCTGTAAAAAAATATTTTTTGAAGTGATCTATTTGAACTTGACCATAAATATCAAATATCAATCAGCTAATATACAGAAAAGAATTTTTTCAAAGTTAAGGTTAGGGTTCTCTATTTAGGGTCCAAACAACAGGAAGATAAGAAAAGGAACAAGTATCACTGGACTGTTTTTAATATATTTGTTTTCTACAATAATAAATAATTTTGAGATTATTATACTGAACATAACAGTCTAACTGGAAAAATGTAACTAAAAAAACACCCGCTCACCTCTAAGCATCCCTATGTTCTGTCAAATTCCTACTCTTAGTTCAAGTAAAGTCATCTTTTCTCATGTACACTCACGTATACAAAATTAATGATTCAACAATTAACCAGGTCAGAAATATTAATTGATTTTGAAATATTTAAAAAAAAATATTAATACCAGAACATTTTTAGACATTATCAACATATACTGTTTCAGGTGATTATCAATATTTTATTTTCTTCCTTCTTCTTCAACACGGTGCAAAATTTTGCACTTGCTAGTATCCACTGATGTTGCAGAGCAAATGTAAAAAAATTCAGTACATTTAGAGTTTGAGACATCTGTAGAATTAGATCCAAATACACTTCTAAAATTATCAGTCATTAAGTAGCTAGTAGAACAGATGACAAAAATATAATCAATATTTTTTTGCAGCTGATGTGTCTGATTTCTGATGCACGGTTCCTGATTTCAAGTGTCTTCTTTTAACTTGAGTGAATCTTGGATGGAGAAATCTACTGAAACCAGAACAATTGAAAATGCACCTCTCATTTAAATGTCCTGCCAGATGACATCCAAACATAGACCAGCACGTGAGTGGACATGTAAATTTCTATTTGGGTAGCAAGTCTCGTGCTCTTTACATAATAGTATTTGCAGAGTTAGTCAGAGTGGGAATTGCAACAAAGAAGAAAGCAGCAGCAGCCCGAATATAATCCTATATTATAAATCCTATCTGAAACACGGATAATTTATGATGCTTGTCTTTATTGAGAGAGTATCTTTCCCAACAGAATTAAAAGCTTTTTTTTTTTACTACAGGAATGCTGCAAGTTACTCAAGTAATATAGCATCTTAGCTATAAAAGAATTAACTAAATCCAAGCATTCAAAAATAAAACCTCTAAGAAAACTATTGTTCAACTATGCGGCTGAATCCATGAGGCAGGGTTGTGGGGCGGACATGACCATGGTCAGGGAGAAAGTGTTGCAGAAGCCTCAAATTTAATTCAACGCATCCAAATTCTATTAAAACGACTAAGAAGTCAAAACCAAACCAAACCTAGAAAAATCTACATCTTATCTCAGGACAGAGGTTTTCTTGCATGTAAGCTGCACAGTTTGTACAAGTGGCCGCTGATACTCTGCTCTAATTGTGCATTATGACCAAGACTAAGTCCAGTAACCACCACAGACTAAGGAGATTTCATTTAGCACATTAGGATTTCTGCTTCTTTTATGTAAGAGGGAAAATTGGGGGAAGGGGTTGTTTGGTTTTATTTCATTTTAATGGCATCAAAATACGGCACTTACATACAGAATTTGTCTGTTTTCTTTCCAACTTTCCAATTCTTCAAGATTTACATACTTAATTTTCCCTCACTCACTTCTCTGGCACAATTCGTACTGCCATTCACTCTGATTTCTTAGCTGTTTGCTCAGGAATTGCTTTGGGCCAGAGTTCAGGAAATGAAAAGTCAAAAAGATTTGGGATGCAACTACCCACTGCTGACTTCAATGACAATTGTACATTTCCAACTAATTTTATCAGACACGTGCCTACCTGAGTACTGATAAGTTTTTGACACTGTAATACCAATTCCAAATTTTCTTTAAGTAACAAATTTTAAACACATGACATCGTATTCCAATTTGAAACAAAGGCTACCTTGTTATCTCAATAAAAAACACTGGCACTCTGATGCAGAAAGAAGTGAGCTGGTCCAAAGACCACTATTATCAATGAAGGAATTGTGTATTTTCCCCACATGTCTGTGGTCATTTCACTACTCAAGACTTTTAATTAATGTCTGTCTTTTTCCATATTTCCATGTTTTCCATGTTCTGTGGGGTAATATGGAAAATCTGATTTTTCACAAGCCAAGTGCAGCTCTAAGTTACATGTACCAAACTCCCAATGAGGTGAATTGTTAATTTCTTTTCTAAGAATCACTCTATTTTTGGCAGAAGACAACAGCTAAAAATATGTTTTGTATAGCAGTAAGTCACTAAACTTCTTAAGATTATAAAAATCAACCAACTTAGAAAATGCTCTTGATTTTCAACAAAACAATTAGAAAGGTGGCCATTCTACCATATTCATTTATTTTTAGTGTACTACTGCTACGAGTGATGTTATTATAATTATCAATATGATTATATCAAGAGATTAAATTCTTACACCTATATATAAACTAACAGATAAGTATTGCATTTTTGAGAAATGAAAACTGGGTTAGAGGTACTTGGTAACCATTGAAAAAGAACTAGTATAAAACCTATTTTGCTTATATGTACCTCAGGTCTTACGATGTGGTACTGTTGTCTGGGAACACTGCCATACAAAGATCTATTACACTTGAAATAGCCTCATTTTCTTCCTACTACAACGGCAGAAGATCTCCTCAAGTTAATGAAAGGACTCCCAGTTGTAAGTGAGCTGATCCTGTAAACCTTATTTACTGGAGCATTAACATTTCACAAAATTGATATTACATGCGGATAAGAAGGAATATGCAAAATGTTACCAAACGCAAAAAAGCATAAATAAACAAGTTTTACAGAAAAAATGCATTGCGTATAGGAGAACAAAAGATACCATTGGGTCCTCAAGGCCTCAGAGGAAACCCAGAATTTGAATGGCATTAGAGAACTAAGTTGAGGAAATGCCAGAAAAATTCCTAAGACCAGAGCATAAGCACAAGAAAACACTGAGAAATCTCCTGGTCAAAGGGAAAGCCAGATATGTTCTCAACATTCATTCTAAAAAGAAAATAAAATTTCTTGCACATAGTTTCAGTTTTGAAAAAAACAAAACAAAACAAAAAAACCCCAAAGCAAACAAACCAAACAAAACAAAACAGAAAACAAGAAACCAGAAACAACAATGACTTTACCCTCAAATGTATTTGGTCAAAAATTCTAGACTACCTTTGTTTTGCGGTCCTCCCCCAATAGAAAAAAATAAATAGGAAAAGAAAAGAGTAGAGGATTTGAAGAGCAAATTTGGTAGTAATCATATTTCTGGAAAGATCTTCCAATTATTTTTTGTCATTGTTAATTTTTTTGTTGACAGAGTCAAATTCCAGTATTGGAAAGCATACCTGAGTCAGGTCATAGACATTACAGTCATGAAAGCTGGGATATATCCCTAGTGGAATCAGAATATCAGATAAATTTTATTCCCTGATTTATGTAAGAATAATTTAAATGAACTCTATCTGCACAAAGATTAACAGGGCCACTCAAATGAGGAAGATTAATACGGCTCAGCTCTACAAACCCTCTGGATTGCCTTAGCTTATGAGACTGTGCCAACAAAAGTTCTTTAAAAAATATATATATACATACACATATATATAGGGCACTAATTTTCAAAGAACAAGTTGATAAAGGTGACTATAACAAAGAAGTAAAAAGATGGAGTTACCAGTCCCAACATCTCTGCTGTCATCTAGATACTGGGAAGTGTAGCTGCCCATCAGGCAGCCAAATAAGAAAGGGTAATCCCACACTCAGTGGAAAATGCATTGCCCACAGCAGGCAAAACAAGATGACTCATTGATACAGTTTGAAATTCTCAGCTTCCCTAGTGCTTTCATTTCAGAGTGAAGGTTATTTATACAGTTATTTCTTCTAGCATTACATATGGATAATGAGAATTCCTCTTACTTAACTGTACCTTTCAAAGGCCAGAGAAGTAATTTTCTCACAAACACGCTGCAATAACTCTTTGGCCTGACATTTACTTTTTTTGATCTCAGCTGGCATGAAGAACTGTGATTTTTAAACAACTTTTTGTTTTAATGGGCAGTGCACCAAGGATTCTGTCCAGAGAGGGACTTAGTACCAAAAAACAGAACACCTACGTTCAGGCACTTGGACCTGAAATGGAAATCAGACCCAACAGTGAACGTCTAGGCGAGGCACTGCAGAGCAGTTTCCAAAGCAACTCTCACTCTCAGTGAGGAGCCTTGTGGACCAGCCAATAAGAAACACCACAAAGACAGATCTAACAGAAGTCTTGTGCTTTTCTGGGGCACCTCATTTGGTGCTCAAGGGTCTTTTGCCCCTCTGGAATCACAACACAGATTCTCCCTGGAAAAGTATGTGCCTTTCAAGTCCCTACTGTTGGAAAATTTTTTTTTTTTTTTTGAAAATACATCAAGAAGGGGCACTAACTTGAAACTACCACTCAACCATACTTCTGCTCAATTTCCTTTCTTATTATGAGGTGCCAGTCCACACGTTTCACCTCTAGAGAGTGCCATAATACTAAATAGTCTGGGGGAAAACTGCACAATTCTTATAGCCTTAACCACTACCCTACTAAATTGTGCTCTCATTTGCTGGTCCTTTGCTTCTATTTTCTGTATGTTGAGGCATGAACATGCCATCTTCACACTTGCAAATAATTTGTCATTTGGTGATATTGAACTGAGGTCAGTTCAAGCAATAATGTACTATGCATGTAGACCGATGCTGAGCATCTGCATGGAGATCAAATACTGCACCAAGTTTCTTATGCAGAGGCACAGTGCCATTTCTCTTGGGATCACATAAAAAAATACTGAGCACCAACGGCAGACTAGAAAAGCTCCATATCTAGTCAGTAAATTATATAGAGTTACTGAAAACATATTTCATTTTCAACAGTGCTTAAAAAGAGAGTGTGACATGCTACATTAAGCAATTTTGAGCCAGGTCATGCAGAGTCTGAATGGCATTTGGGCAGGGAGAGCTGATCTTGTCTGCACTAGATCCAACATTAATTCTAGATTAAAAAAAAAGGAAAATTATGTAGAATCTGTGAAACTATTAAATTCTCCACTGTTCATATTCATAATTGCTGAAGAAGTCTCAAACCCTTGTTATCTCATGCTCGGACCTTTCACCAGTCATAGCAAAAATGTGCCATACGGCTGAAGTCTGTTTGAAAGACTAAAATTACAGGTTGAAAATTATATCTATATTTACAATATATGTGTTTATATCTATGTGCACCATAAAGCCAACAAATTTTAGATTAAAAAAAGGGCATTCTTCATTTCATTACTGCTGAGGCATATTCAAATTAAACAAGTTAACTTAAAGTACATTTTTAAATTTATCTACAAGCTTCAAACCAGTGTATTATGCATGTATAAAAAAGACACATGAATTATAACTTTTCCTTGTTATACAACAGTTTACCACTGTTTAGCAATGTTATACACAGAGAGATGTACACTAAAGACACATAAGTATGACTCATCATGGCTTCTTTCTTCCCTCTCTAAATATAGGTTTGGAAACTGAATTTAAGTAGGCTTTTTTTTTCTTTCTTCTTCTCAAAACACAAGCCAAAAACCACAGTAGTTTCTTTCCAAATAGACATTCATTTTTAACAGTAAGATTTAGCAAAGATTAAAAAGTCCATATTATTTAACAGAATATTAAAGCATCCTTGCTGAACTGGATTACGTATTTGTTAAACTGTGATTATTGTCAATAAACATTCCAATTTGAATAGCATAGAAAAACCTCTAGTCTTGAAAATTTTTGCAGAAAGGAAGGTTTCATGGAGAGTAGAATTAGATTCTGTAGATTATTTTTCATAGAGGATTCTTAAATTCATTCACAGGTTTAAAGGGGATTCCCTTAGATGTCACTGTCACTTATCCACTAGATGCTTTTCTGAGATCATTTAAAAGGCTTTACCTCAAATGCTTGAAAGGTTAATCCTACATTGTAGTTTTCTGACACTGTTATTTTCCACACACATTCCTTCATTGGTCTGTAGTCATCAGGATAATTTGGAGACTGGATCTGGCCTTCATTTTTGTGGATTTCACCTCCACAAATAGCTGATAAAAGCATAAAATTCTTATTGTAAATGATGCCATTTTCTGTTCCCCATGCCCAAACTGACACTTTGTGCTCCACTTTTTAAAACTAATTATAAGATTATTCTGAAGAAGATTTTAAAAGTCTACCAAGGACAAATTCTTGAAAATACAATTCATTTAAACCACTATACGTATTTCAGTTAGCAAATATAATCCTGCATATAATTCCAATAGCTCTAAACATGTCTACAATTTTCAGGAAGACTTTGGAATCATGGATAATCTGAATCTATACATTTTACAGAGTATATTTAAAAGGTCAAAATAATTACATTTTACTTTTTGTTCACTTTTGAAATATATTCATTGAAATATACTGATGAAATAGAAACATTCTTCATTAATATTTAGTAATGTCTGGAAAGAGACAAACGAGATGTAAAGATCATTATAAAATGAGATTTCTATTTTAATTTACAGTTTATTACTTCAAACTTACACTGAATTTGAAGAAACAGATAATATAAATAAAATTTTTTTCGTGAAAAGTCGATGCACTTTTCAGGGTCCATACTGATAACCATGTAAAAGGCTGTGAATATGAACTAAATCACAACTTTACTACCATACATTCAATATTTAAGAAAACAGGTTCTATTTTAAACAGGTGAACGTTGAGTTGCTAATAGACTCAGTGTGTGAGAGTCTCTATTAAGTAATCCCAGAGCATATGGAAAACTTAAGTCAGATTTTTCTGAAGAATAAACAGAAAGTACTCAAAGAAAGCTTCCCACACACTAAGCACAAGAATATTCACATTTAGTTAATTAAAAGATGGTAAAAAATTCTTATGATTATCAGCAGTGGTGTCTGTAGAAACGAGGTCATTTGAAATCTGATCACAGGAAGAGTTTCAAAATGTCCTGTCTACTAAGTTAACACCTACTGTCTCTTTTAGTAATAAAATATCAATTCCATACTAAGTTATTTCTGACTTTTTTTTTTTAATATCTAAAGGTATATGGTTAATATTTTTCCTCTATCATCAAGTCATTTTTAATTCTGTAAAAGGTTTACCTTCATAAACTGCTGCGAAACCTTTCCCAACCCAGTTGCTGCTGCTGCGAAACTCAATCCACATCCTGCTGTCGGAGGATGCAAGGACTTCTGGCAGTTTGTCACCACAAAACCTGCCTAAAAACATGCAACCAGTAACTGCATTTTCTGCCACTTCTGAAGACAAACGCTGCAAACATTTATATAAGTGTTTAACATTATAAGCAGAAGTAGCATAACCAACTCAGTGGAACTATTCACACGCTTTTGATTAAGCACATTTATTTCTACAGATCAGGACCTAATACACAAGGATTTTACTATAAAGATTTCAGTACTTCTTTTCATTGCAGTCAGGCTCACAAATCTAAGTAAAAAACCAAAGTAGAAAAATAATCGTTATAGATTGTTTCTATACATACAAAGCCAGGCATTTTGGAAGTGGAAAGTGAGTACTAACCTTGAGAGGAACACAACCTACATCACAGTAATACCATACATTGCGCCTAAGGACCAAAGACATTTAAAAACTAACATCCAAATGACCCTAGACTACGTTATCTTCTTAAATTCAGCCTATGTAGGTGAAATTTCTGTTTATCTAGGTGATAGAGAAGACAACAGGAAGAAAGGGCAATTACTATCTGGTCTTAATTGTTTTTTTCTTTTCTTTTTAAGGTTAAGAAAATAGGCACTAGTGTTAAAAAGTTGTCCTGTGTATCTACTGCCCTCTTTCTTTCTTGCTGTTTTTAAATTGTGGTTCTTAAGATGCTAACGAATAGTGTTAGTCTTCATTCTAAAAACAACAACAAAGCTGACTCAAGAAGGTGGAGACATTCATGTTTCCTATGGTGTGAAATCCCCAGTTTCAATCACAGGAGATCACAGGGTGTCAAACTGGGCCTCTGGATTGGGCAGTGGCAATTACGGGGTACGAAATCTTCCCACCAGCCCTCTGAATTAGGAATGGCTGCAGCTTCCTGCACATTAGTGGCAACTTTAAGACTTAACTCATCATTACTTTGCACATCTTTTCTCTGCAGGAGCAGGGAAGGACATGCAAAGAAGAAATAGAAGTAATTTTCTACTCATAATTTTAAAAGTACAGGAACAGACCTGATAAGTACAACTCTACAATGGGTGCCGTCAGCCACAGTGCAGGTGCTCATCATGTGCTCCATGGATTTCCCACCACATGCTCTACAGATTTGTCTCTAACGATTTCCCCATTTCTGTGAACAAAACTATGGTAACTTCATATTTTAGCAACCACAAGCAAAAGGTTGCACATTTTATAGTTTTCACCTTTCCACATAGGAAGCTGAATAACAGCTAGCTGCAGTGAAAGGAAGGCTTGAGGCTTGGAGTCAAATAAACCATTTATTTGAAGCCATTTAGAGTTTTTTCCCATCCCCAAGTTTACATACATTCTAGAAACCTAAAACCCAATAGGTTTGTTGTGAGTTTGACAGCAAGCAAGTCCACTGAACTGAGTGACTATGGTAACTGGACAATGAGGCATTCAACAGTTGCATACCAAGCAGAGGCGATTTTCTCCAGTAGCCATCTCTTACTTCAATATAGTCGTACCAACAGAGACTGCTCTTGTAAAGGTCCATGGTGGTGAAGTTTAAAACAATCTGCAGAGGAGAACACCTAATTAAATCACTTGTGGTTAATAAAATAAAATGATCTCAACAACATTTTGTAGAACTGAAGCCACAGTGGTCACCCATAACAGGATTCCAACTGCCTAGACACTTCATTAGCCTCTCCTCAACTATTTCTTATAGTAAGCAGAAGTTGTTTGGAAACATTAAAGGTTTTTTACTTAATCTTAAGTATTTGAGCAGATTCAAGACAGACTACTCACATTTAATTCTTACAGGGAGCTTTTCACTGAGAAATGAAGTTTGAGAATGCTAATAAGGTAAAATAATGTGCTAATATAATTTTAAGTATGTTATTTGATAATTCTCTTGCCAACTCCTCTTCCATTCCACTGTGTCTATAATCAGTACTGACAGCTGTAAAAAGAAAACTATTGTTTTATTTTGGTTATTGTTTCTTTCCACTACTGTTTTGATAATTTACTTTCAGACAAGTCAAATATCAACAAAAGTGGATCGTAATGCTGAAAGCAGTATCACTAAAACAAATGGTACAGTCCCTTAATGACTCTTAATGAAATTGAAATAAAGCTTTTTATATAGAAATCTGAGAACTTTTGAACTTGAACTCTCACTTTTACTGATCACATCTGTAAACAGGCATATTTTGAATACATAACATCAGGCCTACCCTAAGCCACTACATTAGCCCACTTTGGTTTAGAAATACTAATACTAAACTGCCAAAAACTTACACTTTTAACAAAGGAGTAGGATTTGTCCTGGACCACAGGATGACAAAATAGCTACAATTTGGGCCCTGACTGACTGGGACAGTCTTAGCAATATGGCCTGCAATTTCAGGGATCAGTCCAAACAAGAAGATTAAAAGTAATTCATATTTTGTATAATCAAATAATTTCCAATTCATACCCCTTCATTATATTTAGGTGTATTTGGAAAAAGAATTGATCTTCTCCCAAATCAGTTCCTCAGTGTAAATTAATAAATGTTTCAGCCTAACTAAAAATCTTTATTCCCATATTAACATAGAAGTGGTTTTATTTTTAGCTGTGATCTTGGGAACTCACAATCGAAACCTGCTATTATAAAGCAAACATGAATTGCTGCACAGTAGCAAATACCTCATACTGCAAAAATAAATCTCCATGGCAGCCTATCAAGCAGCTGTGAGTGTCAGTTGAAAGGAGAGGAATTTACCCGTAGTCCAGCTGCAAGAACGAAATATAATACCATAACTGAAACAACAGGCCCAACTAGTCAGACAAGATGGTTTACTTCCATCTCCTCTGAAGGCACCATGTGTCCCTCCAACCATAACATAGTACAATATTAAACCAGAAAGGCAGAACTTTTTCCAACTGTTTAATTTTAAGACCATAAAAACTATTAGCTATTGCATGAAGCTAATCTAAAGATAATACAAAGCTAAATGGTTTGGGTGTGTAGGTTAGTTGGTGGAGAGTCATGATAAGGCTCTTCTCCAAACAATGCAAACTGGAGACATTCTTTCATAGCAAAACACTATGTGTCTTAATATTAAGCTAGCAATAGTTTTGCTTTCACTTACTTTCCACAAATAAATAACTAAATACATCCATATAAGCAACTACATTCTCAAAAATTTCTTTTGTTTTAATGGAGAATGGGAAACTTTCTGATTTAATCTTAAATGCTGTATCTTCTCTTAACCCTTAGTGCTGACACTACTGACTGGCTGGAAGATGAAGCTCACAAGTGCTTCTATTCAGCTTTCACCTTTACTGCCATGATGCTGTAGGAAACAGAAAAAATCTGTAAGGCTACATATAAAAAACAACAGCCAGGAGTCCTGTACAGTGCATTCTGCCGGCAGCCACAGCCTTGTGGAATGAAGGTATGGGACACGAAGCATGCCAAAGACCATCAGGACAATGCTGATGAAATGCATACCAGCTCTGATGGTTGAGTATGGCCGAACATAAACATCCACAAGCTGCTACCACATCCAGAAAGCCTGCAAAAGGGTTTCTTAAACAGCAGTCTGCCTCTAGCACTGTGTTCTCCATGGGAACACCCCGCAAGCAGCTTTGGTACGTTGTTAGCGTAGCAGAGGCAACAAACATAGTCTGCCTTCTCTCTTTTGGCCCCTTCCTTCTGTCATTTTAGAGCCACAAAGGGAGACAATAATTTAGTCTCAGATCTACATGTAAAGAACATCTGCTTCAACATTAATTTGATGCTTTGAAAATATATTTAGATAATATTAACTCATGTCCAGGCTGCCATCGACACTCTGAATCATAAAGAGATATAACAATGAAAATGGTCATCAAATTACGTGGTACACTTCCTTCCCAAGCTCAGAGATGAAAATGGACTAATCTGAAATCAGGCACAATTGCTGTGCAATTCCTTCTCTTTGTTGCAATAGAAGTTACAGTAGAAATTAATATATTTAAGGAAAATACGTTCCTTATACTGAAAAATATGCAGTAGTAGTTATAGTATCTTGAATTATTTTTCAGTATAGGTATGCTTACCCTTAATTTTGAAAAACAAAGCCAATTAAGTCCTAATAAAAAAACCCAGTTTCAATTAATATCTTGTATTGTGTACATAGGGGATGTGTTCATAAGCATGGAATTAAAAAAGATAATGAAATGTTCACCCATTTAATCAGTGAATTATAATAAAGGGGGTTTATATAGAAAATACATCAAATCAGTGCTTTTAAAGATAGACCAGCCAGGGAATCGAGGGGGTGGGGGGAAGGAGGGACTGTTGTTTATGTCTTTTGTTTGGGTTTTTTTGTGAAAGCCAGTAAGCAAATCATCCAGACAGTCCACCATTAAACTCCAAAGAACTGAACTTCCAACTCTGAGACATCCAAGATTTGATTCTACATCTCCTATATCTCTCCAGGTTCTGTGAGCTAGACTTTAAAACTCCTTTCCCATTTCAGATGTGGCCAGTCAGGTCAAGTAGAACAAAATTCACCAGCAAAGGGACAACTGGAATGACTGAGGTAAGCACAGCACACACTTTGGATGCACTTTCAGCAGAGCAAGGACTATAATGCAGGTTTCTACCAAACAACTTCTATCTTCAATCCAACTATTGAGCTGCACTTCAGATGGCTCTCATTTTCCTCTTGCCAATTTTTCACTTGGGCTTTGGTGGAGAACGATTTTTTTTTTTTTTTTTTTTTTAAATTTTGCAAAATAGGAAGAATATTTTCTTTCCAGTGTTATTGAGAAAATTGACAGAAATCCTTCAATGCCATACTACTCAATTTCCAGACTATTGCACTGTTTACCTAGAAACAGCATGCATCAAACCATTAGTTGATCCTCTCAGCTGACATTCACTGGGTTGTGTCCATCCACATGCTCTCACGCATTTTTCAGTCTAACTGCAGCACCTCCTGTTTTGTCTTCCCTGTCTTTTTTTTCCTGGATGCAGACTTCCTGTGCCATTCCTTCCCAGAAAAAGAACCTCACAACTCACCTCTTTGTTTTTGCCTACTGCTGCACCTCTTAAACTTCTAGCTTACATGGACCCTTTCCCAGACATCTAACCCACAGGGCATTTTGCCTTTACTATTCAGGCACTCCTTCAGGGACATGTACTGAAGAAATAAATGTACAAATATTATCAGAATTCCAAAACCACCTACTTACCATGTTATTCTCCACAAGAAATATGCAGATCTGGCTAAAAGTACAATCATTCCTATGCTTTCCTCTGCTTCAATTTTTATTAGCTTTCCAAATGCTATTTGAATCTACCTCTGAGGATGGCAGAGAGGTCCTGTATATTGTCTCATTCACACAGCAATTCTGTTTGTCCTTTGCAGACTGTTTCTTCTTCAACCTGTCCTTCAAATAAAGAGGCCTCCCTAACTACAAAATTTTTGCTCTTTTCCTCAGCTTGTTCATTTTGCATTTCAGATTCCTTCTAAACTCCAACCCTTTTCTCCTGAGTTTCTCAGACCATAGGAAGCTATCTCGGTACCCAGCCATACTATTCAAAAACCCCGCTGCCCTCAGCTGTCTCCTTGTCCTTTTCCACCCATGCCCACTCCACCCCAGCTGTGCAGGGGTTCACAAGAGAGAGCCTTTTTCTCTCCTCAGATGAGATGCAGACAGCTGGGTTAAGGTCAGGCTACCTTCCACAGCTGATTAAACTAACCCAGCTGGCTCTGTTGGAAGTAAGTTATGGAAGCCACATCCTTTACCTCCTCCATTGGCTCAGCTGTGTAGAGCCTGGAGGTCTCTTACCAGTATAGCCGCAAGTTTTCCATTTTCCGTGACACAGCTGAAACATCAGATTTCTCTCTTTTCCCTTTGGAAATCTGCCTTATTCCAAACCTTAGTTGCCAGAATAGAGTTGGGAAAAGGATTGTTTTACTTAAATGTGATCATGTCATTGTCTCAAAGTGCTGCTATCTGAATGGAAACAATTAAAATTTAATGACTGTCCTTAATGGTCCCCTCCTTTGAAACTATATTAAATAACCTTCACAGCCTTTTCTCGCTTTGACATAGCAAGGTATTCGATGATACAGCTATTCCTTAACATTGACCAGAATTCATTAGCTGTACATAGGCAGAACCCTCAATCTGTCACAGCAGGATTTCTGGTCAGGAACCAAACAAGTACAAATATATTTAAGATTCTGATTTCCAGTTCTGCAAGGTATTAAACAGAGCTACAGACAAGGCAAAGCTTGTTCAAGGGGGCAGGATGTCTGAGTCTTCATAAGAAAAACAATCAATGGGTGTTTGTCAGCACAATTAAGGAATTATTGATTACACAGTAGATTCAAGTGTGGTACTGCAGCTTCAGAGAGAATATATCATACCTCCTACTACCTGGGATAAGAAAGCACAAAATATACAGCAAACATCACATGGTACTAATTTTTCTGTAAGTAGCATTTTTCCCATATCAGCCAAGGATTCAGCTGTCCTATTTTATCATTCAGGTTAAATAAAACATTAAGGAAAACTGGAAAGTAATGTAACCTATTGAAAAAGGCAGATTCAAAAAAAAAAACCAAACACTGGCATAGTTGCAACTCCCTAAGCCAACAAAATTTCTACACACCAGAAGGCAGGATTCATCCTGGCAGAGGGCATACAGTATTACTAACACCATCCTCCTCTAGAGATTTTACTGTGTATAGATATACTGTGTATAGATGTTTACCACAGAGTCTCAAGAGAAAATAAAAGATTAATGAACTACTTTTTTTAGTAACAGCGTTGCACACATTTTAAGTTGGGGTAGCAATTTGTAATGTCTACCAATAAAAGGAATGCTGCAGCTAGTGCATACCACTGAAGTCCTGTCCTTCATTGAGTTTCCTGCTATCAAAGATCAGAAGTGTCTGTATTTGCAGAAAGCAGCATGGATAGAACAGAAGTCCTCTAAACTACACTCAAACAGTACAACGTTAAATATCAATAAATAAGAGATGAGAACTAGACAATCTGGACTGATGCTTTTTCAGTTTATTTTTAGGCGATTGAAGTGCTCACTGATGTTTCAGAACATGGTGTGATGTACTCAGACATACTCTAACCTCCACACAACATTCCTGAGATCTATAGGGGTCAAAGCAGCAAACAAAACAATACAAATTTAAATATGTTTTTATTTTCCCTTCACAACATGAATATGTTATCACCATTTACTAAGAAAATTTGGGATTGAGCATAATGTGTCCAAGGTACCTCAGTAAATGCACTAGTTAAGATTTAGACCTCATTTCAGCTGCTGTTCACATTAAGTACTTGCTGCAAATAGGGTCCTTCATCTCAAGACAGACAATATCCTATGGGAACAGCACTGACAAAACAGGTTTTTTGACATTAGCACAAATATAATTTACGTCATTCTTACGGAAGTATATGGAGACTATGAGAGCTGGAGGTTAGAACAGTGCCCTATAGACATGACTTGGCACATCAAATTTCAATTAGAAAATTGTGTTTAGTCTTTTGCCCTGTTTGGGATGGGAGGTAGGATGAGAAGGGAGCTGGTTACAATCTCAAGACATAATAGTCTTACAAATATATCACAATTACACTAACAGCCAGAGATAAGCTTACACAAAGTTGGAATATGCTATGAATACCTAAGCCCAACCATCTTCCAACTCATATATTGTTTTTAAAAGCCAATAATAATTGTAGTTGAACACTACATTTTTAATTTTTTTAACTATGGAATAGTTAAAAAAATGGCTGGGGGCTAAGCTATTTTTGTTGTTTTCACAATAGTGTCTAAGAAGCAACACAAATAACAGAGACATTACCTATCTACATTAATTTGCATCTTTTGCGCAAACCTTCTCTTATTCATCTGTTTTCATTTGTTTGTCCCTGCCAACCTGCAGAGCCACCTACACCCTCCCAGAACAGAATGTGTTTATTTTTCCTCCTGCCTCTGGCTCTTGCCCAGAGAATGGCAAACGCTTTCCAAGTCATTTTGCTTTCCTCTCCCACAGTGGCAAACGCTCTTAGAGCTCCTCAGGATCTATTAGCACATCAAGAATATATATTCTTGGTGTCTATCAGGACCCTGACCTGAAAGAAACATAGAACAAAGTAGTCCAATCAGGAGAAAACTATGTCCAGAATGGACTGGGAGACAAATGACAAAACTGACTGAAATACCTGGAGGAAAATGCTGGGTTTTCCTCTTTGGACTGTGCAGTATTGAGGCTGGTGCTGAGTTCTACATTTCAGTCCTTATGTTATATTTGCTTAATATTGGCCACCACTTGTAAAAAACCTCTTTTTTTGTCCTGTATGTTTTGTCTCAGGTGAAACTTCCCATCACTCCCTTTATCCTTGTTTATTTTGAGGTAGGCTAGTATTTGAGCCAATAATTCAAAACAAGATTCAGCTAGCATGTTTTGAAAACGTACACAAGAAGAACAGGTTTTGCCTTCACTAGGATGGCACACTTCTCTCCCTGAACTGCTCTCACCAAGCCAATATTTTTCTTTCCACTTTTTCCCCTAAAATTGATGCCCAGAAAGTAATAGTATATGCACTGGAATGATACCGAGGAATACCTAAAATGACTTTTTCTTTACTCTGTTATATTACTGTTTCGCTTAAGGAAGAAAAAACTTCATTCAGCATACTAAGAGCTTCCTTAGGCAGAGCCCGGCTATCAGCTCCCCACAGCTCGGTCAGCTCACCTGAGCCCATGCTGGAGAAAACACCATCCAGGAGCCTGCACTCTCTCTTCCACCTTTACAGCCAGCTACCAACTGAATTGGAAGCCAGTTTTGAAGAGATTTCATGATGCAAACACATAGCAGATTGAAATAACGACTTCATTTCACACGAAGACCCGCTGAATAGATGTAGTTTTAATGCCACAGACCAAAGTCAAATAAATGGCACATAGCTCATGGTCTAATTTAAGAGACTTTACTATGGCATACCACTGTTTTCAGTTACTGTGGAAGCTTTAAACTTAAATGAAGAGCTAAAGAAACACGATGTTTTACTTCAAAAATTGTATATGAGTTTATCTGATGGAATATCAAAATACCTTCTCCCCAGGGGTCACAGAGATCCTCCATATGCAGTGCGTGTAGGAAGGATAACCATTTGGAAATCCTGGAGAAGAAAAGTTGCCTGTAGATTCCTGCAGAGTTTCTCCACAGGCTGAAAGAAATAAAAGTAAAAATACAAAATTGAATGCACCTAAGAGAAAAATGCATCTTTCCAATGTCTACTCAGAATACATTTAACTCACTGCAGATGCAGAATGGAAAACAGACTAGTTATTTTATGATTTATTCAAAACAATGATTTTAAGCCAGTATGAGATTCATTCCATTTTACACAGGATGTTTTTATTCCATTAACTATTTCAAGTGTGTGCTGTCTGCTGAAATAACTCAAATTACAGCAGTCTTAAAAATGTATTTGCTATCAATCAACTGCAACATTAAACATACAACTTTGGTGGAAAAAAAAAAAAAGTTAGCCACACCCTCAGACACATCCTTTGAGAACTAAAAAGTAAAACAAAAGCTGGCACGGTATGATTAGCACCACACTGGAATTCCATCAGTGGTTTCATTTAATTTAGTACTTTGCCCATGATCTGTCCTAAAGTCATTCATTTACATTGCTACAGAAAACTACATTCAACAAAATCTCTTGTAACTGCGATTTGTAGAGACATGAGTAACAACGCAAAGGAAATGTTAAGTCCTAAAATACCAAAGGCTTTTATTTTCTTTATTATTGATGACTTTAGCACCCATATCTGACCTGTCAATCATGCTACTAGCTGCTGACAGACTGGTTAATAATTCCTTTTCACACTAAAATATAGCATTGGAAGCTCCTGACATTCTGCACCACTAAAACTGATTCTAGTTGGGTGTCATACCTCAGTCATCTTTTTTGACCTTAATCAAGTTGTTTCACCCACCGATTTTGCAGGTGTGATACATGACATGTGCATTTGAGAATATTATCCCATGACTGACAGTGTAATCAGATGTGCAGTGCTTTCAAATTACAGTGCTACCACTGCCAGCAGGTGAACTACTGTATCATCAAAACCTCAATGAATTATAAATTATCTGGAAAATCTTTAAATAGAAGGGGACAAAGGAACAGATTGTTTATGACAAAGACAGACAACACAGCTGTAAAGGCTGTCTTGTTAAAATGCATATGAAATGTAATCTGACAACTACACTGTAATATCAGACATAAGCTACATTCAAGGCATTAAGTATGCTCTCTGACACTGAAACGGTTCTTGTGATGAGGAGAGAAAAGAAAGATTGGTGCAGCTTACCCCCACCAAAAAAAATAATGGCTAAAGTCACCGTCACCATGTCCTTCAGGAATGAAAAAAAAAAAAATCCTCCTCTCATTAAAAAAAAATGTAGTTTTATCTTTAAAAAATTGCAGGCAGCCACAGTAAATGACACATGCACAAAAGGTATTCAGTGCTAAATAATTATTTCTGTAAAAAGCCTTTTCAGTGGAAAGGCTATGCCCATAATTAACCACAATTTATTTTTAACACAGCACTGAATGCAAACTTAAATAAATTGCAGAGTACTGTACTGGGTTCCCCCAGTGCATGTGTAAAGCACCTAAAAGAAGGCCAGGAGTAAAACTGTAATCTTGTACAGGAGTAAAGGAAAGCTGAGCCCAAAAAGGAGATGTCCTGTGCAGCAGTTGCACACAAGACTCTGGAGACCCATGAGCATCCAAATGTTTGCTCACCACTTCCCCCCATGCATGGCTTCATTGAGACTACACTGCATCGATGTACTCTCACAAGGCATACAACCATATTTCAAGTTTTAGTATATCTTCTGTTTGTTCTAGCTATAACTATTTCAACAGCACTACCATTACTAAACAAGCCTTGAGATGATGACATGAGGAAAGATGGGGAATGCCTTTGTCCAATCTTTTCTGCTCACATTGTATTATTTTCAATTAACTTTGACTCACAAAAGCTGATTCTGAAGTCATGCAATACACATGCCCACATAATGTGAGGTATGTAAGCAAATAAAATGCTATAAAGTATGTGGGACATAAAAGATATCAGTTCAAATGCAGCCCTGCAGTTAGTGAAAGGAGAGGAGGAAGACACTGGCATTACCTCCCCTTACTGTGTTAAGTCCCTAAGTTAGCCCATTATAAAATTAAACACTAATAAATTAAGCATAAGAGCTTTACATTTTTGGAAACATTTCAGAATTTTTCTCTCTCATACAGAAAGCAGGATTGTTTTCTTCAGAATATTAATAACACTCCACACTCTATAGTCAGATGTTGTATGTAGCCATAAAACTATGAATTTTAAGTTGCAAAAAGCTGCCACAGTACATGTTATTTTTCTAGGACTTAGATAATAAGGCTATATACTGTAAAGCTGGTAAACCCAACAATTTAACTTATATCTAAAATGCCTGAGAGCTCTCTAACAAATAAAATTTTTCATAAATATTTCTGAACTCAAGGGAAACGTAAGAAAAAAATGTAATTGGATAACTTCTACTAAGAATTAACATAACTAGAATTTATAAAATACGTTTGGGTTTTATGTATTTCACCATATTTACAATTTAATTTAAAATTCCTGGTTACTCAAGGGAAATGTAACAAGAAGAGCTTATACCAATCAATAGTTGAATTAATTTTCTATGGGATGAATTCCAAGCTGGCTTCCAGAGCTGCTGTAGACAGGGTGATATTTTGGCATTCCTTGTTTAAAAGCATATTCCTCTGCAATGGGTCAATAGTAGTTGAAACAATTAAAACTCCATCACTAGAGAATGTAAGGGTTTTATCTGTAATTGAGCTGTGTCAACTGCATTATTCGTGATTAGGCTTATAAGACGTCACATTATAAACGTTTTAGCTTGTGACAGTCCATTAGTAATAGGCTCCACTTTGAGAAAGAAATGTAGAAGTAAAATGATAGTATGCGATATGTATTTAAATTTCCTAAGAATTAATCTTACCATATTTCATGTCAGAAGAAATTAATTAAACTTAGTCGTATACACCTCTGCTTTGTAAGCATTTGTACATTTTTATTCCATTTTTAATCATTAACATTGCCAATGCTTTCTCTGATGTTTTACTTTCCCCTCTCCCGAATGTCGTGCCTTATGGCAGTTTTACTAGGCTAGACTACTTGCAGAAATGTGACTTTAGCTCTACACCGCACACCCTCCAATGAAAACCCAATCTCCTGTCTGTTTTACATCTTGAGAAGGTTAGACTTCTGATAAGACTTTCTGTGCTTCTCCTTGTGAAGATTAGCAATTGTTGCAAAGAGCAGGTGCATTATATGCTTATACAAAGCAACTTCTACCAGTGAACCTGGTGGCAGTGTTTAATTACACAGCCTATGTAGAACACCTCTTTGGGCTGGCCTACACACACAGTCAAGTTCAATTAAGGATTATAGTGAAACCTGCAAATGATGAAGCCCAGCTTCTCCAAGACACTTAGGAAACCAACTCCCATTCCTTTGGCCATAACACTAGCAAATACATACTGTCATATACAGCTAATTTAAGCTTACCCTTTTCCAAAGAGAGTTCTTTAACACTTTTTACTTGGACCCAAGTCTGTACAACTATTCATATATGGCTTATAAAGCTGCCACAGAGCCCCAAAAATATCTGGTGCTGATAAAGAACTTGTTAAACCAAAACTTAAATCGGTTTACTACAACTCAATGTCTTACTGTTGATATTATTCCCCTTTATAGTTATAGGGAGATGATCTTAATCTAGAAACCATAATCCTCCATAAGTAGTGAATAAAGGCTGACTTTTGAAGGTGAACACTCTTTTCTAATAAAATAGAGATTGCAGCAAGTTAAGCCTGAGGAACAGTGAGAACAGCACAAAATCCAAGCCAGGATAGGTATTCTCCATCTGATCTCTTCCACATTGTCACAGACCCTGGCAATTTATATATTTGCTGAACTTCTTCCATCTAACTTTGCTTTCTCTGAACAGCCTTCTCCTGCCAGTCTGAGCCTTCTTTCCGATCTGTTATTCAGTTCCACCCTACTCACTTATTCCTCATCCTCTCTTTCTGCCTAAGAGTATCCTTCTCCGTCATTTCCCTTTCTTATGCCCTTTCTTCTGTAAAACTACAAATGAATTTTAAATCAACTACAATTCCTAGATAAAACTATAAAGATAGACCTGTGTTGAAATTTCAGTAGCTACACCAGGATAAAACATATTCTATTACTGCATTAGACAGTCTGAACACCATTGTAATACATCCAGCCTCAAAGTTCAAGATCTGTTCTCAAATGCCAAGACACCCGAAGTTCAGAAGAAGAGTGTCAGAGGAAGGACCCTCAACTTAGTTGCTTGTTTTCTTCTTATTACTCCATCGTGTAACAATGTAACTCAGTATTGAAATGTAACAGATCCCTATCAGCGACTACGTTTTCCTTTGACAAAAATCCTAAGAAAAAGTTAAACCAAAATTGCTGCTCCTGGGTTGTTGAGTGCCAGTACTCAGCGGGTGAAAGACAGGTTATCAAATGTCATGCCTTGGCTTCAGCAAGCTCAAAACTGGTTCTCAGTCACTAAGCCCTTTCCTGAATAATGACCCTGAATATCCTCACAAGCTAAAACAAACCAGGAGGCTGCTCCTCAGCTGCCTCACTGCTGTGAGGATCAGCTGTATTGTCCAGCACTCCCAAACTCAATTTCATTTTCACAGGCCCCAGAAAATGCAGCCGGCTTCTTGGAGCACAAGCTGCTTGCGGGAATAACTAGAAGTCCAAAGGAAATACGCACAATACCACAGAATACTTTATCAAAACTGTGCGCGTCTCTGGAAAATACTGATTTAAGTTATTGTTTTCTGTATTTTTATTGCATTACATTTAAGGCAGCACAAATAAACACATGAAACAATGCAGATACTAATGTTTGAAATATTCGCTGCTGTTTTATCATAAGCAGACACCATGATTAGCATCTTTTGTCCAAAATAGGAAATATAGCACACCCCTCAAAACAACCCACAGTGTCAGATATTTTATTGCTGTAACACTACGATGATCACGTAACTCTTTTCACAAATCCAAAAGCCTAGCATCCGAATTTGCAGTGCCACTATTTGCTGGAAAAATTATTAGAACACAAGTACCATGCAATTTTCAGAGAGCTGTTTTCTTTATTGGATGTTGAAGTACACATTTTGTTATTCAGCTATTCAGCTTCTATTAAAAATCTTAACTGAAAAAATAGAATATAAAATAGTATGCTATTTAAAATTTGTAGCAAAACCTTCCGCCTTTTTCTCTCTCTTAAAATGCTCTTTTATGGACTGGCTTATCTAAGTAAGGGTAGAAAACAAACGTCTTCTATCTCAAAGTTTGCCAAAGCAAAGTGCCAGAAAAGGAGCACAATCCTGCAACCACCATTCATTTTTATTACCCTGCTAACCTGTGTTCACCAGTGCTGCAAAAAATAGCTTACTTTTAAAGTGCACACTCCTGCTGAACAAACATGGGATTACAGTACTGTGAAACTAACTTTCAACAAGACTTTCAAGACTTTGAAAGAAATGATAACTCATCATTACACATTTTCATGAATTATATAAAAAGGACATTTCCTCCAAACAACTATTTGAACATTACCTCAAAAATCACATTGCATCTTTTTCAGTTCGCTGAAAGTGCACATTAAGAGTATTATAGATACAGAAAAAAGCCAGATGGTAACTTCTATTTTTTTTAAAGTCAATGTGATAAGATACTAGCTACTTTCACAGGGGTTTTGATTCTATAGACTATTTTTGTCTCCAAAATTCATCTTTTATGAAAACATAAATGTATTCTATGTGTTTATGAAATCATTGCTCTCTGTGTACTCTTATTAGAAATACTGCTGCCAAGAAGAATGTTGTTGTTCCAGTACTTTCTGTAACAAAAGAAAATAGCAAAAAATACTCCAAAAGGAACAGTTGTTAAAGAAAACATGTTAAAGTGGTTTCTCCTCTGATAGGCCCATGTGCATGTTCTTGGTATAGAGAACATTATGATTCAGTGTACTTACAGCACAAAGGAAAAGCATATTTCAGCTGTACAGTGTACATCAAACGCACATCAGATGCCCCAGATCTTCAGTAGATCCCACTGCTGCTGGTACAAATTCGAAGCAGCTCCATCACTTCAGTCCCTCTTTTTTGTCCTTCTGTACTGATTAGGTGGTAAAAAGCAGCTATATATCTGACTTGAAACAGTTACTAAGACTTCATTAATTCCCATGAGGAGCAAGAGGTCTGTAAAACCTATGTGGCACAGAGCCGGTACTTCTCACCTCGCACAAGGACTGTGCTGGCAAATTCTTGTGGAGAGATGTCACTTTTGAACTGCTTCAGTTGACACCAAAAGCTAAAACTGGCATTAGCCACAACTACAGCAAGGAAAGTAAACCCTTTTGCTTTCAGATTTCCACCACTCTCCCAGCACTGATTTAAGAAGTAGCAACAGAGAACAAGAACCACAGAGTTGGCTCTGGGTTACTCCAGACTTGCCACTCATGTCTCTGAGACAGACAGCAACTCTACCCCAACATCATTTTGAGATAAAACACTGATATGCATTGAAATTATAGGCTGCTAGAATGAGGGAGAAGATATTCAAATACTAAATGTATCTGTTAAAACCATAGAAATTTTGTGATAAGTTCTAACCAGTTCATCCATAAGAGTTTACAACTTTGTTGTCCTGGCTTGTTATTTGTCAAATTTTCCAAAAATGTAATATTTTCAGAGCTGTTTGCAATAATTCAATGTGCTCCTTGTGCACTCTACTTGAATTCAAATAAAAAAGGCCTCCAGTCAATGTGCAAACCAGAAGTGATACTAAACATCTTTTTTCTTTTCCTTGTTAGTGAACAGCTAAGAAAAACAAAGACTGAAATGTCATGGAACTAAGTGTTGTTTCATGAAGTTTATCTGTCCTTAAGTGCTTTGCATTCCAGAGACCTTACCTATAAGGTTTTTTTATGATTTAATTATTGAACTGCCTACGTCAGTTGCCAACATGGAAACAGACTGCTGAGCAGCTGACTCAAAAAATTTATCATTCCTCTTGAACAACGAGTCAAACAGTTGCTAGTATGTGGGTTTTGTTTGCAGTGAAATACCTGGACATCTATACAGCTTTCTTGCCTGTGCAATATCTCCTTTACTTAGACGAGTACGCTGGCCAATGGCAGGTCGTATACCATTATCATCACGGGAAGGGAGAATGGTATCCAGAAACATGCCCCTAAAAAAAATAAAAATAAAAATAGACCCCAAAAACCCTATCAGGTTTCTGCCATAAAACTGTCTGAGTTTTATGAATGAAAACTGTTATTTTGTAAATCTAGAATTTACATTTGGCATCATAAATAAGAGGGTAAAATGTAGAACTTTAAATACAGAAAACACATCATAAATATTTCCCAGGCTGACAAACTTTATACAAAGTTATCAAAAATAATCTTCTTTCAGTACATCAATTAACATATCAGATTTTTATTTCTGTTAGACAGCAGTAGGTAAATCTCTTACTACTACTAAAACTACACAGGAAAAAGGCACTGCTGTTAAGCTCTCACTAGACTGAAAAAAAAAAATAAATAAATAAAAATATATATAAGATTATATAAAAATATATAAATGAGGCCCCATCACCAAATTCTTAATCACAAAGTTCTTATTTCTAACAAAGTTTTTAAGGCAAGTCTTAAAGTCTAACTTAAATGTGTAGGAGCAGGTAAAGTCAGGCACTCTTGCCAATCATTCTGTCAGGCACTATAACAGATCTAGCTCTACTCTAGTTGCTGCTGCTGCTTTTGAAACATAAATGCTTACTTGCAACCCTCTGCTTGCTTACAATAAAACATATCAACTTACCACGTGTGACTAATAACATTTGCCCTAAATGACTAGATGAAATAGAGAAGCACACTGGTTCCAAATGTGCAGTTTTATTCAAAATTCCCCAAACTTTAAACATGATGCAAAATATATTGGTAGTCTCAAAAAAATTTTGAAAGAGTAAGGTACAAAACTAAATTCTATTATCATGTTAAAGTATTTGAAAATACCTGAAATCCCATAAAATAGCATTTAACAGATGAATATGTTTCTCTACTCTTTTTTTTTCTTTTTTTTTTTTTTTAAACTCTATTGTATGGTGGTAGGGCTTTTATTGAAAAGTAAAACTGACATCTTCAGGCATAATGTAGGTCCAAAACCAGATGAGCAGTAAAGATCTCTGTAGTTACGAATACTGCTTATAAATACAGATTTTTTTATTTAAATTTATTATAAATGAAAAATTTTGAGTATTGCAGGTACATACTACTCTCTTTACCCAGTCAGATTTCTTGTGGCATCACTAGAAACTTTGCAAAAAGGATGTTACCCTAATCTAAACAGTGAAATAAACTTCTTACAGCATTATTCAGTTTCTAGAAATAAAGTACATTATTATTTTAAAAAGCATTTGTATCTATAAATTATAATTTTAGTTTCCACTGATTTTTAGTACAACCTGAAACTGATGCTATTCATCTTTTGAAAAATGTGAAAACAATCTTTTCTTAAATGCCTTAGCATTTTAGCATGGGAACAACTGGTAACAGTTTCAATACAGCATGAGCAACATCATCGTGTGTGACTAGAAATTTATGACATTTTGTTATTTCTACTACTTACCCAGGTGAGTAAAGTCTAACAACAAACAGCTGGCAATATGCCACACTAAGCATGACTCATGCTTTCAAGATAAATCAGTACAAATCAATACACGACCTCAAGGGTTTGCTGGTTGTTTTTAAATAGTATGAAGTAACAACCTCTTGTACCTTGGGGCAGGGCATGCCTACTCATAGCACTATCAGTTTTTGCCAGCTTGGAAAGTGGTGAGATCAGGGCCCTTGAATCAAATTATCTTGATGTTGTCATTGCCCTAGGACTCAAGGGGGTTCCAGCTTGTTAAACTATTTTATATAGGTTCTTATAATCTCTTCCTTAAGGTAATGGTATCTGTAACTGGATTAAGTGGAGTGACTCATATCTACCTCATGTGTCTCATTCCCATGCTCTACCAGGGGTGAATTATGTGTATGCTGAATACATAGTTTGGTAGGATTTTTTTTTTTTTTTTTAATAATATTATTTATGTTGAGGAGAGCAAGCTTAAGAAATTGGCAAAGGCTGGTGATGTTTCTGGTGTTCTTCAGCCTATTTCAGAGACTCAGATTGTCTAGTATTTTTGCCTTAGAATGCATGAATTTGATTTTTTAAAGAAAAGTTAAGTGTATAACTTTTTAAACTAGCACTTTTTGTTGCTTTTTTTTTTTAATGTTTCTTTTAATTTACATTACTCTGGTATTTTCAGAGAGTAATTAGTTGAACTGCATCTTGGTATGAAACATAACAGGAGACAGGGGACTCCTCCTTCATTTATTCTCCAGAGTAGGACTAGCCCACGGGAACAGCTCTTTGTCCAGCTCCCCACAACGATGCTGAGTTTTAGAGCAAGCCCCACATGAGTTTTTATGGAGTTTGGAATGGATCAGCCTACAACAGGCCAGAGCAAAATCAACAGAAATCTTTGTTATATGGTTTTGATGACAGTAACAATCTGTACAAACAATACAGAAGAGGCTACAGCCTCTGTTATAAATGGACAACTGCAGTCCTTTGCAAAGGCTGTGGCTTGTATGGTAAATGTCTTAATACCGTAACATGTTCTACATACATAATCCATAGTTACTCAGACATTATGCATCAAAGAAGATTTCTCTCTAAGAGAACAGACCATGTTACGCATAAAATTCCTAACCATTTCACTCATTCGGTTTTTCTAAATTCAGATTTTTGTGGAGACAAAAAGAAAGTGAGTACTATGTGAAATGATATTTCTAGATTATCTTGTTTTAAGATCTAAAGAACTCAAGTAAGATCAAAGGCTGCTTTGAAACTGAACAGAAACAAAATGTGTTTAAAAAATAATTTAATTATTCAGACTTTAACAAGCTGTGCTCTGACTGTTGTAAGAATACTCTACCGCAAGGGATATTTTAAGTGATTTTGGAATACTTTAAAAAGCATAATTCTTAGCATTCACAGAGAGGAATAGAATTAAAAGTCAAAAGGTATAACCTGAGACTCCAACCTTGAGAAGGTGTTCCTAGCATAGTGCATAATGCTGTCAAAGTCATATGGTTCCCCAAGGGAGTTCACCTCTCCAGGCTCCATCTTCAAGAAGTTGTATTCCTGACCTAGAAATTATTCATAATTAGAGCTTCTTTAATATCTTAAGAGAGTTGTGCAGATAAAGGAAACACCAAAAATAAACAGATCTTTTTTTCATTTCCAAAATACTTATCAGAATATCTCACCAGGCTGGATGTTTTCTCTAATGATGGTGACATGGTCATCACGGTCTGGTCGTGTATGTTCATGCCAAAAACCTATCACATGACCCAACTCATGGACAACTATACCAAATTTATCACAGTTCTTGCCAATAGATATAGCCTGAGGACCATTTCCCCTTCGACCCACATAAGAACAGCACCTGTAATTAAAAAAAACACAGATGAAAGTTTTCATGCATATGTCTACAAACCATATACAAAATTCCGTTAAAATATGGAAAAATATTATATAACAAAAATCAGCACAACACCACACTACGCAATTTCTGCAGTCTCACGCTAGATCTGGTGCAAGAACAACTTATTATTGAGAATACCTAATAAAGGACACATGAATATTGTTGTTTTGTTTGTTTGTTTTTATTTTTCCCAAGGTCTTCTTAAAAGATCCCAGATCTTTTAAAAGATCAACAAAAAAGATCAACAGAATAACCACTTGTGGGTTTGTATCTCAAAATGACATGGAAACTTCTTTTCACCCAAAGAATCAATAAAGCTGACTGGAAGTACCATCTCACCTATGCATATCATTGCTTTTTTGCCTGTGCACACTCAAGAGGCATACAGAAGGAAGCAAAAAGAACAAGTTAAGACAAGATTTCTCCTGTGCCATACTTCTGCTGCACATCTTGACATCACTGACCAGACTCTTGGTCATTCAATTCTGATAAGTTTGCTTTGTTTTGATCTGAAAAGTCGCCATACTTCATTGTTTCCATCTACAAAGTGTGCAGAAATGATGCAAGTGAAACAGTTGTCCTTTAAAATATTCACTTAGCATGCTGCTGAAAATACAGAGAGAAGACATCCTGAATGAGATGCGGAATCCTGTGATGCCACCGTGCAATCCCTCCTCATTTTTTGTTTCTTTGGCTACAGGTAATAAACAATGTCATTTGCAAAAACAGTGTATTAGAAGGTTGAATGCTCTGGATATGTGTAAACCATTTTTTTTTTTTCCTCACAGTCCTGTTTTCTTGTAATAGGAATCTTAGTACCATAAAGTCATATTTTCACAAGAAAAAATGCAGCACAAACAACCCCAAAAATCCCTGCTTCGCAACTGTTCTCATGTTTCATTCCTGTTCCACTGCACCTCCATGATTCCAATGTAAACTTAAGGAACAGAGATACCCCTTTCAGTATTCATACTGTCAGCATTTATACAAGATGTCTGCTTTTTGGTTTGAAAAAAAGTCTGCTAACTATGCTAGCAGTAGTAAAGCAAATCCTACCAAAATGGAAGACAATTTCAGGTTTCATAAGCTGTTTCTCTGTCACCTCTGAATATCTTGAATATTTCAAGCCAGCATTATATTCCCTAATAAAAGCCTGATTTCCCATTTCCACTCCGTAAATTCTGCAGTCTGTCAGGTGGAAGAGAATTGTACTGAGCAGATCACCTCCACATCCACCCTCTCTCCTCCACTTTTCTTTTTTAAAAAACAAAACAAAATCAAACCAAACAAATAAAAACCCAAAGAAACAAACAAACAAAACCCAACCAACCAACCAACAAAACCCAAAATGTATTCTGATCCAACAATTACGTAGTAGAATATATTTGGTCCTTGAGGAGGTTAGTGCTTGTGCAGAGAATTATCCTATCCTTCATACGCCTCTGTGGGCAATAAAGGAAGACGAGCCATAGCAGCAACACCAATAGTGGATTAAATTCTATAGAAAACATTTGCTGGTTTCTCCTCTTCAGGTTTTGTGGTGACAAAGAGACTTTTCACTTTGGTTAGTTGGCTGATTAGTCTTGGTTGGTCTTTTTCAGTTACTTTCGTGTCTAATACAACTAGAATTTTAAAATATGAATATTAGGGAAGTGCAGTTATGGCATTTTAGCTCACAATCCCTGTTCCTAGTAAGCATACACTGATTTTGCACTAATGGTTCAAATCAAGGACACATATACCAAAAATGACAGTAATACCTTAATATTATAAAGGCTACACAAGCTACTTTATAGAGGAAAATATTACTAGAACAGCCTAGGAGGATTGCATCATGAATTTCGAAACTATCTTGAAAATACTGTTGGGAAAAACTATTGTTCATATAACAGTCATTCCCTGGTATCTCAACTGCTTCTTAAATATTACTACCTTCAGAATAAGTTAACTATTTTCTTCCTGCTTTAGACAGTTCCAAGCACAGGTACGAATCACCTTTTTAGGCCAAAGCACTGAATTGGCTCAGTGCTTCAGCTAGAGTTGTACAATATTGTGTGTAATTAATTTATCAAGGTGTCTTCCCTTGATAGCTCTCTTCAAGGCACTGGCAATTTAGACTCACTGCTATAATTCTGTCCCAGTGTCAATGTTGCAGGTTTACATGCTACTGTTCCACACCACAGTAAAAGAAAATAGAGAATATATGTGTATTGCTCTGTGTATTTCTCTCACTCTATATAAACTGTTTTAGCACAGAATTACTATTTACAACATTTATGATAGAGAAATATTATTATTATAAACACCAATATAATTAATAGTAATGGAAAAACTACCTTAAGATGTGCCCTAAAAATAAAGCATAGGTGATAAGAAGGGACATCAGATAGCAGAAGTAAGATTAAAATCAAAGTTTAGAGCAGTTAGACCATTTTATCTCATGACTCCATGGTGTATTTCACCTTTGCACCTGACACACTGACATGGTTTTGCTTAATATATTTTTAGACTATAGGTTTGCAGAATATATATTATGGCTACAGGTAAAGAAGAAGGTGAATATGTAAACACAATTAAAGCACTACAGATACTTTCAGTATCATTTTAACCTGGGTTTTTATCTTTCACTAGTCACTCAACTATTTGAATATGTTTCTATTGTGCAATAAGGAAACTACCATAGTTCATACACTCTCTTATTCACTCATGCTCACCCTGGGGAGACAAGTGCTTGGATACTTAAGAAGGTTTGGAATTTGTTGTTGTTGTTTTATTGTTGTTGGGGTTTTTGTTGGTTTGGGGTTTTTTTGGTTGGTTGGTTGGTTTGTTTTGTGGTTTGTTGTTTTGTTTTGTTTTTAAACCTCCTACACAATGTTATTTACTGTCCCATCCAACTAAAAAGGGATTGCTGGAGTATACTCTTTGTACTCTGAGCCAAAGGCAGTAGAATTTGCAGTAATTCTTTATTCTCAGAAAAGGTAATTCATTTTAAAAGCCATTAAAGACCTTCTATCCTCAGTATAGAATTCCCAATTTACTGTCATAGGCAGCAGCATTATGTACACTGAATAAATTTATCAAACACAGTTCCTAGGTCCCAGACTTCAAGTCTTTCAGAAAAACATCATTCCTTATCTTTGAACACTTTGAAGTAGGGACTAAGATTTGGCGTTTGCCTTGGCAGTTGACAGGAAACCACGGTGGAATACACAAGAATCCAGCAGATGAAGATGTCTTATGAAAGCATGTCACCATCTCCATATTAGGTGATCTCAATGAGTTAGGGCTTCCCACCCATGTTAAAGTCATGTACATCATTATGGTAATTATGCTATACTGACCTTAACTTGTGCAAAGAGATAAAATACACCAACAATGCCTGATGGTTGTTTTAAAAATAGAAAAGCATAAAATGCATATAATCTGTGAAAATTCACATTACAGACTGCTAAATATGGAAAAATTCCACTGATTCTTGAATAATTTGCATTGGAAGGGACCTCTGGAGGTCTCCAGTTCAAATTTCTGCTCAAAGCAGTGTCAGATATTAAATCAGACCAGAGTTGCTCAGGTCTTTAGCCAGTTGGGTCTTGAAAACCTCCAAGGATAGAGAGAGCACAGCCCCTCTGAACAACGTGCTCCAGTGTTTCAACTACTTATATCCAGTCCAATAATCTCTTTCTTCAGCTTATGGCTGTTGCCTTGCGTCTTCCCACCAAGCGCCACCATGAAGAGCCTGGCTCCCTTATCTCGTTAGCCTCCCTCTAGGAACTGAGGGCTGCTGCTTGGTCCCCCTGAAGCCACCTCTTCTCCAATTGAACAAACCCTCAACCCTCCTCACGGGACAAGTAGTCCATCTCTCGAACATCTTGGCAACCCTGTGCTTAAGCCCTTCCAGGTTATTAACATCTTTCTTGTACCAGGGGCCCGTAACTGTGTGTAGGGTCTATCTGTAACCTAGTAAGTGGCAAGTAGAGAGGGATGATTCCTTCCCTTGAGCCACCAGCTGCGCTTCTGTTCCCACAGCCCCGGACGTAGTTGGATGCCTTTGTTGCCATGGCCCACAGCCAGCTTCTGCCCAGCTCACTGCTCCAATGCCTCCGCACAGAGCTGCTCCCCAACCTGGCAGGGCACAGCCTATCTTGCTCTTCCTTTGCAGGTACAGGGCTTTGCATTTACCCTTGTTGAACTTCACAAGGTTCCTGTTGGTCAGTTCCTCTAGCCTGCCTGGGTCCTTCTGGGTAACAGCTCTACTGTTAAGCCTATCATCTGGTTCCTCCCAGCTTGGTGTCATCTGCAAAAATTGATGGGAGCGTGTGTCATCGCGCTTTGTGGGTTATTGAAAAAGATGTTAAAAAGGACAGGTTCCATGATATGCCTCCGCAATACTGCGCTTTCAGTCACAGTCTGAGTCCAAGCCATTAACCACAACCCTCTAAGCCCAACCACACAATCAGTTTTAACCTATCTAGTTTGCCATTCGTTTACAGTCCTGCAAAATACACTTTGGAGATTGAAGACATGTAAAACACTTTTGTTTAAAACCTGGAATTTAATTTGGAATTCAAAACCTCTATGATCTGAATAGAACACATGATGGCAGTGCTAGAGATCGATGAAAGTAAAGTTAGGATAACCACAAATAATTATGAAAAGGCAGAATAAATCCTTTAGTTTAAAACAGTTTAAACACTTCTGCTGAGTCTTCATGTTTACCACTGTGTGGAAACTCTATAGAGAAAAACTGCAATGCAGAACTAAAGAACATTAATAATTATTTACAGCCTAAAGCAAATCAATAGGTTATTGAGAATGTAGGTTGTGGAATAGTTAATACTATTTCAATAGTTTTAACATACTTGTGTTATTGACTTCATGTATATTACATGCTTCAACTAGAAAAGGCATATTTGGTGGCTAAAAATTTCCATAGATACTTTGAAGACAAATAGAGAAAAAGAAAAAAAAAGAAAAAATAATTATTATTCCAAATAGTGTGCTCTATGATGTCTCCAGTTCTGCTTTTATTGACACTATTCGCAACAAGGTCAAAATACTCCAAGTTGTCTAACACTGACAACTTATAACACAGCACATAGGGAGTCACGTTGCTAAAGCTGGCCTGCTGCTAAAAACAAACTGCCAGATGAGTACGGTTAATTCCTTTACACCGATTACTTAACAGATTTCAAGTGCCTCCCAGAAATTATAAACAAATACATTTTTTCTTTACGTGCCAAAGAAAATTAGAATTAACACCAAGTCTTAAAATAACAGCAGCAATGCACACTCAGAGGGTCTTGGGAGTTGCTAGGTTGAGTGTCATGTCAAGCACGCCAGATTCATCCAATTAAGCTACAAGATTCTGATCACTTCAAGAATCACACTTAGTCAAAGGGTAAGGAAAATTAAAATAAATAATTAAATAAATGCATTAATTTGCAATATCATGGGATTGACCCCAGGTGTGTCTGGCAAAAGACCAAGATCTTTCTGTGATGTATGAGCACTTGTCATGTCCCCTAAATTGAGTCAACTGGAAGCTTTTTAAGCTCCTCATCTCTTTAATCTTTATTGCACCAGACAGCAGTTGGAGACAGTAACTATTTATGAATCTCTAATTCCCTTTAATCAGTCTAGCTGATCAATGATGGCAAGCAAAGAGAAACAAATGACAGAGAGAAAGTGAAATGACTGGAAAAATACACTCATTCTTTTAAGTAATACTATTTTACAGTTACTGTCAAAAATGCTCTTAAATTAATATGAAGAGAGAATCACGTAGGGTCAATGCTGCACATGTTAAAAAGCTGCACTCTTCAGAATGTGATAACATAAAAATCATCAAAGACCACAACATCAGCTTGCCATTGCACTGTGTGAAGTTGTAGATGAAAAATGGCAGAACTTCATAAGCATTCTAGGACTGCATATCATCACCTACGTATTACACAAAGCAAGATAAAGAAGTTCACAGAATTCATGAACAAAATCTCACCAAAGCAGAGATTTTTTTTCTAGGTAAAAACCCACCTCTTTGAATCACAAATATAACTCATTCTGTACGAAGGAGATATTGGCTATAACCTGGCTCGATGAATATGCTTATTGTCAGGAATCAATACAATCATGGTTACTAAATGCTCTGATTCACTGCCCTAAGAGGACCTGTTGTGATGCCAGAAGTGACTACTGCTTCTTCACCTGCTCAGTGGAGATGGCTACCCCAATATTATAAAGAACAGCTGAGTCCATTCCTCAGTTAACAGCTGCCTCTCCCAGTGTATCAACATAGATCACCCCTCATCCAGTTTATGTTAAAGCACAGTGGTTTAGACTATGGCAACCAGCCACCTGCACCTTGGTCACATCCATCCTCCAGGTCACACCACAACCAGCAGAGAGCTGGAGCTAATTACCACCTGAGAGCGTGAGTCAGCCCTAATGCCACAGATTATTCAGTACAACTCTGAATTTCTTCTCATTCCTTAGAAGTGATTGAGCACCTTTTGTAACTTGTAATCCTTCTTAAAGCTGAAGAATTCTGCAAAACTTTACCTCAGGCAACAAGTTTATCTGTTTCACCGACTTCAAGAACTTGTGTATTCAATACACTAGCAAGTTCAAAAAACATTAAAACATTCAGAGTGTTCCTTCTACAATGTTCAGGGAAGCACATGAAATAGATCTGATTTTCCTGTATCTCAGACAGTTTTGTCAAATATCCATACAAGAGGACAGAGTAGTGATTGTAATAAGTCATCTGAACCTTGTCGTTAAAAAGTACTTAAAAGTCTTTTAGTGGAGAACAAAAAACGCCACAAAGTCAGATCAAAGGCATGATGCGATGCCAGAACAATATGACTAATTGTTCTTTTTTGTCTCACTGTGTAAAAGAAGCTTCAGCTTGTACTCGGTAATATTTATTAAGTGTATGTGACTAGAGGCCATCCCAGTTTGCTGACCCCTTTTTTGGCTTTGAATACAGAGTATAGTTACTGTGTCCTCAGGCACTTCCTATCTGATAGCAAGTAATAAAAGGATAGAGAAGCAGTAGTTTTGAACCTGTTTACAGATTAGAGTTTTACTTGCCCTAATCAACTAGCTGCATAAATATTTGCTGTAATAGATACTAATGTCAATGTACACTGTTTTGGTAGAAGAATGATAAACACTAGTATCTTAATACTATATTCTTATTCTCACATTTGCAGGTAATGGACACAAATGACTATCAGTAATTACAAAATTTCAAACTACTAAGTTAGCGCTTCAGCTGTACTAAGAAACAATATTTCAATAATTAACTGTTCTCAAAATCAGTTTAAATAAACAAGACATGATGACAAATAATTACAGTTTAAGACTGCAACAGATGAAATTATTCTGCTGGGAGGGAGAGATCCAGCTGTAAAGCTTTTGACATTTCTCTACACAAGCTGCCCATAAGCAAACTAGAAAACCCTGATATAAAGTGGGGTATAAAGCTAATTGGAATATAATATGAAGTGAAGGTAGAGAAGATGCTCTTAAAACTTGCAGTCTGAGAAAAGACTGTTAAATATAATGAAAACAAGCCTGGACTTTATAGCAATTTTAACAGATTAGAGATCTGAAAAAGGAAATATAGAACTGTTTCGTGTCCCAAGATGCATAAAAGACAGCAGACGCTGGAACCAGTGACAGAGTTATCAGTGCTGTGGAAAGAACTCTGGCCTTCATTCAGAGCCACAACCCAACCAACCATGAGTCAAATGTGGCAGCTGTTGAGAAACAGCAAGGCATCATGCTTGGGTAAACTAAGTGGAAGGAGAGACTGCAAGATATATGAATTAGCTCTAGCACTGGCTCAGCAGAAGTAATGATTCATCTGGATAAACATGCCCTAGTTTGGGGTCCTCAATTTCAGAGAAGATTGGATTAGTTGAAAAGAATCTCAAAGAGAATAACAGTGTGATCAAAGGCCCGGAAAATACAACTTACCAGGAAAGACTAAATGAATTAGGGTTTTCTAGCCTAAAAGAAAATAGGACAGATGGTGAACATAATAACAGTCTCCAAGTATATTATATATTCCTTCAAAAAAGAAAGAAGAATAATTTATTTTCTATAGCCACGATGAGCAAGAAAAAAGTTAATGTACTTTAATTGCAGCAAGAAATACCTGGTTTAGCCATGACCAAAAATGCTGCCTGCAACTTCCTACATTTTTTATATTAAGGACACTGAAGCAGTACAATTCCTAGCAGACTGTGAAGTATTCATTTTTTCAGGATTTTAGAAACATGTTAGACAAGCGTATATCAGCAATGACTTAGGTACAGCTGTTTCTGTCTTAAGAATACATTAGACATCTTTCCGAGATCCACTGAAGACCTGTTGATCTATTATAATCAAAACTTATTTCTCATTCACTGCTGATACATAAACTCTCAACTTTAGAAAGGTTATATATTTCTGACAACCAGCTGCTATATTTCAAATGTTTTTTCATCCCTGCCCATCTGGGATGAGCTTCCCATGAAGTAATGCATTACGCTCCTTCAAAATATCCTTAATGTTTACAAAGGCTCAATAACACTCCACTTGCTAGTGTGCTAATACTGTCATCTGAGACCTTTGTAGATATTGCCACCTTAATTTCCACATATATGTACCCACTTTCTGTTTCATTAACCATGTTATGTTTTGACAGTGTGCTCTTTGGGGCAGGGTTTATCATTTAGTTTTTAATTTGAACAGTGCTAACTACAATAAAGTCTCCCTCATCTGTAAAGGTTAGCTGCCACGGTACTGCGAACAATAATGACACAATATGCTAGCAAATCAACACAGCAGGGTGCTATGGGAAAGAACTGAGATTAATTTCAATGTGACTGACCATGTAGTAGAAAGGGTTTGCATATGGTTTGGTGTCACTTTTGTCTGGGATCTTTCCACGGTAAATCCTGCATCAGCACTGTAATTTTATGAGCTATAGTTAGGCACATTCAGGATCATTCCTACATGCAAGGGGGTCCCAAAACTTCTTTTCACAACCCTATCCCATAAAAATTCAAAAGTAGCTATGCAATGTGGTCATCAATCAAGAAGTCAGCAAGACAGAGAGCTGTTCACTGTGGAGCCCACAACCCAAACAGAAGGTGGCTACCAGAAATATAATATTTCCACAGGCAGAGAACGCCCTTCTTGGAAAATGAACATAGTACACTCAGGAAGTTCACTGACCACTACACGAAATTAAGAATTCTGAGTCGAATAAACAACAAACATAGCTGGCTGAGGCATTCAGAGCAGAAATATCTGAAGATGGAACATGGCGATTAGTAGAAAGCTTGTACTAACAAGTGATAAAACCTGTTTTGTTCACTTTTACACATTAGTGACCTGGAAGAAGGAATTTGCAAAATAGTCATGAATATGGTGGTTAAATGCATCTCAGCAAGGACAGTCTAAGAACAGAAGAGTTAAACTTACAATTAACAACAATTAAACTGGAAAAGTAATATAGAGAGATGTCCATACATAATTCAGCAGTAAACATGTGGCATGCAGAAAGCTAAGAATAAACAAAGGATAAGCCTGAAATACCTTTGGAACAATACATATAAATATTAAAAGCATGACAGAAAGCCAAATATAAGTCTCATAGCTATGTATATATAGTAACGTCATTTTATCTAGAAATAAAAAAAAAGAGGCATAACATCAAAAAGTTACTATACATACTGCTTTCACTGAACTTAAAGCCAAGCAGAACACACCTTTCATTTAAATGCAGTGACTGTCTATTCTTTTTTCTGTGAAGTATATATTCACTTAGAACAACAAAGCTGACAAACACGGCCAGACACTGAAAGCTCAAGTATCTGTTACCATACATACACACTTACCCACACGGTCTGTATGTAAATACAATATAACTTTCTTCATCACTTCGTTCAATAAATGTAACACACGTGTACTTTTCCCAATGCCGCATTGCCTGTTTGAACATGGCGCGTTGGGTGCCTGGAAGAATAATTATATGAGGTAAAATAAGAGACTTTTCTAACTGTATCTTCTTCCTTAAAATCAGATTTCAATACTAGGAATTATAGGCCTGGAAGGAGTCACTGGATCATGAAGTACTATGTCCCAGCAGTCCCATGTACTGCCAGATTCCAATTAAAATGTACTCAGACTATCAGCTCATCATAACATATCTGCCTGCAAGGGGACCAACTGTGCCTGACACACTTTAACAAACATAAAACCTGCAATAAAAAGCATAGCTATGTTACACCAGAGGAAGACAGCAGAAGAAATACAGTGTTGCTTATGTGCCTGCATTAACATAATATTTATTAAGCAATTTCCCAGATGAAATTATCAAGCGGAAAAGGAATTATCAGGGGGAAGAGGAATTTAGGATCCTAGCTATCTAGCCAGAAGGGGGGGGAAAAAAAAAAATAAATACATTAAAAAAAAAAAATCCTACAGCCTTCAAATCTGGAGACCAATTTAACCTAAGCCATGTAAACTGGCACACCACTCAAGGCATTTGATTTTAATAATGCTGTCTTGAATAGGAACCAGTCTCCACTTCTTTGCATCAAAATATTTCAGAAATCAAATGATCCACCAAAAGCAGGAAATTTATTTGTTTTAAAAATAAGAAACATGCTAAGAAACAGTCAAAATTGTACTCTAGATGCAGAAGCAGCCAGGCCAGCCTTCACCACATAACAGCAAGCCAGCTACTACAGAGTACTTCAGATAATATAGCAATGTGATTTCATTGCCTGACAAAAGACAAGGGTTATTAACTTGGAGGCCGCATCTGAGAATATTGCTGTATTGCTTCTGAGCTGAGAATCCACAAAGAACAGTACTGTTTGGCATGAATTTGCTATCAGAAATGCACCCACCTTGCAGGCTTTTGCAAAGATGTTACAGGATAGGATAATTTAAAAAAAAAAATTAAAAAGCAAGTTCAAATCACGTCAGATCCTAAAAATTAAAGGTTATTTCATCCTGTCTTGCTCTTTTATTTTATCTCTAGCAATATTTTCCTAGCTTTAGAATTTATCTTTCATTAAGAAAAAGGTAAAATATTTAACATTGCATGCTTTCATTTAGTTTTCTACCACATTTCAGAAGATGGTAATCCTAAAGCAAAGGTCACATTTAGTATAGTACTATGTAAAGAGCCAACCTAAAAGTTTGACTGCAGTTAGCAGTTTGAAAGGCATGACTCTTGTTTCTCTATATACATGTGCATATAATGTGTGAGCATTTGCATATCTTTTGATTCCTTGTATCACTGTGCACAATAGATATTATTACATGTATCGTCCCATCCATGTCTGCTTTTCTCCCTCCCTTTTTGTTTTAAATTACCTCTTACATCCACACTAATATTGATCCATTTACATTTTTCGGATAACAAATGTTTTAAACCTTTTCTAGAGTTTTCTGCTATGTATTCTACATATTTTTAAGTCAGTCTTTCTTCTTGTCATATATAATGTCTGTGTGTGCCCATCTGAAAACCAAATTGAGGAATTACAAAACACATTTGAGTCAGTTTGTTGAGTGAAATCAGTTTAGCAGAATACATCACACCAGCTAAATTAGTTACATTATTGTGCTAAATATCCTGCATTTTTTTAAAAAACAGATTTCACAACTTTGTGCTACTTAGGCTCTTGAAACAACCATGCAACAAGAAATATCAGGCAAAGAAAAAGAGTCAGCTCTTTCTAAAACATAGTTATACATTTTTATAATGTAGCTTGCCTTTGGGAACAATTTTTTTCAAGTATGACTAATATTTTCAGAACAGATGTACTTCAAGCCTGATGCAACAGAAACTCTTCTACTGACTTCCATAGTATGACTTTACCTTTTTTTTTTTTTAAAAAAAAAGGCAATTAAAAAAATTCTTATTTCTTCTCCCCATTCAAAGCACAAAGCTTACCAGTGAAATTTCCACCTATTACATACGGAATGACACCCCCTGGCCATATTCTTTCTGTTCGTGATGTAGCAGCTCTGGGAAATCGGTTTTTCTCATTTTTCCCTGAGAATTTTACAGTAGTTCTTCCTTTAGATGTATTATTTTGCTCAAAGCCTGTAATGATAATTAAAACATTGAATGAGAACACACACACAAAAAGAGAACAATTAGTTTGAGAACAGATTATTTCTTTATGCCCTTTAAAAGTAGGACATTGCTGTTACACAACAGTTTATCATTACTTAGTTTTCTGAGAAATGTTTGAAATGAACAGTCTTCATTTTTCAAATATATCTACAGTAACAATTTGCACATATATTTGTCATCTTGAAGGCACATTACATAATTTCATCTAAATTTTCTCATTTAATAATAATTTTAAAAATCACACTCCCTGTGTATTTTTCTTTAATAAATTATTATTTTCCAGCAAAGAAGGGAAGACTTCAGACAAACCCAAAGTAATCAAGGCATTAACTGTCCCTTTCATTTCTATTGCAAAATCTAGAAAAAGCAAGTGCATGACCATCCTTAAATCACCGGACAGAAAGAATTCCTTTAAGTATTAGATTGGCTGTTATTATCAGGAATTACAAGGAAAGAAAGCAGATAAATTATTTGCAAAGTTGTATAGACATGGAAAAATTAGAGGGGATCATTTCTCCCTCCAATCTCTAACCCTTGTAGCAATTACCAGTAGATATATTTTCAGATGAAAACGTGAGTTTCATTTTCATAATAACCCTACAGCTCCTCAGGATGCAAACACACATATTTGATAAACAAGCTTTTGGAACCCTATGTATAAGTATTACTCATGGCTGGAATTTCTCTAGAAGACAAATGTCTACTATTTTCAGATATATTATTACCACCATGCATCCCATTATAGGCAAATCTTTCCCAAATCAGCTGAAACTTACTGTGACAACAGAAGAGGATACTGATAGTTAGACAAGGACTTGCACACCATCCCAGGTGCTTCTTATGAAGCAATTTATAAGTTAGCATGATTCCTCATTGAAGGGTACACCTTCCCTCTGTGAGTATCCCCTGTGATACCAGTTCCACCTAAGTGTTAATGGCTGTGTCAGAATTAGGGGGGATTCTGGGGCAGGATCATGTCTACGACATCTTGTCAAAGCCCCAGGGCTGGGAGAGCAGCAGAAGAAAGAAAGGGAAGAAGCTATGGCACAAAACAGGGAGAAAGCTCTCGATGCACAAGAAGAAAAGCCAAGCCTGTCTTTGTAACAACTAACATGTCACATAAATTATATCAGGCATGATGGAGAAAATTTCAGGGTTAAAAAAAAACACTCGGGTAAAGCAAATAACTTATCCTTGTAAGTAAATAAATGAGAATTACACCAAAGTCTAAAATGCAGGTAGAAACTTCAGGCAAAGCTGTTGTTATGCTTAAAATGAAGTCATTACTGAATGACATCACATATTAATATAAATGTTTTACCATTCAAAATTATTTTTATCAACTTTCTTTTGAACTAGAAGTATGAAATTTATGCCAAATGGCATACAAATACGACAAACATTTATGCAAAAATTGTAATTCTGTTATAAAGGATGAAGGCTGTGTACCAGAGCACCTCTGCAAAGGCAGTTACTGTGCTCTGGTTAATCTTACAAGATATGCATGGATGCATTTAGACATAATGTGGTGTGATTACAATGGAGTTTCACATATTTTCCTTGTTGAGGTGGAGGTTTCATGACTTTAAAGTGACATCTCCTTGCATCAAATACGGTGAGTAAACTCCACCAGTATTAATGGGGATTCCACTTACACAGCCTGCTGAATTCAATTATGTTCATACTGACAGAATGATTAGTAAAAAAATGCGGGTTTTCAGTGTCACACACCATAAATGCTTCAAACACAGTATGAATCATAAGGATGCCCCAACTGAATCCAGAAAAAGAACAAAAACAAACAAAACAAACAAACAAAAAAACCCAAACACACACCATAAAATTAGCAGCTATGCAGCACAGCCTATCTGTACTAAAAGGACATTGTATTGACATCAGTTGATAACTGTGAACACAGCCATACGACAAAGCTAAGGAATTTTTAATATGAGATTTAAAACCACATATTTTAGCTTCCAGATTTGATGCTGGAAAGAGACCTCTAAGAAAATGCAACAAAGAGCAAATAGTTCATTACTGTTCTTGTACTATTTATGTTACAGTTTGCTTATGCTAGTATTAATACAGAAAGGCTTTAAAGTGTTAAAGTACTATCATCATTAATGTTCATGATACATTATCACATCAGGCAACCTGCTAATGTAAACAGTGAAAATACCAGAGCCAAATCTTCTTATCCTGTCTATAAGCTGATAGAGGGCACCTCGTTTTTTCGATATTCCATGCTCTCCAAAGCCANAAAAAAAAAAAAAAAAAAAAAAAAAAAAAAAAAAAAAAAAAAAGAATTAATGAATTTTACAAAACTTAAAAACATAGAATGTTACACCTACAGCAACTATATAACTATATAACCTAAACACCCTGTGAAACCTGCAATGCATCTTAAAGGAAGTTTAACATTCTTTGATGACTCATATACAAATCCTTCAAGCATCCTTGACAATCAAATAAAAACACATTTTAGCTGAAAACATTTCTAATATGCATTCCAGAACGTAAGCCAACATGTCTTTGTTATTCAGACAAGTCAGGACAATTACATCATCTAATTATTATTTGGAACTTTTTTTCCTTCCTGGTGACCTCAGCATCCTCACAACCATATTGAATGACAGGTAAAAGCCTTACTTTCACAGAAATTTCCTGTGAAAGAAAACACCCAAAGTTTCATCAGGAGAAAGAAAACAAACAAACAAAATCACAAAAAAATAAACAAACAAACAATCCCCCTTCCCCCAACCACAAAACCAACACCCACTTGATACAAAATAAATTTGGCTGATTTTACCATAAAAGATTTGGTTTTCTTTGTCAGCATGCAAATAGATGCCAATGCACTCTAAAGGCTTTGAAACATCACATACTGGTGCATATTGCAGTAAGACCTCACAGGCATATATATATGTGTTTCATTTCAGCAACCAATGAGCAAGAAAAACTATGTTATTAAGTAGTCGATTTTAACATTTACCATGTCATTTACAAAAATGCAATGCATTTCCAGGTTTACTGCACACATTTGATGCATTTGCCACATACGCCCTTCACGTATAATCTTCTGCGGCTCCAAATGCCTTTGCAAACACCAGTACACCAGAAGAAAGAATATTTATAATACTGCACTGGTCAAAAAAATATTCAGAATTGTTCAGAAAGTTTTGTGATTTTCAGAAGTTTGTAGTAGGCTGTATTTTAAAATTCAGTATCTGTTACGGGACAAGAGAGTTTTCAAACTAATTTTACAGCAGCAAAAGTAAAAAGATAGAAATAAAAGGACCATCAAAACCTCCAATTGCCACTAAAAAGACCTATCCCAACTTCCTATAAAAATTTTCAATACATATGTGGAAAACATATTTATTAAAGAGCACATAAAATCATATTGCAGATAAGAAAATTCCATATAAGGCAAGTGAGTATGTGTGGATACTCAGTGAACAACAATGTGCCTAATTATTTGGATTACACTGTCACATAGTTGCTGGCTCCCCTGAGAAAAATTTTCCAAATTTTTTAAAACATTTTAGATAGATGAGGTAATAGTTCAAAACATTCCTTTCCATCAAGTTACATTGTAACTATAATATACACTAGAGAATATAACAATTCCGTTCCCCGTATTGATAATCATTAATGTAATTGCCTCTTATGTTAACATCCATCTTATAAAAAAGGGCATATAGCTGAAGATTCTAAAAAAAAATTACAAAATCCTTAAAAGCATCAACTATCACAGACATAACAGAAAAAATACCATTATTTACATAAAGAAACTATGTCACTATCATTATTTCTAGAAAAATATTAAATTATAATTTCTCTGTTAACACAGCCTGCATCTTCCACTTAGTGAAAAACTAAAAAAGTATGTCACATAACAAATCTGTCTTACATTATCAATATACAGTTTTGCCAGACCACAGTCTAAGAAAGTTAAAAACAAAAAAAAAAATAAAAGCATATTGGGTACGTCTTCTTACACTTCAGGCAGGAGAAGGAGGCTACTTTTGGCAGTTGGGATTCATAATAATACGTATATAACAATTTTATCAGCTTTAACTGTTGTTGCTGTTTACAATGATTATGCATATTGCTTGGACAAAATGACAAATAAAATGACAGAGTCATACTCTGAGATGCTCACAGATTAAGTATCTGACCCTGCAAATCCAGGCAGATAATCCTCATCAAAAGGAGTAGTCAACATAATGTGAATCAGAGCCTCTGAGCCTCAGGATTTTTAATTAATAGTTGCAAAGAAAAATGCGACTCCACAACTCCATCTTGGTGATTTACATCCAATTATCTAACCATTTTTACCTGACGCCACCTTTACTTTGTGAAGATCAACAACAGAAAGTGCTCAGAAATCGAGCTCATAATTAATTGTCATTTTGTCTGTAACCAAGGTGAAATATTAATTTGTTTTCTATTTTACAGACATTTTAAATTCCTTTTCTAGTTGCTACTTAATATCAACTAGTTATTTGTTGGCAATTTACTCATTTGTAAATTAGAGCGCACTAGGTTGTGCAGTTTGCAAAAACAGGCTAATCTAGTTTCTGCATCAAAATGCTGTAAATTTACAAAAATAATTACATATGTAAAGTGTAAAATTAAGTTCTCCAACTCTGTTTTCAGAAAAATTGAGAATGTTGAGGATTCAGTTACATTACAGTTAACTTCAGCAGAGTTTGTTCTCCAAAGTTTAGTCCCACTGACAATTGCAGTCGCATAGATTTCTCTTGTGCAAGAAACGCAGAAAAATCTGATACAAATGCATCAGTAATCCTTAATAGGATGACTCAATATCCTGAAAAGGACACTGTCCACAGGAAAAGATAATGCATGAATCTCAAGACAGGTAAGGAAAGAAAATTAAGTAGAATATGAAATATTATTTAAACCAGCTTAGAAATGTATACTCCTTCTGTGGCAATTGACAAAAAAACAGCTGTGCAGTTAAAAACAAAACAATAAAAAAGCAAGAAGAAAAAGGAAAGTCAGCAGGCCAAGGAAATCACTTGACTGCATCCACTTTAAGTGGAAATGACTGACCTCACTCTCTACATTTTCTCAGCACAAGTAGTGCCTGAAATACCTTCAAAGCCAATTAAAGCGATTTGTTTGGGGGAAAAGTGGACAGGGAAACTGCTGAGTCTATTAACATTTTAAAATTCAGTCTTGATTGAGAAATAACGAAAGGTGTTCCTGCCTTGAATAACCAGTGGCTTTAAAAGGAAACGAAATAAATTTTTAAGTTTCCATAAAAATAGTCTAATCATGACACCTAACTAGAAAAACTAAAAATATTTTAAATATATTAATACTGGAAGGTTAAATAGAAAATTGATTCTTTGGTCTGAAAAATTCCTTTCTGATCATTCCTCAAAAGGGGTCCTTATTTCCACATATCAGGAATCATCAAGGTAATAGTAGCTCAGCTCAAGAACATAAAGAACATACTTAACAGAAAATAAATTTAAATTATGCATTTATACATTTTCTAATTACATTTTTCCCATACTTTTCCTAAGTAACTTACCATTTTTGGTACTACAGCCTGAAAGTTTATAAATTCTTGTTATGAATTTACAAATCAGAACCTGAAAGCATAGCTAGTTTTAGACATTAGATAGACACCCACTGAAAATATAAATTATGTTTTCTCTCACGCACACGTACCTATATATTTACACATAAATAATATCTCTTTATCTGTCCATCTGAATATCCAACTGCCTGTGTTAATTAGATTGCAGCTCCTGGCACTCATGTACTTGTATGTTAACAATAGTAAATAACCATGTATTAAAATGACAGATAAATAGTTGCTTTTTGGACATGGCAAATTCTAGCAAGGATGACATGGTCCTGTGATGTTTTGATATCTGAGTACCGGTCTGGAAAGAATCGAAAACAGAGCAAAAGGAGGGGTTATAACCCAAGACTCCCAGCCTCACCTCCAGGATTCCAACAATGTTCTCCACAGGATATTTGGGGTCTGCTATCAGGAAATTTAAGCAACAAAAGAAAAGCTTTGTACAATTTCCCTTCCCTCATGACCATCTGCAGAGTGGACTTACAGTTCCTACCAGTTTCTGCTCTTCCATTCAGCAAGGTATTTTTAATCAGAATAAAATTAAAATTTTAGCTTTTGCCTTTCTTTCTTTAAAATCAATTTATACTCATTGTTTAATAACATTTTTAAAGTGTGAACTAAGATTACCCAAAACTTTATACTGAATTCCTACATCTAAAACAGAGATCACCTTCTATGAAGAAGTAAATAACAGGAAAAATAAGTTAAAAAAACCTTGAAATATCATACCTGTGTTATGGCCAAGTCTTTCATTGGAGTGCTGCGTAAGGTCAATTGTCCTGTCAATTTGAAAGATTTTTAAGTCTTCATCATCTAAGGCAATATCTCCCCAAAAGACAGCTTTAAATAAAAAAGAGCTCAATTTAATTAAAGAATTTATTTAATTTAAGAATTTAATTTAAGAATTTATTTAGACATTACAACCAATCTGAAGACTATAATGTCATGTTACAACCCTTGGGAAAATACATGACAAATATGTATTTGTATCAAATATATTTGCTTACTGATCTGTATTTTTATACAAAGAAACTACCTAGCAAAAGACAAATACTTTGTTTCTGTGTTCTCTTAAACTCCTACAATCTTTTTAATTTCTTTGCACATTGCCTAAACACAACCATTTAAATGTAATATCAATCTATTAACAAATTTTCAGCATCTGTGCTGTTTTCTTAAAGTAAATACAACAAAGCATAAAGGATACTGAAACAAGTTAGCATTTGAACTATGAACTCAAACATACAGTACTGAGAAAATACAACCTTTACATTTGCTCACGTGTTCCTGAAAATGAGAATTTGAAGTAATTTTTATTACGTTTCGTATTCCATATTCCATTATGTTTGCCTCAGAGAATTATATATGTTTATCTATTTTCTGTTAAACTGAGTGAAAAAAACCTTTTTCATGTTCCTCTTGGTTAATTTGTATGCTTGCCATTTATAAGGCAATTATTAGGATTCTTTCAAACACTTTGCCTTTCAACGCTTCAGCCTCTCTCTCTTCTTTTTTAGCCTTTCTTTGACCTCTTTGGTGGGTTTCTTCTTCTCTATTTTCCTCTTATCTTTCTGGCTTTCTCGTTTTTTTTCTGTTTGACTTTTGCATAGCTAGGTCATCTTCCCTAAGCTGCCATCACAATTCAATGAACCAAGACATAGGCCCACCTGCAAGAATTTGGGATCTATAACCTCAGTCTTTCATGTCTGTCTACTTTTGCTGAGATTTTATCCTGAGACCTCCCTGCCAACTCAAATTTATCCTTAAAGCTGAACTCAACAGGCCATATCCTCAACTGCTGTGAATGAAGCCAGTAGAGCATATATCAATTAACCTGAGCTGAAGTGGCTGTTTATTATCTTGATACAAATTCTTCCTTTCCTCTCTCTTCACTGCCTCCATCAATAGCTCTATTATTTGTCCCCTCAGACTCACAAAAACCCTGAGTTCAATCTTGGTGTCATCTTCAACTCTTTCCCTTCTTTCCCCCATCCAGGAAGACATCACTGACTTTGCCTGGTTATTCATTATACAGTTCCACAGCAAATTGCTTTCCTTGCTTCCATACAACTAAAACGTTGTCCAAAGTCCAACTGTTACCAAATCATTCTCTCTGGTCTACTTGTTTTTCTCTGTATGTTCTTTATATAATGTTGTAGAGACCATTCATCAGACAATATTCTCAGTAGTTTCATGTTGCTGCAAAAGTTACTTTTTTCTTATTTATTGATGCTCACATGTATTAGTACTGAATCAAACCCATATCAAAAAACTCTTTACTTAAGCAAAAAGATCTGTATTTCTAAAGAACTCCCAGATATTACATTACTTCCTCCTATCTCCATTATTTTTCTTGAATGCAAGGCAACTAGAAGAAAATGCATTAAATATGCCTCTGGTCTGCCATGTAAAACACCTTAAAAAAATAGATCACCTTCAAAGAGGTCAAAAACGAAAATGAAACTTTTCAGTTAAAAACATAACCAACATCTTATGTCTTCCTTAAGTATGGATATTTCCACGTATATAATTTTTACACAAAAAATATAATGTCTCTTAGAAAGCACAAGTATTTAAGACCATTTCTGAAACTGTTCAGTCACTTGGAACACATTTCTGAACACTCTTCTTTCAAGGGTCACTATTTCCTTATGTCCACATTGAGCACACTGGGGACATCTTTCCTCTGGCTAGGTTGCTCTCACCAGTGATGGTTTTTACCACCAGATCAAGAGGTAGAGCTAGTGGCAGCTCTAGATGTGTTGTTTGGTTGGTTGTTGTGGGTTTTTTTGTTGTTTGTTTTGGTTTTGGTTTCTTTTTGTTTTGGTTTTGGTTTTGTTCGGTTTGTTTTGTTTTTCCCTTAAGCTTCTAGGGAAAAAAAAAA